>JAVJIF010007750.1:0-190783 GCA_038442645.1 Agave tequilana | reverse complement strand
AGTGTATTTGATGATTACAAAACATATTAGTTATTTGTACTAATAACATTTGTTGTTAAGTGTGTTTCAGATTTCTATTCATTCTAGAAGTCTTCTCTCACAAATACAAGGATTTGGACTCAAGTCAACTCCAATTGGGCTCAAGGAACAAGTGTGAAGATTATATGAAGAAGCCTATTGAAGATCTTGAAGTCCTTAGAAACATTGTAAGAAATAGAATGTTAAAGTTTGAGTATATGAAATTTGGCTCTAGGATTTGCACACACACTTGTTTCATATATTTCCTATGTTTTGAAAATGGTTATTTCTAAGTTTTTATGCCTTAGTTTATATATACATGTACCAAAAGCTTTATATCTTGAAAATCTTGTATAAAACATGTGTATAAACTATTTTCTGCATAATACTTAGCTATATGTATTTTTAAATATTTCTCAAAATTTTTCTAACTCAAAAAAGCCCAGTTTTCTGTTTCAGGCAACTCCGGCCGACCGGCCCGGTCGACCGGCGATGTGTCTGGACATGCACTGTTTGTGCATGTCTGTCGTCGACCGGACCGTCGACCGACGGAGAGCAAATTGCTCACAGGTTTTTTCGGTCGACCGGACCGGTCGACCGGAAGAAGGAAACTGTGTTTTCCTCTTTTGGGACGGTCGACCGGACCGGTCGACCAGAGCCAACGGCTCTTTGCAGCTGGCCTTGCGGTCGACCGGACCGGTCGACCGCCAAGCCTGCTATAGCCTAACGGCTCTTTCCTCTTTGGCTATTCTGAAAACTGTTTTGTTTTCAGCTTTAACAGATTTTTGGAGAGTTGTTGGGGAGCTTTTTCAGAGAAAATAAGACCAAAAGAAATTGTTTTTAACCTATTTTTAACCCTATAAATAGAGGAGAAGTCTCTCTTCATATTACCTAGAAAAATCCTCAAGTTTGTGTTGTTTTCAAAAGAGAAAAGAAAAGAGTTTAAAGCTTTCATTCCAATTTTTTTGAGCTTGTTTTTCAGTTGTGTTTGATTACTAATATCACTCTACAACTGAAGTTTTTCTCACCACACTTCATAGAGCCAAAATCCTATACTCATTCTATAGTGAAGTTGTAATTGAAGTGAGAGTGTTGTAAAAGAGTTTGAGAAAAAGTGTAGTGATCTTGTTGTGATCACTTTGTTCTTGTAATCCTTCCTTGTGGAGCAACCTCTTCGGTAGAGGTCCTTTGTACTCGGTGGAGCTCGGTGCTCGGTCTTCGGTAGACCAAATTGTAAAGGCGTCCTCGGTGGATAGTGGAAACCCTTCACGGAGGTGAAGGCGGGGAGAGTAGAGCGGTGGCTCGAACCTCGAAACAAATCACTTTGTTTGCGATTGCCTTTGCGTCTAATTCTTGCTTTACTTTTCAATAGTTCTTATTGCTTTCTATTGCATACTTGTGATATTGTTTAAATCTCTTGTGCTACTATTTGCTTGCTTGTAATTCTTGCCATATATCATTGTGTTTGCATCATTCTTCATATCATCCATTTCATACTTGTGTGTGCCAATCCCGTACTCATCCAACAAGAGCTTCACATAGCGCCTCAACCCATATCAAGGGGAATCAAGAGGAGTTTAGTCCAGAGCCTCGCAAGAGGAATTCGGCTACACTTGTTGAATTGTACTAAGTTGAGCCTCACTTGTTTTAGGTTCCGCATTTAGAGAGTTAAAATTTTTTAAGATTAGCAATCACACCTATTCACCCCCCCCTCTAGGTGTTTTTCAATTGGTATCAGAGCTTGGACTCTAGGATTTGGTTTAACAACCTTAGAGAAGATCCTAATTTGCTAATCATTTCATTCATATTCATATAGTAAAAATGGCCGATGGAATTAAGACCCCTCCTAAGTTTGATGGACTTAACTTTCCCATATGGAAAGTTAAGATGACCGTGTTTTTGCAATCTCTAGGTAGCCGAGTTGCAAAAGCCGTGACTAAGTCCTTTAGTGTACCCCCCGGTGACGAATCCACTTGGTCCGAAATAGAGACTAAGGAATTCGATGCCAATGCCAAAGCTCACTATGCACTTCTACAAGCCCTTAATGATGATGACATTTCTAGGGTTATCCATTGCAAATCCGCATATGAGATTTGGTCACACTTGATAGTCACACATGAGGGGACCTCACAAGTAAAGAAGGCTAAGATTGACCTTCTTCGGTCCCAATATGAAACATTTAGCATGCAAGAAAATGAAACCATAGATGATATGGTTACAAGATTTACCAAGATTACTAATGGACTCTCTTCTTTAGGTGAAGATATCAACAATGATCAAAGAGTAAGGAAGATCATCCGTGCTCTTCCTCCTTCATGGGAAGTTAAAGCAACAACCTTGAAGGAACTCAACGACAATGAAGAGATGGAGCTTATAGGTCTCATTGGGAACCTCAAAACCCATGAGATGGAAGGAAAGCAAGGGAGGATATGGCTCCTTCCAAAAAGAAGACTATCGCCTTCAAGAGTCAAGCTACACACTCCGATGAAGACGATGAAGAAGAAGATGATGAGGAGCTCTCACTCCTTGTAAGAATGTCCGGAGGATGTACAACAAGGCGAAATACCAAGGTAGAAGAAGATGGCAAGGAGGCAAAGAAGAAAGAAGGATCACTTGTTTCAATTGCCAAAAGCCCGGACACATTGTTGCGGAGTGTCCGGACAAAGCTAAGCCCTCCACATCAAAGAAGCCCTACAAGAAGAAGGCTATGAAGGCAACTTGGGATTCGGAGACCGAATCCGAGGAAGAAATAGACACCGCCAACATGTGCTTCATGGCTAATGAAGGCACAAGCAAGGTAACCTCTTCCCCTTCCCATGATAATGAGCTTTCTATGGATGAATTAGAAGAGGCTTTTGTTGAGTTGTCACAAAACTATGATTTCTTAAAGAAAAAGTATCTTAAAATGAAAAAGGATAATGAATCTTTAAGTCTTCAAGTTTTTACTCTTACAAAGAAAAAGATGATTTGGTTTCCACTTTGGCCACTACTAAAAATGATTTTGAAAATATAAGATTTCTTGCAAAGGTAAGGCCCCACTAATTGATTCTAATGAAGTTTCTATGCTTAAGGAAAGATTAGACTCATTAAGTGTTTTTGAAAGATTGTGAGTTTAACAAGAAGAAAATTGAGGCTATGTTTCCTAAGAAACAAGCCCAAAGAAAAATGCTCATGCTCATGTTCATGTTCATGCTACACAACCTAAACAACATGGCAAAACCCCAAAACATGCTCACACTACACATACACATCATGCATTCATGTATGGTAGAGTGTTCTCATGTTCACATTGTGGACGGAAAGGGCACTTAGCCAATTTTTGCTATGATAGATTAAACGTTCACGTCATAATGTTTGGGTTCGAGGCACTAACTTTAAAGGACCCAAGAAAGTTTGGGTACCAAAATCAACAATTATGTTAAATGATGTAGGTACTTTCCAAAGCCCAACGACGTAGAGGATTGTGGTATCTTGATAGCGGTTGCTCAAGGCACATGACTTGGGACATCAACAACTTTGCAACCCTATCAAGATATCATGAAGGTGGCACCGTCACCTTCGGAGATGACGCCAAGGGTAAAATCATCGGTATTGGTAATGTAAAACTTGGCACCTCTCCTTTAATTGAAAATGTAGTTTTAGTTGATGGCCTCAAGCATAATCTCTTGAGTGTTAGTCAACTTTGTGATAAAGGTTTTGATGTTGTTTTTGATAATGTTGCTTGTAAAGTAATTGATAGAACTTCTAATGTTTGTGTATTTCCGGTTTTCGTGAAAGTAATGTTTATATGATTGATATGTTAAATATGTCTTGTAATATTACTTGTTTGAAAGCCCTCGATGATGACTCTGTTGTGGCATAGGAGATTAGGGCATATTTCTTTTGATCACATTTCTAGGTTAAACACAAAGGAAATGGTGAAAGGTATTCCTTGCTTGAATTTTGAAAAGGACCGAGTTTGTGACGCATGTCAATTTGGGAAACAAACTAAGTCTTCTTTCAAGTCAATTAAGGATATCATGACATCACGTCCTTTGGAGTTAATCCATATGGATCTTTTTGGCCCTACACAAACCAAAAGTCTAAGTGGGAATAGATTTGCTTATGTTTTGGTTGATGACTTTTCAAGGTTTACTTGGGTTTTCTTTCTTGAACACAAAAAGCAAGCATTTTCGTATTTCCAAACTTTTAAGAAAAGAGTTGAAAAAGAAAAAGATGTTTCGATTTTGAGAATAAGAAGTGATAGAGGAGGTGAATTCATTAACCAACCCTTTACCACTTTTTGTGATGAACATGGAATAAAGCATGAACTTTCTTGTCCTAGAACTCCACAACAAAATGGAGTAGTTGAACGGAAAAATAGAACATTACAAGAGATGGCTAGGACAATGCTAAGTGAATATGGTCTACCACATTATTTGTGGGCCGAGGCCGTTAATACATCATGCTATATATCAAATCGTGTTTTCTTATGTAAAAATACTACTAAAACTTCTTTTGAAATGTACTTTTCTAGAAAACCAAATGTTTCTATTTTAAAGTTTTTTGGATGCAAATGTTTTGTTTTAAATACAAAAGATAATTTAGGAAAGTTTGATGCTAGATCTTATGAGGCTATTTTTGTAGGTTACTCAAACACTAGTAAGGCTTATAGAGTTTTCATTAGATCATCATTGACTATTGAAGAGTCTATTCATGTTAAGTTTGAGGAATCTAACAAGTTTGTTAAGAATGTTGTAGAAATAGATGCATTGGATGAAGGTTTGGAGAAAGTGACCTTGGAGGATGCTTCTACTATGGGAGACAAACCAAAGGATGATGAAGGAAGCGAAGCTAAAGTGGAAGAGGCACAAGGAAATGAAAATCAAACACATGAGGTGGACCTACTCAACCACTACCAAAGGATTGGAGATACAATCCACATCATCCCAAGGACCTCGTCATAGGTGAAGTATCAAAAGGGGTAACTACTCGCTCTAGACTTCATGACTATTGTGGTAACTATGCATTCATTTCTCATATTGAACCCAAAAATGTCCTCGAAGCCGAGGCCGATTCATATTGGTTGCTAGCCATGCAAGAGGAGCTCAATCAATTTGAGCGCAACCAAGTTTGGCACCTTGTTCCTAGGCCCCACGATAGACCAACAATTGGTACTAAGTGGATCTTTAAGAACAAGTTGGATGAATCGGGTAATGTAGTTAGAAACAAGGCTAGGTTAGTTGCCCAAGGTTACACTCAAATCGAAGGGATCGATTTTGAAGAAACCTTTGCACCCGTAGCACGGCTTTGAAGCCATACGGATGACACTAGCATTTGCCTCATATAAAGATTTCAAATTATTTCAAATGGATGTTAAAAGTGCTTTTCTAAATGGATTTATTGAAGAGGAGGTGTATGTGTGAACAACCCCCCGGGTTTGTTGATCCTACACATCCGGATTTTGTTTTTAAATTAGATAAAGCTCTTTATGGTTTAAAACAAGCCCCTAGGGCTTGGTATGAAAGACTTTCTTCATTTTGATTTCAAATGATTTTAAGAAAGGTAAAATTGACACAATTTGTTTACAAAACATGTAGAAAAGGATATTCTTATTGTGCAAATTTATGTGGATGATATTATTTTTGGTTCTACTAATGAATCTCTTTGCAAAGCTTTTGAATCATGCATGAAGGATGAATTCGAAATGTCTATGATGGGGGAACTCAACTATTTCCTTGGACTCCAAATCAAGCAAAAGAAGGATGGGATCTTCATCAATCAAGCCAAGTACACAAAGGAACTAATCAAAAGGTTTGGGCTTGAAGGATCGAAAGTAAGCAAAACTCCCATGGCAACAACTACAAAGCTTGACAAGGATGAACAAGGTAAAAGTGTAGACATTAAATTTATAGAAGCATGATGGTAGTTTATTTATTTGACGGCTAGTAGGCCGGATATTATGTTTTTCCGTTTGTCTTTGTGCACGTTTTCAATCTTGTCCTAAAGAGTCTCACATAATTGCGGTTAAACGCATAATTAGATACCTTAAGGGCACTATTGAAATGGGTTTGTGGTATCCTAAAACCGGATTATTTGAAATGAAGAGTTTTTCGGATGCCGACTATGCGGGTTGTAGGGTAGATAGGAAGAGCACAAGTGGAACATGTCAATTCTTAGGTAATTGTCTTGTATCTTGGTCTTCCAAAAAGCAAAATTCGGTAGCCCTATCAACCGCCGAGGCGAGAGTAGTATGTTGCAGCCGGAGCTTGTTGTGCACAAGTTCTTTGGATGAAACATACTCTCCTTGACTATGATTTACACTTTGATCATGTTAAAATATTTTGTGATAATACTTTACTATTCACATGACAAAGAATGCAAATCAACATAGTAAAACCAAACACATTGACATTAGGTATCACTTTCTTAGAGATCATTATGAGAAAGGTGATATTGATATTGATTATGTTTCTACCGATTTTCAACTTGCCGATATTTTTACTAAACCCTCTAGATTATGCTAGATTTTCATTTATTTGTGGTGAGTTGAATGTTTGCATTATGGATTCTTAAAATAAATTTTTTCAATTGGTATTTTAACCCTTTTTGATGTATGACAAAAAGGGGGAGAATAAGTTAAGAATTTGATATTTTGAATTTGTTTGAGTTTGTTTAAGTTTGATATTGAATTGATATTTTGAATTTGTTTGAGTTTGTTTAAGTTTTTGATATTTTGAATTTGATATTTTGAATTGTTTGAGTTTGTTAGTGTGTTTTAAGTTTGACAAACTATTTTGCCTTGAATGCTTATGTATGGTGCTTCCATAGTCAAATTTTTATACATAGCATTATTTGAGGGGGAGTTTTCCAAACTCCTCTTCCATGTTTATTTAAATAACCTATATGTTTTGTCATCATCAAAAGGGGGGAGATTGTTGGCCCAAGGTTACAATCACCCATGATTAGTGTATTTTGATGATTACAAAACATATTAGTTATTTGTACTAATAACATTTGTTGTTTAAGTGTGTTTCAGATTTCTATTCATTCTAGAAGTCTTCTATCACAAATACAAGGATTTGGACTCAAGTCAACTCCAATTGGGCTCAAGGAACAAGTGTTGAAGATTATATGAAGAAGCCTATTGAAGATCTTGAAGTCCTTAGAAACATTGTAAGAAATAGAATGTTAAAGTTTGAGTATATGAAATTTGGCTCTAGGATTTGCACACACACTTGTTTCATATTTCCTATGTTTTGAAAATGGTTATTTCTAAGTTTTATGCCTTAGTTTATATATACATGTACCAAAAGCTTTATATCTTGAAAATCTTGTATAAAACATGTGTATAAACTATTTTCTGCATAATACTTAGCTATATGTATTTTAAAATATTTCTCAAAATTTTTCTAACTCAAAAACAGCCCAGTTTTCTGTTTCAGGCAACTCCGGCCGACCGGCCCGGTCGACCGGCGATGTGTCTGGACATGCACTGTTTGTGCATGTCTGTCGGTCGACCGGACGGTCGACCGACGGAGAGCAAATTGCTCGCAGGTTTTTTCGGTCGACCGGACCGGTCGACCGGAAGAAGGAAACTATGTTTCCTCTTTTTGGGACGGTCGACGGACCGGTCGACCGAGAGCCAATGGCTCTTTGCAGCTGGCCTTGCGGTCGACCGGACCGGTCGACCGCCAAGCCTGCTATAGCCTAACGGCTCTTTCCTCTTTGGGCTATTCTGAAAAACTGTTTTTGTTTTCAGCTTTAACAGATTTTTGGAGAGTTGTTGGGGAGCTTTTCAGAGAAAATAAGACAAAAGAAATTGTTTTTAACCTATTTTTAACCCTATAAATAGATGAGAAGTCTCTTCTTCATATTACCTAGAAAAATCCTCAAGTTTGTGTTGTTTTCAAAAGAGAAAAGAAAAGAGTTTAAAGCTTTCTTTCCATTCTTTTGAGCTTGTTTTTCAGTTGTGTTTGATTACTAATATCACTCTACAACTGAAGTTTTTCACCACACTTCATAGAGCCAAAAATCCTATACTCATTCTATAGTGAAGTTGTAATTGAAGTGAGAGTGTTTGTAAAAGAGTTTGAGAAAAAGTGTAGTGATCTTGTTGTGATCACTTTGTTCTTGTAAATCCTTTCCTTGTGGAGCAACCTCTTCGGTAGAGGTCCTTTGTACTCGGTGGAGCTCGGTGCTCGGTCTTCGGTAGACCAAATTGTAAAGGCGTCCTCGGTGGATAGTGGAAACCCTTCACGGAGGTGAAGGCGGGGGAGTAGAGCGGTGGCTCGAACCTCAAAACAAATCACTTTGTTTGCGATTGCCTTTGCGTCCAATTCTTGCTTACTTTCAATAGTTCCTTATTGCTTTCTATTGCATACTTGTGATATTGTTTTAAATCTCTTGTGCTACTATTTGCTTGCTTGTAATTCTTGCCATATATCATTGTGTTTGCATCATTCTTCATATCATCCATTTCATACTTGTGTGTGCCAATCCCGTACTCATCCAACAAGAGCTTCACATAGCGCCTCAACCCATATCAAGGGGAATCAAGAGGAGTTTAGTCCAGAGCCTCGCAAGAGGAATTCGGCTACACTTGTTGAATTGTACTAAGTTGAGCCTCACTTGTTTTAGGTTCCGCATTTAGAGAGTTAAAATTTTTAAGATTAGCAATCACACCTATTCACCCCCTCTAGGTGTTTTTCAAATTCTTCTTTGGGACAAGCCTCATTTAGATCACGGAAGTCGATGCAGATCCGGATCTTCCCGTTCTTCTTGGCAACTGGGACAATGTTGGCTACCCAGTCGGGATGTTGTTCTTCCCTGATGAAGCCAGAATCAATAAGTTTCTGACTTCTAATTGAATTGCCTCCATTATTTCTGGACGGAACCGTCACTGCTGTTGTTTGACAAGTTTCACGTCCGGATTGATGTGAGGCGGTGCATAGCCACTTGAGGATCAAGTCCTGGCATGTCCTCATAATTCCAGGCGAAGACGTCTATATACTCTTGTACAAGAGATATTAGATCTTTCTTCTCCGAAGGTGACAGGCCGTCACTTATGAAGATGGGCTTAGGGTTAGCCTCATCTCCTAGGTTGATCAGAACAACCTTGTCTTCTGTGGGTGGCTCGCGCTGTTCAAAGCGGGTATCCCAAAGAGCATTTAAATGTTTGATCCAAGGATCTATATCGGATTGGATCATTTCTTCATTTCCATCTTCCAGGTGGCTTGTCGAAACCATGTTCACTGAAAGTTCCTTGAAGATGTTGCCGACACTGACATCTGACTCCCAAGATGATGTGTCTGAAGAGTAATCGTTGCTCGACGATTCTTGAGAATCGGAGGCTGATGGGACTGGAGTTGATACATAGCCCAACCCCCGGCGCGTCCGATGATAATAATCGGGGGCCTTCCCTTTCGGCACAAAGGATTGAAGCAACGTCCTCCTTCCTTTGCCGAAGTTCAACCGGGTTTGTTGGTCAGGTCGTACCCTATGCATCTCATTATTTTGAGCGCTTTTGGTTCGTAATGATCGAACTGAGGGATTCTTCCTCGCCTTCCGATTCTTCGCGGGGCGTTGGTTCAGACGAGATTCGCCCAAAAAGAATTGGCTTTTGGCCTTTCCGTCTTGCTGGAACCATAAATATAGATTCTTGCGCATTACCATTGTCTTAGTATGTCTCGAAGGACGATTTCACTGGTACATGCAATGATGTTAAGGCACCCATTGCCGACCAGAGATCGTCATCTATATCAGTGCTAGTATCTGACGGTATTGAATCAGAAGCACACACAGAAAAATACGCAAAATCTAAATCTTCATTAATATACCAACCGCCTACATCATCGGTGGTATTATCGACATCGGGCTTATTAGTGCTCGTTACAAGTGGTTCTAACTCCCACAGGCACTCTTCTTTCTCAGGCTCAGTGTCAGCCTCATTACCAGAGTCTGGCTCCTCTGGTTGTGGGGCTTCATCCGTCTCCACCGGATCTTGGTACAGCAAAGAGTCGGTGAAATAATTCTCGACCCCTTTGAATGGATACCTTTCGGCGATCCACGTCTGCACATTTCCACTCCCGTCAATGTATTTCATGACTTGGTGGAGAGTGGAGGGAACGATGGAGTTGCGGTGAATCCACGGTCGTCCCAGCAATAGATTGTAGGAAGTGTCGGCGTCGATGATGTAGCATGTCACTTCCGACTTGAGGCTTCCAATCTGACACCTGAGCTTGATCTTCCCCATCGGACGGGTCTGGTTGGCATTGAACCCATAGATAGTCGTCTGGGTGGGGCTCAAACGGTGGGTAGGAATGCCGAGATGTTGCATGACCCGGCGAGGCATGATGCTCAACGCGGACCCTGGATCTACCTGGATGCGGTTCACCTCGGACGATCCAATATACCCTGTGAAGTACAGGGGTCTATCATGCTTCCCTTTCACCTGCATATCATCTGCCGTGAAGGTGATGCAGGGGGCATTCTGGGAGGTGTGGAGGCAATCCTCTACATCTTCCTCCTTCGGCACCTGGGTCACGAAGACCTCAGCATTTGCCAGAGCTTCTTGCAGAGCTTCCCTGGTCGACTTTGATAGTCTAAGAAGTTCATACAAGGTAATGCGTGCCAGAATGTTGGCCAACTGAGCAAGGACATCAAAGCAGTAAGGCGCCGTAGATCCTTCCGCGATGCCCTTTTGAAGGGCTCGAGAAAATCGAGTCCCCTTCTGCTTCTCCACAGGTGGCTTTGTGGAGGGCCTGACTGGCTCCGCAGTTGGTTGTGGAGGGGCTACTGCCGTCTCGCCGTACTGTTTCAAGTACGCCTGTCCTGAACGGGTTCCCGCCATCGGTTGGTTGGGCTCTGCGGCCAAGACTATCGTTTCCTCCTCTGAGTCGGTCAGTGAAGGGATATCAGTCTCCGCTTCTCGAGAGGAGGCACCCACCACATTGCAGGATGAGGCCTTTGCCTTGCCTTTGGATTTCCTGTTGGTCACAATAGTCCATTGTTGTTCATTGACAAGGTCAGGGTGGACCCACATAATTTCCCCTTGAGGTGTAGGGACGGGTACCAAGCCTTTCTCTTGCTGCTGGTGAGGGTCTGTGTTGACCACTCTCAGCTCTCCTCTTGGAATAGGAGTTACCCCCGCTGGCGTTGGAGGTTGTCTTCCGAACTGGAGAACCGACGTCACATTAGCCGTCACCTTCTTCTGTTCTGGTCGGAGCTTTAATACCTCCGCGTCAATCAGAGCCTGAAGGATGTCCTTGAAGACGTAGCAGCTTTTGGTGGGGTGTCCCAACATCCTGTGATACATGCAGTAGTTGGGATTGTCGGTCTTGCCGACTTCCTCTGGGCGCCTAGCTTCAGGGAGCTTCAGTCGGTTGCTCTTGTTGAGTAGTTTAAAGAGCGAATCGACATGTTCCTCCTTGAAGGAATATTGCTTGTTGGCGCGTGGCTGGCTTGAAGAGCCACTCGCCTTGCCTGATTGAGGTTTGGCGGGAGATTTGGTCTCCGTTGCCAAATTATCCTTCCGCTTTGTTTGGAGGGATGTGTCTGGCGCACGCCTTGTCGATCTTTCCGGCCTAGGCTTACCTTCCTCCGCTCTGACGCGGGCGACAATCTCCTCAGCCTGTTTACCTTGTTGGACTAATTGCTTCCAGGTGCGGCTTTCAGCAACTCCTATTTGAGCAAGGAGTGAGGTTTGGAGATTGTGGCGGCATGTTTCCACCAGGGTGGCCTGGGTCATACCGCTTGGACACCGGAGTGCCATGTTCCGAAACCTTTCCACGAAAGATTTGACGGACTCCCCTTTTCGCTGTTTGGTAGCCAAAAGGGTTGGCATTGTGACTTCGGAGTCATCCTCGAAGAAGCGTGTTAAAAGAGCTTCTCCAAATCGCCCCAGTTCTTGATAGAACCTTCTGGGAGCTTCATAAACCATTCAAAGGCCAACCCTTTCAGGGTGCCGATGAACAGGCGTGCCAGGATGGCGTCATTATCTACTACATTCCCGGTTTGGGATTTGAAGTAGTAGATGTACTGGTTGGGTGACCCCTTCTCATCAAAGGCTTGGAGAGTTGGAGCTTTGAACTTGGGCGGGTACGGAACCAAGTCCCATTCAGCCGGGTAGGGCCGGACCACTCCTACTTCTTGGAGGTCTTTGCGATTGGCAAGGGCCTCGAGGCGTCGCTCCAGTTGACTCATTCTTTTAACATGAGCCTTTCCTGGTCTTGGTCGCCTTTTACTTGCGACGAGGACTTGGACGAGCCGGAAGTAGGTCGCCGCGTCTCCCCAGAAGGTTCGGAAGATGAGCTTTCTCCCTTTCTCCCTTTGCCCTTTGACTTTTTAGGAGGGGACCTCCTCCTGTCTTCGAGCAGCTGTGCAATCGCCTGCTTGAGGGAGTTGATAGATTCCTGCTGAGAAAGAATCATATCCATCTGTGCCTTCTGGATCTGCTCCAAACGTTTAGCCGTCTCCTCAGGAGTGCCTGTCATGTAGGCGGAGGTCTCCTTCTCGACGGAAGAGTTTGAAGCCCTTGATTCCGCTACGACGGAGTGAGAATCATTAACTTTAATGCCATGGGCCAAGGCATTATAGTCAATTGGGGGAATGGCCCCAGTCCGGGTGCGAGTGTGTCGATACACCCCTTCCGGTTCAGAGTCAGACTCGGACTCGTCTGAGCTGACTGCAAGTTGTTTTCCCTTGCTCCTGCTTGTCATATTCGCAGTGAGCTCCGGGTACTCAACGTCAGAGAAGGTTCTCCTTCTGTGGGAACGTCTTCTTTTAGCTGACGGAGGAATCAGGGTAAGCTGTCTGACTAAAGACTGCTGGTGTACGCCTGATCCGCAACGGCACTCAGAGAGCATATGGATGAGCCGTTGGCAGCAACACGACGAAGTGGCCTGATTGGCACTTCTTTTCTTCGTCAGATAATCCCTCAAATCCATGGGAGGGGGATTGAAAAGATTAGCCTCGCAACGTCGAAGACGGGAGGCATCCATGTGCTGTACAGCCTGGACGCAGGCATCAGGGACGCAGTTCTTGCGCCGCAGCTGTTCAGCGCGCGTCTGGCGTCTCTGTTGAGACAAAACGCGCCTGTCGCGTTGCTGTTTGGTGTGTCGGAGCAGAGACACTTGAGAGAGGATGGGCTGTTGGGCCCCACGCCTATGGGCTCGTGCCTCTTGCGCTTGACGAGGCGCAGAGGTCTCATCTTGGCGTTTGGTGAGTTGGTCCTCAGAGGACCTAGCTGAAAGAATCTCGCGTTTGGGGCGCCAAACGCGGATTTCATGTAGTGGATGCGGCGCGGGCAAGGCGCGAGATTGTACGTCGCGTCCAGCCTCAGTTGGACAACCAACGGTTCCAACTTGCAGCTGACGCGCACGTCTCCTCTGTCGACGCTCAGCGTTTCGATTGCGTCGAGGAGGTGGGGGAGACCAACGACATCCTGATGCTGGACACCAGGGATTTTGACCACGCGGGTCTCCTGAGAGACGCTGACGCGGGTGTTCTGTGCGACGCGGTTGGTCGCAAAGGCAGACGTGCCTGGGACCACGCGGGCCTTCTGAGAGGCGTTGGCGCGTGTACCTTGCTTGGCACAGTCGGCAGCAGGGGAGCTCGAGAAAGCCACAGATTGGGCCTCGAGGCCATTCCCCGTCGAGACCCGGCGGCAGACGCGGGTCTTTGGGCTCTTGGAGCCGGAAGAGAGAAACTCTTCGTACTTCGCCTGGTCGAACTCGACAACGAGCGATTCGACCATCTTCCCCTTATGGTGGACGTCATCTTGCGCCACTATTTGCTCCTCAGTGACAAACGTAGTCCCCAGCGGAGTCGCCATCTCTTGTATGCGCCGGAAAGAAGAAGAGATAGTGATGGGTGTAAAGATTTCCTTAAATCAAATGAAACTATTACAACCAGACTTTTCCTTCCAGTTACAAGGGAGGGAGGATGTTGAGTCTTGAATCCCCCCTTTATTTAAGGCTGGGTTCTTCGTGTGGCGGTGGAGAGTGAGTCTTGTTCTCCGTTGACCGGATGACCGTCGGGACCGTCGGGGGATCTTCTCTCTGGGTGGTAGAAAGAGTAACACAGCTCTGTCTACCAAAACTCTCAAAGAGAAGGTAGGCGAAGAGCAGCTCGTACGCAGCAAGCTTGACGAAGAGTCTTCTCTCTCTCTCCTTGTTGATGATCTCCTCTTTGATGCCTGATCCTTCTTTTTTTTTACCGCCCCCCTCTTCTCATTGCCTCGACCTCATGGCAAACGAGGCTATTTATAGAGGTCCTAGGGGGTGAACGTGCCCCCTGAAAACGCTCCACAATGAGGGGCCACTTCCCGCTACTTGTGCGGTGACTGGCCCCGTAATCCGGGTGGTTACAACTGAGGCGCGGGTTTAGACCCACGCGCCTTGTTGCTGAGACGCGGGTGTCGAGCCAACGCGCCTTGATGCTGAGACGCGGGTGTCGAGCCGACGCGCCTTGATGCTGAGACGCGGGTGTCGAGTCGACGCGCCTTGATGCTGAGACGCGGGTGTCGAGCCGACGCGCCTTGATGCTGAGACGCGGGTGTCGAGCCGACGCGCCTTGAGACTCTGCTTTTATTGGCTTGTCTTTTAGTGACTTTTAGACAGCCTACAACACCCTTCTTCATCAATTTGGTGAAGGGTTGGCATCGTCCTAAGAGATTTGAGATAAACCTCTGGATATATGCTAGTCGTCTTTGCAATCCTCTAAGCTCTCTAAGATTCATTAGAGGTTGAATCTCCTGGACAGTGCGGACTTTCTCTGGGTCGAGGCAGATTCCTTTGGATGTGACGACAAACTCTAGGAATTTACCACTGGCTACCCCCAGGAAAGATTTGGTTGGATTCATTTTCAATTGATGCGCTAGCATGATATCGAATACTTTCTTTAGATCTACAATGTGATCGCCTTTGGTACGATTTTTTACTGCAATATCATTTATATAGCATTCCACTATTTTGCATATATGCTTGGGGAAAGTTGCATTCATAGTTCTCTATTATGTCGCCCCCGCATCCTTCAATCTGAAGGGCATGACAGTATAGCAATACACCCCCAATGATGTCCTAAAAGATATATACTTCTCATCGTCAGGTTACATTTTAATTTGATTGTACCTAGAGAATCCGTCCATGAAAGACATCCGTTCAAACCCACACGTGTTGTCTATCATGACATCCAATTGGAAGGGGAACTTATCTTTAGGACACGCCTCATTTAGACCATGGAAATCAATGCAAACCCGGATCTTCCCATTCTTCTTGGTGATAGGGACGATATTGGCTACCCAATCAGGGTATTGTTCTTCTCTGATAAAACTGGAGTCTATAAGCTTCTTGACTTCTTACTAGATCGCTTCCATTATCTCCGGGCGAAACCGTCGTTATTGTTGCTTGATGGGCTTCACATCCCGATTGATGTTGACACGATGCATAGCCACTTGAGGATCAAGCCCAGGCATATCCTCATAGTTTTAAGTAAAAACATCTATATACTCTCGCACAAGAGATATTAGATCTTCCATCTCGGGAAGTGATAAGCTTTCGCTTATAAAGATAGGTTTGGGATTAGCTTCATCTCCTAGATTAATTTGCGTTATCTTATCCTCTGTGGGTGGTTCGTGTTGTTCAAAGCAATGTCCCAGAGAGTACTTAGGTATTTGATCCAAGGATCCGTATCTGACTGGATCATTTTTTCATCTCCATCTTCAGGGTGGCCTGTTGAAACCATGCTTACCGAAAATTCTTTGAAGATGTTATCGACACTAACATCTGACTCCCACGATGACATGCCTGACGAGTGATTATGGTGTAATGACCCTTCAGACTCAGAGGCTGACGGGATTGGAATTGACACATAACCCAATCCCCTGCGAGTTTGATGATAATAATTAGGGGTTTTCCCTTTTGAAATGAAGGATCGAAGTAGTGTTCTCCTTCCTTCGCCGAAGTTCAAGTCAGGACCACTTGTTAGGTCATACCCTATGTTCTCCATCATTTTGAGTACATTTGACTGGTAATGACAGAACTGAGGAAGTTCAGTCTCGCTTTCTGAATCTTTGCAAGTTGTTAGTTTGGACTCGACTCTTTCGAAAAGGATCAGTTTTTAGCCTTTGCTTCTTACTGGGCCTCAAAGAATGATCCTTGTGCATCACTGACGTTTTGATATGTTATGAAAGATGATCTCACTAGTACATGCAATGATGTCAGGGCATCGATTGCTGACCAAGGGTCATCACCTACATCAGAACTAGTATCTGATGGCATGAAACCAGAAGCAAACACAGAAAGATAAGCTAAATCTAACTCTTTATTAATATACCACTCGCCTACATCTTGGCGGTGTTATTGACATCGAGCTTATTAATGCTCATTACAAGTGAGTTCAACACCCAAAGACATTCTTCTTCTGCCTCTGGCTCGACATCAGCTTCATTACCGGAGTCTAGTTCCTCTGGCTCGGGATTCTCACTTGTCTCCAGAGAATCCTAAGGCAGGAGGGAGTCTGTGAAATAGTTCTCTACCCCCCTTAAATGGATGCCTATCAACAATCAACGTTCAAACCTTTTCATCTCCGTCAATATACTTCATGACTTGATGGAGAGTAGAGGGAATGATGGAGTTGCGATGAATCCATGGTTATCCCAGCAACAAATTATATGAAGTGTTGGCATCAATAACGTAGCACGTCACCTCAGATCTTAGGTCCCCGATCTGACATTTGAGTTTAATCTTTTCCATTGGGCGTGTAACGTTGGCATTGAAACTGTAAATGGTAGTTTGAGTGGCACTCAGTCAGAAAGTGGGTATTCCCAAGTATTGCATGACCCGACAGGGCATGATGCTTAATGTGAATCCTGGATCCACCTGAATGCAGCTCACTTCAGACAATCTAATATACCCTATGAAGTACAGGGGCCTATCATATTTTCCCTTAACCTACATGTCATCTAGAGTGAAGGTCATGTAAGGGGCATGCTGAGAGGCGTGGAGATAGTCTTCTTCATCCTCCTCTTGTGGTTCAACCGAAATTCGGGCCATGAAGACCTCAACATCAGCTAAAGCTTCTCTCAGAGCTTCTCTTGTTGACTTTGACAGTCTCATGAGCTCGTAAAGGGTGATCCTGGCTGGGATATTGGCCAAATGAGCTAAGATATCAAAGCAATAAGGTGCTGAAGATCCTTCCGCTTTGTTCTTCGGGAGAACCTTGGAATACCGAAGCTCCTTTTGCTTCTCCGTGGGTTGCTTCGTGGATTGCTTGGTTGGCTCCAGGATGGGTTTAGGCAGATTTTCCACCATTTTATCATATTTCTTCAGGTACAATTGACCCAAGTAGGTCCCTGCTATGAGCGACGCATTTGGTTCCGTAGCAAGGACGATTGTCTCCTCTTCTGAATCAGTTAGCGAGGGAACATCAGTTTCTACATCCGAGAGGAAGCAAACATCACATTGCAAAGCAAAGCTTTTGCTTTGCCCCTAGATTTCCTGTGGGTAACAGTAATCCACTGTTTGCCTTCCACGAGGTCGGGATGAACCCACATGATTTCTCCCTGAGGAGTAGGAACAGGTACGAGACCTTTCTCCCGCTCATGATGTGGATCTATATTGAGTACCCTTAATTCCTCTTTTGGGATGGGAACTACTCCGGCCGGCGTTGGAGGCTGTACCCCGAACTGAAAAAAATGACGTCATGTTAGTTGTTACTTTCTTCTGCTTTGGGCGGAGCTTGAGCACCTTTGCATTAATCAAAGCTTGGAGAATGTCTTTGAAGATGTAACGGCTTTTGATAGGGCACCCCAATATCCTGTGGTATAAGCAGTAGTTGGGATTGTTGGTCTTGTCGACCTCCTCGGACGTCTAGCTTCAGAAAGCTTTAGTCAGTTGCTCTTGTTAAGTAATTTGAACAGCGAATCGACATACTCGTTCTTGAAGGAGTACTGTTTGTTGGCGCGTGGCTGACTTGAAGAGCTACCCCCTCTAGCCAGCTGGGGTTTAGAGGGAGACTTTGTCTCTGTCGCCAGTGTGTCCTTCCTTTTAGATTAAAAAATACTTCTAGTATACGCTTTATCGACTTTTCGGGTCTGGGCTTGTTTTCTTCTGCCCTAACCCTGACGATAATTTCTTCTGTTTGTTTGCCTTACTAGACCAACTGCTTTCAGGTATAACTTTCAGCTACTCCTATCTGAGTTAGGAGTGAGGTTTGCAAATTATGATGGCATGATTCCACCAGGGTGGCCTGGGTCATACTGCTAAGACATCGGAGTGCCATATTCTAAAATCTCTCCACAAATACTTTTACTGACTCTTCTTTTTGTTGCCTCATCGTTAGGAGAGTTGGCATGGTAATCTTCGAGTTGTCTTCGAAGAAGCGTGTAAGCAAAAGCTTCTCCAGATCACCCCAGTTCTTGATGGAGCCTTCTGGGAGCTTCATGAACCATTCGAAAGCAATTCCCTTTAGGGTGCCGATGAACAAATGTATCAGGATGGCATCATTTAATACTACATTCCCTGTCTGAGAGTTGAAGTAGTATATGTGCTGGTTCGATGACCCCTTACCGTCGAAGGCCTGTAGGGTTGAAGCTTTGAACTTAGGAGGGTACGGGACAAGATCCCACTCAGCTGGGTACGGCCGGACCACTTCTACTTCTTGTAGGCCTTTTCAACTGGCAAGGGCTTCAAGATGCTGTTCCAGTTTACTCATTCTTTTAGAATGAGTGCTCGTATTTTCTGAATTGTCTTCGTCTTTGGATGAAGGTTTGGACAACTCAGAGTTGGAATGCTCCTCCTTCTCAGTATGTGTAGAAGATGAGCTTTCTCCTTCCTTCCGTTTGCCTTTGGACTTCTTGGAAGGAGGCTTGGCCTTAGGCTTTTTCTTTTTGCCCACAAGCAATTGCGAAAGCATCTGCTTGAGGTTGTCGATAGATTCTTGTTGAGCACGAATCATATCGAGTTGCTCCCTCTGGGCCTGGACATGCTGCTCAAAGCGTCTGGCCATTTCTTCAGGAGTGCTTACCATATATATAAAGGCTACTTTCTCTACCGAAGAGTTCGAAGCCTGTAAGTTTGCCATGGCAGAATGTGACTCGCTTACTTCAATGACCCGGGCTAGGGCACTGTAGCGCACTGGGGCAATCACGCCAGTTCGAGTGTAAGTATGCCCGTACACTCCTTTTGGCTCGGTGTCAGACTCGTCAGAGCTGACTATTGGTTGCTTTCCCTTACTTCTGCTTGGCATAGTGCTTGGACCCACCATGTTCGTAGTAACTTTAGGGTACTCCGCGTCAGAGAAAGTTCTCCTTGTGCGGGAACGATGCCTTTTGGCCAACCAAGAGGCTGGCGTAGATGATAACCATTTGAACACTGACTGTTTGCAGTGGCATTCAAAGAGCACCGTTGTGATAAGCTGTTCACAGCAGCATAGTGGAGTGATTTGATGAATACTCCTCTTCATTGTCAAGTAATCCTTTAGATCCGTCGGAGGGGGATCAAGGAGACCAGTATCAAGTCTCTGAGGACGAGGACTTTTTAGCTTTCTTCTGACCCTAGCCGTCGGAGAGCTAATGTTAACGTTGCGTTGCAACTCTGAGACGTATGTCTTAGGGGCGCAGGGTTCAGAGACGTGGAGCTCACATTCTATAGAATAGATGCGGCTCTCGTATCTTGGCTTTGAGACACGGGCCTTGTGCCTTTGCTGAGAAGAAACGCAGACCTCGCATTGCTGATTGTCGTGTTTGTCTAGCGACACTTGAGAAATGCAGACTTTATGAATCTCATATTCTGTTGTAGAGACGCGGGTCTCGTATGTATGAGAAGAAACGTGGATCTCGCGTTGCTGAACATTGCGTATGTGAGGTGAAGCCTAAAAAACGCGAGCCTCTTGAGCTCTGCGTTTTTGTATCCAGATGCATACTTCACACGTCTGATGCAGTTCAGAAGCGATGCAAGAATGAGCCTCACGTCCTGTATCTGTTGGATAGATGGTTTTTTCAGTTTCTTGCATCTGTTGTCGACGTGCGCATCGCCTTTGTTGACGTTCGGCATTCCGGTTATGCTTCACGGGATGTTGGGAACCCCGGTAACCTAGAGCTGAGAAAGAGATAGGCTTGGCCAGATTGACCTTCAATGACATTGGCCTCGCGGGTCTTGTGGGAGACGTTGACGTGAGCCAGGCGAGCAATGAGGCCAAAAATGGGCTATTTGTGAAGGCCATCTTTGGGGAAGCCGCCAAAGGGACTTGAGAGCGGACCTCCGAGGAGACCTTGCGGTACTGTCGTGCCACTCTAGGGCTCCTGGAGCCAGAAGATAGGAACTCTTCATACTTTGCCTGATCGAATTCCACGACAAGTGACTCGACCGTTTTTCCCATGAAGGTGACGTCACCTTGCGCCATAACTTGCTCATCAATGGAGAAAGTAGTCCCCAGCGGAGTCGCCATCTCTTGTTTAATCGAAAAATTGAAAAGGTACAAGCTTCTTTGTTTGATTGTAAAGAAAATTATAACGGATCAATAATCTGATTACAAAGAGCAGAGAATGATTGGATCTCCCCTTTATTTAAGGCTAAGTTCTTTGTGTAGCGGTGGAAAGTGAATCTTATTTTCTGTTGACTAGGTGAACGTCAAGCTCTTCTGAAAATCTTCTCTTTGGATCACAGACGGAGTAGCACAGCTCCTATCCAATGAAATCTCAAAGAGACTTGGGCAAAAACTTGAAATCAGCAAGTTGGTAGAAGAATTTAACTCTTTATCGGTATTCCTCAGCTAAAAATTTTGACCAATTATGACCAAATTCAACCCCTGTTCAATAGCAGACTGAGCTACTTATAAGAGTTTCAGAGGTAAAATTATCTCTTAAAAACCCTCCATAATGGGGTTTAACTCCCCTCATTACGTGGGCAGTAACTGACCCGGTAATGAGTGTAGTTACAACTGAGACGTAAGGCTCCTCTACAGTTGAAACACGGGCTTCGAGCTTTGCGTTTAGCCTTTGAAATGCTATTGGATGCAAGTTTCGAGCTTTACTAGATGCGGGCTTTGAACTCTGCTAGACGCGGGCTTCGAACCTCGCGTTTTGGCATTGCGGTAATGTTGGGATGCGGGTTTCGAGCCTCGCATTTTGACACTGCGGTGATGTTAAGATGCGGGCTTCGAGTTCTGTGTCTTGACATTGCAGTGATGCTGAGACGCGAGCTTCGAGCTCTGTGTCTTGGCATTGCAGTGATGCTGAGACGCGAGCTTCGAGCTCTGTGTCTTGGCATTGCATGAATGGCTTTAATTATCCTCAAGTCTGAAGTATAGACTCTGCTATCTGATGACTTGTCCTCACTAATTTCTAGACAGTCTACATGTGTACCCAATGGAGTGAAGAGAATCTTCTCGATGAAGCATATGGTCTTCGAGGTGTGAAAATGAGCTTATAGGGAGACTCTTTATTCGGGGGAGATTATTGAGCAAGAAGTGTGATAGATGTCGAACAAATAGTTTCACATTGGCTAGACATGTGGATGGTTTTAGGTATATAAAGATTTGGGTAACTCCAGCTAGAACGATAGTTTTGGGATGGTGCCTCAAGTCCTTACAGAAAAAACTTTCATTTTCTCGTTTTGACTAGTTTTATAACAATTAAAATTTTGGAGTAGTAACTTGGAGAAAAGATTGAGAGAATAGAAGAAGTGGGAGTCGACTGGGAGCAGGAGCAAAGTCAAGTGTAGTAGTTTTTTTCCCTTTTTTTAGTGTAGGATATTGAATATTAGTTATTTCTCTTCTTGCAGGATATTCAAATATAGGAGTCAATTTGTTTTATATCACAAGATTGAAAAGAGTATGAGTCAATTAATTTTTTTTTGTTTGTGATTTCATGAGAGAAGTTCATAATTATTATTAGTTTAATTGAGAAATCTTTTTTAATTGATCTTTTTTTATCAATCAATGATGAGAATTTATAACAATGGTTCAATAAACCAATTCTATTATGATTTGGAGTTCTTTTTTTACCTGAGTTTTTCTTTTTTAATCAAAGGTGAGAATTTATTATGATAATCTCTAAAATTTCTCATAGTGGAAGTGCTATTGATGCTTTTATTAGTATAGATAGAGTGTGTGTATGTGTGTGTGTGTGAGAGAGAGACCGAGTTCTTGAATGATTCTAAGTTGAATCTTTCCTATTCAAATTAAGTGATAAGCTATTCAAATGAAAGATCCACTTTGTTAAAATTTATCTACATCATATAAAGTTAAAAATCAAAAATCAAGTGAAATTAAGTTTTCTAGCGTATCCATCAAGTAGCACAAAATATACAGATGAAATTATGTTAGGAACTGCCGGAGATCTAAATGCAAACACCAGATATGACACAGAACATACACCAATTGGCATGAACAAATAAAGAGAAAGATATACAAAAAACACAGATATAATGAGGTTCAGCAATTGCTACATCCTTGAGGCAGAGAGGGAGAAGATCTTATTAATCAATCAATTGCATAATACAATACATGAGAACAATACCCCTTCTTATATAGCCATAGAGTCCATAAAGAAAAGGAAATCAAAAACTCTTAATTCAGATAAGAAGCAAATTCAGTACCATATTAGGATATGGCCAAAACCCAAATGCTATCAACAGTCGAAGAGCCCTGTTGATAGCCTAAGACACACTATGCTTTATGTAAATCGCTGTCGACAGGCCTGAAATAGGACCTGTCGACAATTTTGTTGGATTGTCGACAGTCTAGGGTGGTCCTCTCGACAGGTGATTGCATCTGCTTGTGTAACTCCTGCATCTTAGCACTTCGTGCAAACTCTGCACAATCACGAAGGAGTTAAAAAACTCCATCATTAATATTTTACACTCTCTCCCTATAAATTTTCACCTCAATGAAGATTTCTCAAATATAAGTCGAATACAATATAATACCATGTCAACTCCATCGAGCTGCACAGTTTGGTTGCCTATAAACCCCCTGCCCAGGGGATCAAGCCATCCCTAGTTCATCAAACGAAGTACATCAAACTCTAGTGAATGGAAGGCTATGGAGTAACTTCTTGCAATGCTCGAACTTCACTCTCAGAACAAATTTAGTAAGCATGTCGATGAGATTCTCCTTCGTGTGAATCTTCTTTAACTCGATATCACCCTCATCAAGAATTTCCCGACCAAAATGAAATGTGATGCCAATGTACTTTGTTCTTGCTTGATAAACCTGGTTTTTTGCTAAGTAGATAGCACTCATGCTATCACAGCTAATCTTCAATAGATCCTGCTCAATCCCTAAGTTGCCGAGAAATCTTTGAAGCCCAACTGCCTCATTTATAGCCTCCGTCATGGCTATATACTCGACCTCTGTAGTAAACAATGTGAAAGTAAACTGTAAAATAGAGCGCCAACTCACATGTGCTTGGGCCAATGTAAACATATATCTTGTTATAGATTGGTGTTTTTTGAGGTCTCATGCGCAGTCAGAATCAACATATCTGATACACTCCTGCTTACCTGTAGAATCCTTCTTGAGCAGCAAATCAATGTCTATGGTACTTTTAATGTATCATAAAATCTACTTTATTGCCTCCTAATGATCATGTTGGGATCATGCATGTATCTGCTAATCATTGAGATAACTTGTGATAGATTAGACCTCCTACACATCATTGCATACATTAACTACCAACCCGCTAGCATAGGGAACGTGAGTAATACACTCACGCTCTTCAGTAGTCATAGGAAACATAATAACTTTCAATTTGAAATGAGGGGCTAGTGGTATACTTACAAACTTTGTGTTGTCATTGATGTTGAATTTCTGAAATACTTTCTTCAAATACCCCTTTTGTGTCAAACAAAGCTTGCCACCTTTTCGCTCTCGCTGCATCTCTATGCCTAGCACATATTCGCTTCACCAAGGTCCTTCATCTTGAATTAATAAGATAAGTCCTTCTTCAATTTATCAATCGTGGGATCTACTCTTAGAAGCGATAAGCATATCGTCCACATACAATAGTAGGTAAATGTACTCTCCACCCGGTAGCTTATTGCAATACACACATGGGTCATCATGGCTTCATGTGTACCTCTTCCCTCTTATAAGGCTGTCGAAAAACTTATACCACTGCTTTGGTGATTGCTTTAATCCATAAAGCAATTTCTTCAATTTGCATATCATATTTTTCTTTCCTGCAATCTTGAACCCCTTTGGGTGAGATAACCCGTCGGCAGAGAAATGTAGATCTCCTCTTCAAGGTTGCTATAGAGAAAGTCGGTCTTCACGTCGAGCTGATCAAGCTCCAACTCATACTATGCCACCAGTGCCATCAAAACTCGAATAGATGAGTGCTTCACAATGGGTGAGAGTGCCAAATTATAGTCAATGCCTTTTCACTGTGTAGCCTTTTTCTACCAATCTGGCCTTGTAGTATATGATATCACTATCTAAATATTCATATTTCTTTACAAATATTCACTTACAACGGATCACCTTTTTTCTCTTGGGCAACTCTGACGGTTTTCAAGTATTGTTCTTGTGTAGAGAATTCATCTATTCCATTATGGAATCTTTCCACATCTTGAACTCTGAACTGACTTCAGCTTCCCTATATGTAAACGGGATTGCCTCCTCAATGATTGAAAAAGCATAGGATATAATCATATTAGCAGTGAGCCAACTGAGCTATGTGGATTTCTCTGAGTGTTTCCAACTGCATTAGATTCTTGGACATCATCCATAGCATATCCCTGATCCTCAGCATCCTCAGCATCTTGATCGATTACATGATCACCATACTGTGTCACTCAGGTGTGATCTCAAATGATATTAATCTATCTAGAGATGGTGGAGTAGCAGCACTCTCCACCTGCTGTGATATCCTATTGGACTTCTCACTTTCCACCTGCTGAGAGTCCATAGGCTTCATCATTGAAGCCTCATCGAATGTGGCATCCCTGATTAAGTTAAACTTCTTGACATTTAGATCCCAAAATTTATAGCTTTTTGCCTTTCTTGAATCCTATGAACACTCCTTTTCTTGCTCTCGGATCCAACTTGTCTTTCTTGACATGATAATAGGCCGGATAATCAAATACCCAAAGCAAGTCATAATCTTGAGCAACTTTTCCTGACCAAACTTTCAAATAAGTTGTACCTCCTATTGCAGATGAAGGCAACTTGTTATCGAGATAGCAAGCATACATCAATGCCTAAACCAAAAAGATTTTGATAATCCGGCATAGGATAACATGCAATGAACCTTCTCTAGTAAGGTTATGTTCATCATTTCAGCCACCCCATTTGGTTGCAGCGTTTCTTTGACAGTAAAGTGTCTCTCTATGCCCTCATCGCTGCATAATTGTAGGAAAGGATCGTTGGTGTACTCTTCACCGTTGTCTGGACGGAGTACTTTGATCTTCTTTCCCGTATTCTTGTCCATATTTCTTTTTCACTTTACAAACATCTCCAAGACTTTCCCTTTGTGCTTCATGGTATATACCCAACATCGCCCAAACTAATCATCTATAAAAGACACAAAGTAGTGGTTACTTTTACTAGATGTCATCTTGGTAGGTCCCCAAATATCTATGTGAATATAGTCAAGAATCCCCTCGGTGCAATGAATTGAAGTGCCGAATTTCATCTTGGACTTCTTATAGATGATGCAATGTTCACAAAATTTTAACTTGCAGGCCTTGGCACCTTGCAACAACTCTTGCTTTGGTAAAGCTTGCAAATACTTTTCACCTATTTGTCTGAGCCTCACGTGTCAAAGCCACATCCAGTCATTATGTGAATTGAGAGAAGTCATCACTTGCCCTGTAACCGTACTACCTGAAATAACCTAGAGGGGGTGAATAGGTCATAGCTAAAAATATTGCACAAATTAAAAACTTAAAGCAACAAGATAACAATGTTCAAAAATAGAAGCCAAGAACCAAAACTGAATTCCTCGTGAAGGGCTCTAGAGCTTTCCTTATGATTCCTCTTTAATAAGAGTGAGGTACTTTAATAGCTATCTTGGAACAACCAATAAGACAAAAATTGTATAAAAAATAAATACTATTAAGTAAAACAGTAAGCAATGATAAAGTAGACTAGAGAAAGAGTGAGTAGCAATAAAAAACACAAGAGGATTTTTTTTAGGTTCAAACAACTTATTATACGTCTCCGCCTTCACCGCAATGAAAAATTTTCACTATGACTTAAGAACTGATTACACTTCACGACATATCCTGCAAGATCCCAAAGTTGCAACTCCTAACTCTTTCCTCTTTCACTAGAGAAAACTTTCTCACAAGAATTACGGAAGCAAGGTAACCTTCTTCATATCATAAACAGCTCACAAAACAAAATCCTATAGCTTAGAATAGAGAGATGAGGCTCAAGGATTTGGTGAGTGAGAAAATAGTAGAGAATGGGAAAGAAGGGCTTAAAAACTTTTAGTAGAGAGTATGAATGTTATTTGCACTTGAAAATTGTTGTAGAACTATTGAAAATAATCCAATATATAGATTTTTAAAACTAGCCGTTTAGAGAATCCAAAAACAGAAGTTTTGTTAAATAAACACGTTTTAAAATTAGGGTCAAAATTATGAACAATCTGCTATAGTTGTTGACAGCCCAAGAGGCATGTCGATAATGCAGAGTGCGCTGCTTCAAAAATGAGTTGTTTCACAGCTATCCCTGTCGATGGTCCATTAGTGTTGTCGACAATCCACATTGATACTTAGTGTATCAGATGTCAATAGTCATATTCGTCTGTCTAAAGTGACCTACAAAACTTCAAAAATCAACTCTCTGTAAAAACTTATCGACAGTCTCAAAGAGAACTGTCGACAACTCTGTTGAAATGTTGAGCAACGAGCTCTCGAGAAAACTCTGTTGACAGTCTCAGAGAGAGAACTGTCGACAGCCATGTTGATACTTCTGTTAATAGAGATCTCGAGAAACACCTGTCGATAGTTCAGTAAGTAAGTGGAGTTATCGACAGCCTAAGCTATCCGTCAAACTTTTTCAAGACATAACTGGTTTTCAAAAACTTTTTACATAAAGATAGATTTACCATAAAATGTGCAAATAGTGTGTGTGTGATTCCATTAAGCTTCTCTCTCTAAGCTAAACTTCAACAATTTATTACTTACAAAAATTAGACTTTCTAGTTTGTAAGATATACGTCTTCAAAATGATAGATAGTGTATACCATCAAACTTTGATCTTCTATAGCAGTTGAAGACGAATCCAAACTTGAGAACGTAGAACTCATAAACACTCAAATAATCTTGTTAGTTCTCATGTATATTCATGAGTAGAGAATCATCAAAACAAAGAGCGATTGTACCTTTAGGCCAACAATCTCCCCCTTTTTGACGATGAGAAAACTCATGAATATTCAAGAAAAGAGTTTATACAATAAACAATATGCAAAAACAACCACCTACCATCCATACCACTATCCATCATCGCATAAAAGAACAAGATCACAAAAATATGCCATAGATAAGGTGTAACATATTACAAATAAGATATTCTAAAACATAGACAACATAAACACCAAAGCATTGTTCTGAAACTAACTATAAAAGTCTTTAAGGATTACATTTTGAAATACAACTAGTAAAAATGAAAAGCAACCAATCGATGTGCACTAGCAAATATGACTCCCCCATTTTGTCATCGATCAAAAAAAACCAAAGAGATCATCACCAGCAGTATCTTCATCTTCTTGTTATGGGTAGTCACGATCAGGAGCCAGCCATGGATCATAAGCAGAAAATCTAGGACCATTAAGAGGAAGTGGATGAATGTAATTAGATGGAGGAGGAATCTCATAACTAGGTGATGCTGAGTCTGAGTAAGATAAAGCTCATTATGCCTTTGAGATGCTGAAAAGTGGGAGGCAATGGAGTAGAAATCTTCTCACAGTTGGTTGTGAAAAACAGCAAGATTGTTCATTGTAACCAAAAGTGTGGAGTAAGGAATTAAAAGGAGGCATAGGAGGAGGAGAAGCGTGCTCAGGTTCTTGGAAGTCTTTTTCTTCTTCATGAGGATCATCATAAGAAGGTTTGGAAGTGTGACTCAACTTTCTATTTATGAATCTCTTATTGAAAAGTTTAGGAGGGGCAAGAAAATGTTCCTAAGATATATCAACACCCCAGTAGTCAAACAGGATAGTAAGGAGCATACTGTAAGGTAAGTTCGTATTGTCAAAATTATCAGTAGTCATATTATCCAAGACTAACTTAGGGAGATTGATCGAAAGCCCTTTCATGATACAGTAAATCAAGAGAGTGATGCACCCTCTAGCTTTACCATAATTCACAGATTTCGGAAGGATGTTGAGCATGATAATCTTCGCAATAATCTGACAAGGTAGAGTGAGCAATGAAATCTTATCATTCAAAGTGAGCCTATGATTGTCATTATTTTGGATAAGCATTGAAGCGAGCTCATGTGACTCTCCTTCAGGGTAGTCTTCAAAATAGTTTAGATATTCTTTACAAAGATCGTACCCTTCATTAGGTAAGACAAAAACATGGGCAAGATCATCAACTAAAAGGGAAACATCAACACCACCAATCCTACTATGGATAATATTATTTTGATCTATAGTAAGATTAGCATAGAAAATTTACACAAGTCGGGGATAATATTTCTCATTAATCTCAATAAATTCCTTCCAACCCATGTTGATTAACAAGATTCAAGTCTATACTCAGCAAAACTATTTATAGCAATACATTTACCCAGAAGAACAGTTTTTCTAAAGTATAAAGTGTTGAATTTCTTTTGAGCAGTAGTGCTCACAAATCTTTGGAAGGATGGAGGAGTTCTAGGTCCAGAAACTCTTAATCTCTTGGATCTGGAAGAAAATAGCCTAGAAGTTTTAGAAGAATCTACATCAAGTCTAGATCACTTTTCTTGAGACATGATAAAGAAAATTTAGATTTAGAGTTGAAAAGAGATAAGAAAGAGATCCTTACCAATTGAGAGATTAAGAAAGAACAGAGCTTGAGAGAGTTGATCCTTAGTAAATCCTTGATTTTTGAAGAAAAAATGGGAGTGTAAGATCTGAATTTGAAGAAGAAGCTAGGGTTTTGAAGAGGACAATCGACAGGAGAAAGAAAGTGAGAGCAGCAATGAAGATGGTGCGTGGTATATATAGTTGCTGCTTGTATGTCTGTCGACAGCTTAGTATGACTGTTAACAGGTCACTGCCAATAGGTCAGTTCGACTGTCGACAGTTGGAGACCCAAAATAAATATGATTGAAAATAAGTTTAGATGAAAAACATGTAGATAAAAGTACTTATTGAAAACAGTGAAAATTAAAAAAATCAAGATAACAAACATGTATATATGTATACATCAAGTATCTAATATGCATAAATTAGTTCACCACAAATATAAAAAATTGGTTAAAATCAAGTAGTTTAGTAAAGATATCGCCTAATTGCATGTGAGTAGGCACATAATCTACATCAATATCACTTTTTTCAAGAGATCTCTAAGAAAATGATATCTAATCTCTATATGTTTAGTTTTACTCTGTTGATTTGCATTTTTCATCATTTGTATCGTGCTAATGTTATCACAAAATATTTTAATGTGTTCAAATTTCAAATCATAGTCGTGTAGAGTATGTTTCATCGAAAGTATTTGCGCACAACAAGCACCCGCTGCAATATATTCTACCTTGGTAGTTGAGAGTACTACTGAATTTTATTTCTTAGAGGACCATGAACAGGACAGTTATCCAGAAATTAACATGTTTCACTTGTACTCTTTCTATCCACTCTACAACCAGCATAGTCGGCATCCGAATAACTCGTCATAGTAAATTATTCGACTTTTGGATACCACAAACTCATATTAATTGTACCCTTAAGATATCTAATAATGAGTTTAACCTCTATTAAATGAAATTCTTTTGGACATGAATGAAAAAGAGCACAAAGGCATTCACTAAACATGATATCTGATCTTCTTGCCGTTAAATATACATACCTCTATAAACTTTAATATCAACATACTTATCTTGATCGTCCTTGTCAAACTTGGTCGTAGTGGCCATGGGGGTTTTGCATGGTTTGGTGTTTTCTAATCCCAACTCTTGATCTACTCCTTTGTGTACTTGGCTTGATTCAAGAAAATTTCATCCTATTTTATCTTGATTTGTAATCCAAGGAAGTAGTTAAGTTCTCCCATCGTGCTCATTTCAAACTCTTCTTTCATGCAACTTTCAAAATCCTTGCATAAACTATTACTTGTTGAACCAAAAATTATATCATCTACGGATATTTAAACAATCAAAATATCATTATCAACATATTTAGTAAATAAAGTTGTATCTACTTTACCTTTAGTAAAATCCTTGTTAATAAGAAAATTACTAATCCTATCATACCAAGCTCTTCGAGCTTGTTTTAAATCATAAAGGGCTTTATCCAGCTTGAGTACATAGTCGGGATGTATATGATCAACAAACCCGGGGGGTTGTTAAACATACACTTCCACTTCGATAAATCCATTTAGAAAAGAACTATTTACGTCCATCTGATATAGTATAAAATTTTTATATGAGGCATATGCAAGAGTCATTCTATTGGCTTCGAGCCTTGCAACTGATGCAAAGGTTTCCTCAAAATTGATTCCCTCGATTTTATTGTAACTGATCGAGGTGAAACCTACACAGGAAAATAAAGTTTAGAATAAAAATTAAGATGTGCTAAGATTCCTTAATACTATCCCTATAGCAAGTGGCTATGCGGGTCATGATCCAAAAGGAGAAAAAGCGATAGAAGCATTTCGGTAGTCTTTATAAGTTACTAAACCCGGTTAAAGATTTCTTCTTTGTTTTAAAATGAAAAGAAAAGAAACACTAAGTTAGATGGATGAGTGGGAAGAGAAGAAGAAAATAGAAGAAGAGATAGTTGGTATTTTTGAAATTTTTTTTAAAAGAATAAATTAAAAGAAAATAAAAAACATAGAAATGTACTTACCTCTTTTGGATTATTACTTTATCTCTGATTTTCGGTGAAGGTTTACCTTGTGTTAGAGGCGTTCAGCGCATAGCTTCTAAAATCGGATTCAGTTCTCGTCCATATTACATCATTAAAACTTCAAAGAGTAAGTATGAAATGATATAAGCATAAAAAGGAGGAATCTATCATCATGAGCTATCAGTGACACTCGCAATGGCGAGGCTATTCTGATGTTATAGATTTATATGGATAAAATAATCAAGCAAAGAAGACAAATACCAAAAGAACAACACAAAAGAATAAAACAAAATATAACTTTGATTAAATAAAGAAACTATAAAAAAATTTAAAAACTTACATTGGTGTCAGGTTCAATACAACTTTTCTCTCAATTTCTCTCATGAATCTCTCTCTAATCTAAATTATATAAACTGAAAATTACATAAGAAGAAAATAAAATCCTAAGTTAAAACTAAAAGTAAAAGCCTAAACCCTAGCTCTCTACCAGTGTGGTACCCATTTGCCTTTAGAATGTGCATTATTTATAAGAGAAAATGGAAGTGGGAAGAGTATAAAGATATGGGGAGCAAAAGCTCCCCCAACTGCTTCAATGGAGCCGCGAAAACGTGACAAAAGCCGTGTTTTTGTGGTCTGGATCAGGCCATTGGGCCAGATCCTGGAACGCATGAATCAGTACTCTATGTTATCTTCTGATATTTAAATAGGTTTGTCTTTATCTCTCCAGGATCTTCAGAATATCTGTTCATTCCTTGATTTTAAATTAAACTCATTTAAATCCGAATTTAAATGGGCTTTTGGCTCCTTTCTTCTCCATCTCCATTAGCAAAGGCATGCACACCATTAAAAAAAAGATGATTTAGTTAGCAGAATTTATTAAAAATAAATATGAGAATGTAATAATAAATATGCAAAATATGTGTACGATCACCCCTCACACCTATCTTTTGCTCGTCCTCGAGCAAAACAAATAAAAAGAAAAATAGAGCTAACCTAATTTAACTCACTTTCGTAGGAATCACGGTTGCACTTAGCACGTGCAACAAGCCATTGAACCTCTAAGTTACTCCTAGCGGACGAGTTTTGTCTCGTGAGGGTTTTCAGTAAATTACATCCAAAAAATCCATAAGGAAAGAAAAACAAAATGTTAGTATTTTAAAAAATGCATTATGAAAAAGGGAAAACATGTTTGAAGTATTCTTGCAAAAATTCAAGTAATCTATAAGTATCAAGATTACCCAACTATTCATTCTTAAACTTAGTTTTATTCAAAAACTTATTATTAATCAAGATAAGGATTAAAATTGTATTCTCATGTAGTCGATTATTTTACCCTAAGTCATATGCATCTTAATGACCGTGAATATTTGACTCAGGATTCTTTAACTCTAACTCTTATATCTTATTTTACGTTTTATGGCGGTAATAATCTTAATCTTATTTGGAAGATTCTGGAGACATTATGATGCATGATGTCAACATTGAGAAAATGACAAAGGCAAAACTATCGGTTTTAGCCTTGTCACTCTTCTCTTATATATAGACTTGTATTCACTTTCAGTTTAAAAGTATAGGTCACATTTTGAAGTTGAGCACACTTAGGCAACAGTTTTAGGCACTCTTCTTCTCGGTCATCTCTCTCGATGGCTTTTCTAGTCTAACTTTTTCATATGTAATAGTGGCATGTCTCCAACCACTTCTTCCCCTTTTTGTGGATCATGGCTCAGCTTTATGACTATTCCACTCGAACACATGACGCAGCTAATTATCTGTTTGAATGAGTTTATTTGATGACTTGTCAAGCTGAACTCATTGAAGAAGGCTCGTGATGAACTCATTGAAGAAGGCTCGTGATGCAGTTGATCATCTGTTTGAATGAGTTTTTCTGATGACTTATCAAGCCGATCTTATTGAAGAAGGCTCGTGATGCAGTCACCGAACTCATTGAAGAAGGCTCATGATGCACTCACCGAACTCAATAAAGAAGGCTCGTGATGTAGCCAATCATCTGTTTGAATGAGTTTATTTGATGACTTATCAAGTCAAACTTATTGAAGAAGGCTCATGATGCAGTCACCGAGCTCATTGAAGAAGGGTCGTGATTCAATCACTGAACTCATTGAGCTCGTCATGCAGCTGATCATCTGTTTGAATGATTTTATCCGATGACTTATCAAGCCAAACTCATTGAAGAAGACTCGTGATGCACTCTTACATAACTTTTTAGTGTTTCTACATTCATTTCAAGGCCTGACGATTGGTTGAGAACCAAGGTCTTGATTATGAGAGAGAGAAAAGAAATCTCACAGGAAACTCTAATTTTCTGACAAATTTCTTACAGAGATTATACTTACTTCTTTAATTCCCAGTTAGATTCTAGAGGTTATTTGTGGAACAAAAATCCTACAGATAAATCACATCTCAATACAAAAAAGTCACTCAAAGTGACATAACAATCCAATGCCTCCGATCGCTAAGGATAGAGGAAAAATATTGGCTTTTAAGCCTAATACAAAATTCTCCGACAACTCATCATGCTTAAGGAATAGCATGGCTATCCCAAATCAAATGGTAGTTAGTAAAGACAAACCAAATCCGTTGATACATGAGGGTTTGCTAAAAATCTTAAGGGAGCTAATCTCACTTATTCCACCAAAATTCTTTACCAATTTTTTCATGAAATAGTAGATTTACAAAAAGTTATGCTCACTTCCTCAGCGGAATGAATTACAGATCGAACCTGTCATGTTAAAGCTTACGCCTCTGATAGTAAAACTTTAATATATCCCCAGCGGGTAAAACTTCTATTTGTCAATATCCTTACACGGAATTACAAATTCACTAAACTTGCTCAAATCACAAAATAAATCCCTATCAAGTTAAAATTTGCAGCTCTACAATAAATTCTTTACTTGTAAATTCTCTTCAATAGAATGACAGGTCTACTAGACTCAAAATTACACCTCTCCTATTCAACTTGCTTAGTGAAGTTATCCAACTTTCAAGTGCGTTTGCTGAATTCAGTCCTGTAGCAAGTTGGCGTGTTGTTTGTTGAATTGACTCATCAGACGGCTGAATTTGATAGAGTTATATAGAAGAATTTTAGTCCTTCAAGTTTTCTTTCTGTAGCATTTAGAATCATCAAGTTTGAATATCTGTAGCAAAAGTTATGATCTTTCAACTAAAACGTGTACAGTCTGAATCCGAGTCTGAATTGATTTTGAACTCCATTTAATTTGAATTATTCTCCTTATTCCTTATAGAATTAGCTTTTTCTCCTTCATCTTTTAAGACTTTATCTTCTAAATTTGAACTTGAATAGGAGATGAAGATTAATCTTTTTCTCTTTGGATTCAATTTAATTTAAAATCCAACTTTGGATAGGATTAGGGATAAAATGAAGTTTCTTGTATCTTTATCCTCTCATTTAAATAACTACACACCATAATCAAAAAGAGGGTTAATAGCATTAATTAATAAAGGAATGATCATGGATATATATGTAAAAGTGATGATAAAAATACAATTTTAGAGTACAATCACACCCCCACACCTATCTTTTGGTCGTCCTCGAGCAAAAAGAAAAAGAAAAAGATTATGAAAATAAAAACTAACCTATTCTAACTCACTTTCATAGGAATCACGGTTGCACTTAGCGTGTGCAACAAGCCGTTAAACCTTTAGGTTACCCCTAGAGGACGAGTGTTATCTCGTGAGGGTTTTCAGTGGATTACACCCATAAAATCCATAAAAGAAAAAGAAAATGTTAGTGAAATTTTTTTTATTTTGAAAAAGGAGAGAAATATTTGAAATATGTTTAAATAAACTAAGCAATCTATAAGTTTTAGGATTATCATTTTTATTCATTCTTGAACTTAGTGTCTATACAATAATTCGTTATCAATTTTAGGTAAGGATTAAAATTGAATTTTTATATAGTATATTTTGTTACCCTAAGTCATATGCATCCTTTTGAACGTGAATCTTTACTAGAGATTCTTTAACTTGGACTCTGATGCCTTTTTATTATTATTATTATATATATATATATATATATATATTTTAATATGTATAACTCATCTAATTTTCTTTTGTATAAGTATGAAGGCTTCTTGAGGCCCTCATACCTAACTAATTGACTATTAGATGTGTTAATACATATATAGATAATATTTTTTAGTTTTGTTAGGCTTACTAATTCACCCATGTAGCGAGCCTAAGGTCGGTTGCTCCCAAACTGGTCGGTTTTAGGGCACCGGATGAGAAAACACCCCACGGACTTAAGGATTCGAGTAAACTAGGCCACAAAACTAAGAACTTCATTTATAAAATCACCTTTAAGTGTGAATACTTATGCTTCTTGAGGCACATGTATCCAGCTTAATTAGTGAATTTTTTATTTTTTATTTATATTATTATATATATTTTTTATAAGGCACAAGAGTCTTTGTCTTAGAATCCTAGATATGTAAGTGTATTAGGTATGCACATTTCATTAAGGTAAAAATAAAGACTAATTACTTATTTAATTTTTCCTCTTGTACCTAAAAATCCAACAATTTATTTTATTTTGACCAAGTTTTTAGAAATCCTAATCATGATTTTTCTAATTCTTAAGATCAACTTAGATTTCTTTCAAAAGCTAAGTCAAAATATTGTTTCCTTTTTCAAATATATATATTTTTATATTAACCTAAAGTTAGTAAGTTAATCATTATATTAGTCTGGTTAGTAAATATTTTTTCTTATATATATATATATATATATATATATATATATATATATATTAGAAAGAAAATTTTTTTAGAAAGAAAAATTTTATTAAGTCAATAACCTAAGGTTATTGAGTTATGTTAACAGCAACCTACAGTTAGTCAATAATCTATGTTTAAATAAATTTTTTATTCTTTTTTATTTTTTTTTTTTAAAAGTTAAGGTTAGTACCCTCCCCACACTTATCTCATGCATTGTCCCCAATGCATGAAAGAAATGAATAGATGCATGAAATGAAATGTAAGAGAGGTGTGTGTGTGTGTGTGTATTATATATATATATATATATATAATATATATATATAAAAATATACAAAAATATGTACTACAACAAGTTTATCCCACGTCTAAATCTTTTAGGTCTCAACCCTCTAGCTCGCTTCCCATCATTCCAATGGGTTCTTTTTAAAGCACAATGGAGAGGCCAATCTTTTTGTCGTTTTAGCGCTCTTCCTTCCCAGTCTCACTTTTCTTAAATTTTTCTTTCTGATAAGTCTACATCCATTATTCAAAAATTGATCACCATAACACTTCTTAGTTGGAACTTCCTTACTATAATTGCTTAAGAATTCTAACTCAGTTTCATATATATCCTTAAAACTTAAATCAATACTTTTTCCTGGAGGTGTGTAATTAACCAAAATATCCCTAGTCGATTCATCTAAACACATGAGTTCTTCTTCAAAGAGATTTTCAAAGGTTAGGTCAATCGGAGGTTCTTGAATAATATTCTCATGTGATATATCATCGAAAGTGAAGATATTCAAATTAAATTTTCTTTTTTAAAGGGGACCCGAAAACTAGGATCCCCAACATATGTTTTCTCATTAATATAATCGCCTTCATTCTTAAATAATTTATCAAGAAATAGAGACTCATTCTCTATACCTTTACTGTCTTCATCACAATTGTTTTCAATGAAGTTTACCTCAAACGTTTGGTCTCTTATCTTACGAGGTTATTTGTCTAGGTTGAAGACATTGACCTCCTTGGTCAAGTCTCCAAATGTCTATCTCATGGATCCATTCCTGCAACTGATAATTGCATTTGCGGTCGCAAGGAATGGTCGACCTAAGATGACTGGAGTTTGAGACCTAGGGTTTGACACGGGCTGTGTCTCTAGCAATGAAATCTACGGGGTAAATAAACTCTCCAACCCTAATTAGGACATCGTTGATTTCTCCATTTGGAACCTTAATTGATCTATTGGCTAGCTGAATCGTAACTTGGGTCGGACTCAGTTTGCCTAGCCCAAGTTGTTAATAAACGAAGAAGGGGAGTAAATTAATGCTCGCACCTAAATTAAGAAGTGCTCGACCTATTTCGGCTTGACCTATTATGCATGCTAGGGTAGGGCAACTAGGATCCTTGTACTTTACTGAGATTTGGTTGGACAATAGCTCACTAATGCTAGTGGCTAAAAAAACTTTTTTGGGCACGCTAGTCTTCCTCTTCTTGGTGCACATGTCTTTTAGAAACTTTGCGTAACTAGAGACTTGTGGTATTGCCTCAAGAAGTGGGATGTTTAGTTTTACTTCTTTGAACATTTCTAAAATTTTCTCCATTGGTGCACTATTGTTACACTTAATCCTATTTGGGTATGGGACTTTGGGTGTGTGCACCAATTCGACTGGTTGATCTTTTTGGGGCTCATTCGAGCTAAAAGGAGTGGAACTAGAAGGGGTCGATGGTTGAGTCGAGTCTTGTGGCATCATTACTTGGTTATCAACTACTTTTCCTGACCTTGACCAAGTTATATTGATTCGTGTCTTAAGATTCATTAGCTTGCCTAGTGTTCCTAGGGTTTGGTAATGGTTAACTTGGTAGGGCTTCTTGTTGTCTTTCACTAACGGGGTTAACTAGTTGACTCATTTGATCCTCTAACCTACTCAAGTTTGCATCACTGTTTCTTGAGTTTTCAAAAAGAAGTCCATTTTTCTTTCCATAAATGCAAGTCTTGACTCCATTTGTTGCTTTTGAAATGTGGGTGGATTTTGGTTTGGGAATTGTTGATGATATTGAGGTTGTTAGGCTTGGTTGGAGAATTTGGGCCTAAATTGGTCCTTTTGTGGGCCCCAAGCAAAGTTAAGGTGGTTTCTCCAACCAGAATTATAAGTGGGTGAATATGGGTTATTAGCTAGCCTATCAAAGGCTTTATTCGAGTGTTCGGGGACTCTTTGTTGAGTTAGAAATATTGGACACTCCTCCACTACATGAGACATGGACTGATAGTAAGTACAGCCTGCAGGGAATGCTGGGCTGACTTGGTTCACGACTTACTCTCTAGTTCCTAGAGTCTCAAACTTGACCTCTAAAGACTCTATTTTTCGCATCATGCTTGTCAATTTAGCTTCATGAGCTATATAATCCTCTATAGAATAGGCACCTCCTTTGGAAGCGATTGAGTCATTCGACTTAACCTTTTCCGGATTTGGTTGCCATTGGATGGTCTTATCAGCCAAGTCCTCATATAAGGCTCATCCCTCCGTTTCTTTTTACCCAAAAATCCCCCTTGGCACATGGATTCTAGAAGGGTATTAGTAGAATAATCTAGACCATCATAGAGAGATTGGCAAAGTCGCAAATTCTCTATCCCATGATGAGGGCATTAAGCAAGTAGGTCCTTGAACCGTTTGAAGAGTTTCCAAAAAAGGTTCATTTGGCAATTGTCTAAACTGCAAGATGCTATTCCTAATTTGAGCAGTCTTATGAACAGGATAGAATTTCTTCAAGAATGCCTTGACAAAATTATCCCATGATGATATGGAGCCGGCTTCTAGACTATGGAGCCATTTCTTTGCGAAGTCTTTCAATGCGAATGGGACAAAGTGAAGTTTAATAGCATCTACTCCTAAGTTGGCTATTTTCATCATGAGGCATACTTCCTCGAACTCTCGAACGAAAAAGTATGCATCCTCGGATTCAAATCCATGAAACTTTGGGAGAGTGTTTATGTATTGTGGTTTTAACTCAAATTGGTTGTCCCCAACATCAGGAAGGTTAATACTTGAAAGTAGAGAGGTCCTAGTAGGATAGAACCTATCTTGCAACATTGGTTGTTGAGTCATATCTTTAGTTTTGGGTGGTGAACTGTTTCTAATTAGTCTAGACGTAATCGGGTCTCTTGACCAAGCTGACATGCAAAGTTAAGTTACTAAAATTAACAAACAAGTTCACCCAAGTCAGACAAGTCAAACAAGTCCTAGTCTAAGCAATCAATCCTAGTCTAAGTTAGCCTAGACGTAGACGACTTCTAACTTTAGGTTATCCTTGGGAGGTCAATTGTCAACCCTAACTACAAGTTAATCGGCCAGGTAGGTGGCAAGGTTGGTGGGAGGCTATCCGTCAAAGACGTTCCATAATTAAGTAACCACCAACCTTCAGGCTTTTTACCCTTAATCCCCTTCTTAGACACTGATTTGGCAAGAGTTAGTTTCGAACAACCTCCTCCTTGGTCAACCTCCTAAATGAGTCCGAAGTCAACCTAGGGCCAACGTTTAGTCAAATTTTAGTTAAGATTAGGATGGTGCGTGCACAGAATGTGATTTGTGGGCCAAGAAAGGGTGATGAAATCCCCACCTTATGTTATTTATGGGTTATGCCCTTAAGATGTTTTAAATGTGTACGTGTCAAACAAAAAAAACAAAACACACTATATTGAACTAAGTCAAACAAGGATATTTCCTATTCTATATGCAATACGCCACGTACATTTGGTCTCCAGCACTCACCGAAAATAAAAGAATAGAAAAATAGACAATGCCCCTAGATGCAATATCTAAACTTTTTTTTATTATGTTTCGATCACATCTGCATGTAGTATCAATAATTTTTTTAAATTAAAACTTGGGTTAGATATTACCGTGACGTTCCCTCCCTGGCAACGGCGCCAAAATTTTGATTGAAACTTGAACGAGAGAATAAATATGTACAAAATAAAAATAAATAATTAAAGAATTAGAAGGTTAGATTCTTCTCGTTGTTCAATTCTATCCGCTGCAGTAAGAGCCAAAGCGGGTTGTGTTCCACCGGGAGAGAGGCGATGGAAGCATTGACAGCACGGTATATCTGTAGTCAAGACTTAGAAGAAAGGTTGGTTATAGTTTGAAATAAGAAAGTTGACCTAATCAAGAGGGAGAGTCTAGGTCGCTAATCTACCTTCATGACTAGTCTCGATCTAGGGGTTGTATCCTTTTAAACTAATGAAACATTTATCTAAGTTGTTAACTCTAAGTAAGAAGAGTAAGATGTCCAACTTAACTTGTCCACACTACGCCAAGCCAAACCCTAATTTTACCCTAAGCCAAAGACAATCCCTAATTATTAAACTATGCCAAACCCTACCCTTAAACTTAATCTAAAGCCAAACCCTACTCTAATCCAAAGCCAATCCCTAATTATCTAAATCATTAAGTTGGACTATCATCACTAAACTTCAAAGGATTAATCTAACCCTAGATTGTATATTCATTAGATTAATCAACTAACCCTAGATCTAATCCTAGTCGATCTAGTGATTAGCTACCCTAGAATTATTCTAGCCTAGCATCATTTTTGTTTTATCCATTTTTTTATTTTTAAGATCTTTAAAGAAAAGAAAGAGAAGGAGGAAAGATTAAAGATAACACCAAAATCAAACCAAGAACAAAGAAATAAACAGGTAGACTTGAAATTAAAAGAACAAGAATAAGAACATAAAAAAGAAAATATAACCTTTATTGATGCAATCTTTGGGTACAAGCTCCTTCTCCTTCCTCCTTACAATAGCCAATCCAAAGCCAACAGCAATTACAAAGAAGAGAACTCAAAAGAGGCTAAACTAATCTAACAAAAACCCTAAATCCTTAACCCTAGCCTTATTCTTCTTCTCTCTGAAAGAGGTGATTATAATGAGAGATTTCAGCTCTTTAAATAGGCCTCAAATCTAATCACAATAGGATACAGATTAGAAGGTTTTCTAATTCAATAGGGAATTCAGTCCTGTAGTAATTTGGCGTGTTGTTGCTGAATATGACTCATCAGACGGCTGAATTTGACAGAGTTATAAACAAAAGAATTGTAGTCCTTCAAGTCTTCTCTCTGTAGCATTTAGAATCATCGAATTTGAATATCTGTAGCAAAAGTTATGATCTAAATACTAAAACATGTACAGTCTAAATCCGAGTCTGAATTGATTTTGAACTCCATTTAATTTGAATTATCCTCCTTATTCCTTGTAGAATTAGCTTTATCCCCTTCATCTTTTAAGACTTTATCTTCTGAATTTGAACTTGAATAGGAGATGAAGATCAATCCATTCCTCCTTTGGATTCAATTTAATTTAAAATCCAACTTTGGATAGGATTCAGATAAAATAAAGCTTCTTGTATCTTTATCCTCTCATTTAAATAACTACACACCATAATCAAAAAGAGGGTTAATAGCATTAATTAATAAAGGAATGATCAAGGATATATATGTAAAAGTGATGATAAAAATACAATTTTAGAGTACAATCACACTTCATGAGACATCAATGAGCTTTCATCTTAAATATGTAGTTGATATGAATGTTTTTCTATGTCATATCATGTGTTGCTATTTGTCACTTTTGACCTTAGATTAGTTATAGTATACGTGAGACTGGACTTGATTTTGTATTTGACCCAGTTATGATTAGTGACTCTATATCTCTAGTCTTCTCTATTTGATGTCATTTAATAGCTATCCAGTTATTAGATGGTAGTTCTCAGTTATTAATTATTCAGTTATCAGCTATGATAGACATCGTCATTTGTTGGAGATATCTGGTCATAGTTTTCATTTTAATAATAACTTATATTATTGCATGTTAATAAAAGACAATATAACCCAGGGAATAGAGGTAATTGCCTGATGATATATGTCGTGTATTTTAGAAAGACTAGGTATGGTATACTAAGTTTAGGTTCTAACCATAGGGACCAAGGTAGTACTGACTACAAGTTATTCAGTTCTCAGTTATTAGGGCTTTCCCGGACTACGGTGCCACACTAGTTACTCTTTTGTGTGGGGTTGTGATCTTCAGTTATTTGGGCCTTGCGGTCCGTCCTGATTCAGCACCAGGGGTGTTAGATCGTGGTACCGGGCATGCAAGGTACCCTTCCAAAACACATGCACTACATTGACAGGCAATTACAACAACAATAATATTTGTTTGATATGTGGGAAAATGGATGTGGCATGGGACACCGCTAAGTACTACATTAGTTAGGTTAATAATAACTAACCAGACTAATAACATATACTAGATTACACATCTTTGACATGGGCAGTTATTTTACTGTGATATGAGTTATATCCTTTTCATAACATGTTTTTGATATTGATTATTTAGTTATCTTTTATTTACAGAGGTATCATATTACTAGTTGGTTATCTGTTTATACATGTTGCTACTATCACATTGTTTCTTACTTGTTTAGTGATTTTGTACATATTGTTTATATGCACGAGCACCTCCTCCTTTATACACACTCATTAAGTCGCTTCTGACGACCCTGTATTTGCATGTCCATATTAGACGCTTTCTTTCTATTATTCAGGTGTTGGATGAGACCATACATGTTGCGAGGAGCTGGAGTCTCTCTCTACCTGATTCCGATATTCTAATCCCTCTTGTCTTCTTTTATTCCTGCGATTATTACTTGATTAATCTATATCAGACTAGGCTTCTATTCCATTTCTTATTTCATTTAATATCATATGAGGACATATGTATATGTTATTACAGTGATCATGCTTTATTATAGTTTAGATTTATACCTTGTTCTGGGTTACTTAAGGCTTAGCACGTATATGTGAGGTATTCTTCTTGCGTATAGGCGTCGCTGACTCTCGTCGCGTCTCCGCTCCAGCGTATTTTGGAAAGCGGGCATGACACCCTATCTCTGTACTTTTATCCCTTATATATTTGTTCCTTATAAATACATGCATACTCGAAGGCAGAGGGGCAGCACTCCAGAGAGAGCTTTAGGTTAGTTTAGTTTAGATTTTTCTTTTCTTTTTTAATGTAATTTTTATTTTATTTTAGGTTAGAGAGAGTTACATGAGAGAAGAAGAAGAAGAATAGTAATTAAAGTGACACTAATGTAATCTTTCTTCAAGAGAGATTTTATTGAAGTGACATCAATGGAGTTTTCTACTTTTTTTCATCATACTCATTCTAACCAAGCGCCGCATTCAAGTTACTTTTCTATTTTGCTTTATATCACTTTGCATTGAATCATGGTATTTTATTCAATAATAAAGGTAAGTCTTCTTTCTTTTTTCTCTTTTCTATTTTTCTTTTTTAAATTGATCTAACAATTTCCAAAATCAACAATTTCTCTTTCTTTTTCTCTAAACTCATTTTTTTCCTTTAACAACAACCCATCTTCTTCTTTAGATTCCTTTTAATTTAGATTAACCTTAACTATTTTTATTTTTCTTTTTCTTTTAAAACTGAGAAGAGAACTCTTAACTTGTTTTAGTGAATTAAAAGAAGAAACTTACTTAATTGCTTCCATCGCAGTCCCTCCCTGTGGATCACGACCCGTTAACCCTAAGCTACATGATAAAGTTGAGGACCTAGAAATGTTTTAAAAGTTTGTATTTTCTGTGCAGGTTTGGCTCTATCATAACTTTGGCGCCATTACCGGGGAGGGACGGTAAGTTTTCTTTCTTTCTAATTTATTTTAACGAATTAATCCCTTTTTCTTCTCTGTTTTGGTATACGGAGGCTAATTTTTAAAAAATAAAGAGCTGCAATGGACATATAGCATACCTGAGCCTCTGCTCTCGAATGCAGAGCTCAAGGAACCTAACTATTGCCGCGAAAACGCAGCCTTTGCTGCGTTTGTACGGCAAAGTAAGGAGAACTCCAAACCTGCTTTCTTGCAGGTTGCTTGATTTTCAAAGATTAGCTCTCTACAGCTATTAGTTTATCTGTTTACATTACTATGTATATGTTTCTAACCTCAACAGTAACGAGATTGCTTTGAAAATTTAAAAAAACTTTTAAACGCTTGCATTCTAGGGCATCTATCTAATTTCGTTTACCTTTTATATTACTGCTGAAGAGTGCTATAGAAAAAAATACGTCTGCATTTCATATAGCTTAGGAAACACACTTGTATGTTATATTGCTTGGGTATTATTTTTCCTATATACTTGCACACAAGTACGAAAACGATCTAAGGGCATAACCCATTAAACTACATAAGGTATGAAAGTCATTACCCTTCCTTTGCCCAAAAATCATCTCCTCACTCACTAACCCAGCCTAACTTAAAATTAAGTAGACGTTGACCCTAGGGACATCTTGTACTCAAATAGGGATTGATCTAAGGGGAAAGTTGTTAGAAGTTGACTCTTACCAAATCGGTATTAAAGGTTGGGGATTGAGGGGCGAAACCCTTAAGACTGGTAGTTTGGCATAATTAGGCATGTTGCTTAGGCATGAATACCTCCTACTGGTCTTACCCATACGTGGCCGATTAACTTGTGGTCAGGATTTGTAGTATACCTCATGTGAATAATCAACAGTTAGAAGTCGTCTAGGTCTAAGGTCTACCCTAACATAGGCTAGATTTTTCTTTGTTTCTTATTTGTTTATTTGTTTGTTTTTATTTGTTCTTGTGGAAATGGATTATAGTTAATTATTCTGATTATAACTCAAACCTATACTTCACCCCAACCTCTTTCAATTCGGATATTACCAACCCGATATTACATAACTTTAACCAACCATGTATGCCAGATTGGTCTTATTCGAGTCAATATATGTCCCAATCTAAAACAAGATTGGGATAATCATCACCACTCTTTACCGAGTCAGTGGGGATACAACTCCCCCGAGCCTTACTATTAACAATCTTACCAACAAACAGCTTCATATACTCTATATCAAGACAACCTATAGAAGAAAATCTTCTTTAGAAAAGAGTTTCGAAGCCTTCCTTGAGTCCACACGACAAGTACAAATCATAGTAGACTCAATGCTCCTAAACAATTTTCAAATCCAAGATCTTTACTCTAATTTTTAAGTCCAACCACAACAAGAAAAACCTAAAGAGAGTATGGAATCCATGATTCCGAGTGAAGATCCCTTTACCGACTCCATCGATATGATAGAAGAAAGACTTATTCGATTGAAAAACATACATAGGAATGAGGAAACTCTCTCTATCCAATCCTTGACTATTCTCAATACTTCTAGCCATAATAATGGAAACAAGAATCATGGTATCTTGAAGATTAATTACAAGATTCAATTTCACCACAAAACCTTAATTTTGACTAATACCAAACTATTGACAAATTAATAAGTTTTCATTTTAATGAGATTGAATTTGAAGATGAATGTGACACTGATTCCCAATGTTGTGATTCAGTTTCATTTTTTGAATCGATGATGACTCTGGTATCCTTACCCGATTTGGACCCAATTCTGAAGCCAATACTAATTTCTATCCCTATAGAGTCTAAACATGCACCACCTATTTTGGATAGTTACGTTTCATTGTTGGAAAATGAATGTGAACTTGAATTCTATGATTTGAATCAAATTCATAAACCAACTCTGACTCTCGAACCTAAACTTGATTTGAGTTTTATTCCTGAGTCAGTATTGATTCTCATTTCCTTCATTGTTAAGACCAAATCATCTATTTCACAAAATCACATTCCATTGTTGGACCAAGGTTTAGATCAATATGACTCTGTGATGATACCCTAAGATCGGTCATATAACCGAAAAAATTTCATACTAAGATCTTGCACGATCCTATTCATATTGGGGAGTATAAAAATGTTAATAAGAAAGAGGCTATAAAAGGTGGGTTTCATGAAAATTCACAGTATCTAGATTGAACAGAAACGCTTGGCCCAATGAGATCACCACCGGAACCACCACCTTGAGGTAACAATTTTCTTCCCTTTCTCCTTTTTCGTGTATTACTGCATTTCATTTATACATTAAGGACAATGCATGAGTTAGGTATGGGGGAGGGTTTACTAACATAATAACTTTACTAAAAAGAAACCTTTCTTTAAAAAACTTTTTGAAAATGAAAATAATACTTTGACTTATTTTTATAAGAAATTAAGTTAATTTTAAGGAATAAGAAGATCATAATTAGGATTTCTTATACTTGGTCAAAATAAAATTATTTGTTTTATTTTGAGGCTAGGAAGAAAAATTGGAAAAATAATTTAGTCTTGATTTTTACCTTGATGAAATATGCATACTTTATATACTTACACACTTAGGGTTCTAAAACAAAGATTCTTATGTCTTATATATATAAAAAATTACTATATAAAAAATCTTCTGATTAACCTCGGTATTTATGTCTCATAAAGTACAAATATTCACGCCTAAAAGTGGTTCATATAAATAAAAAATTTTAGTTTTGTGGTCTTATTTGCTCGAGTCCTAAGTCCTTAAGGTATTTTCTCACCCGGTCCCCTAAAGCCGTCTGATTTGGGAGTCACCGACTAAGGCTCACTACATGGGCGAATTAGAAAGCCTAATAGAGCTAAGAGATATTACCACCATAAATATAAAAAATAAAAAATAAATAAATAAAATATAATAAGGTATAAGAGTTAGAGTTGAAGAATCCTGAGTCAAATTTTCACGGTCATAAGGTGCATATGAATTAGGGTAAAATAATAGACTAGATGAGAAATACAATTTTAATCCTTATCTTGATTGAAAATAAATTTTTTAGAAAAGATTAAGTTTAGAAATGACTAAGTTTTGATAATCCTATGACTTATAGATTACTTGAATTCTTACATTAACACTTCAAATATTTTTTCCTTCAAAATATGTTGTCAAAAATACTAACAATTTATTTCTTTTTCTTTATGAATTTTGTGGGTGTAATTCACTGAAAATCCTTACGAGCCAAAACTCATCCTTTAGGGGTAACCTAAAGGTTTAACGGCTTGTTGCACGTGCTAAGTGCAACTGTAATTCCTACGAAAGTGGGTTAGGTTAGTCAGTGTAGTTTTTCTTTTCTTTTTGTTTTGCTCGAGAACGAACAAAAGATAGGTATGGAGGTGTGATCATACATATGCATTACATATTTTTATATCATATGTGTCTTATTTCTGCATTTATATTTAAATAAAACTCTGTTATTAATGTATTTTCATGTCCAATGGCGTGCAAGGTAATTAAGGAAGAAAAGAGAGAGATTGACAGATTTATCCAATTAAATCTAAAAGTTCAAAAGAAAGGGGAACGATTCAAACCCAGAGTTTCTAGAAGCCATCTTATCTGAAAATTGTGTATATCAAATGAGATAAATACTAATTAAAATTCAAGTAAAAATAGATTTTCTGAAGACCCAATTGGTTGAGCTGAGGATAAAAGGATGTATCGTCAACTTCAAAGTAAAAATTCAAAATCTAAGAAGATAAAGGGATAGCGGACATATGGACGGATAAGCGCCCCTAGACCCTGGCCTAATGGCCAGGTTCTGGCCTCGAAAACGTGACCAAAGCCGTGTTTCTGCGGCTGGGTATTTGAATTAGGGGGAGCGTTTGCTCTCCCTATCTCTATACTCTTATCCCCTATCTGTTTCTTCCCTGTAAATACTTGCATATTCGAAGGCAGAGGGGCAGCACTCCAGAGAGAGCTTTAGATTAGTTTAGTTTAGTTTTTTCTTTTCTTTTCAATGTAATTTTTTTATATTTTAGGATAAAGAGAGTTACATGAGAGAAGAAAAAGAATTGTAATTAGAGTGACACTGATGTAATCCTTCTTCAAGAGAGAATTTATTGAAGTGACATCAATAGAGTTTTCTACTTTTTTTCAACGTACTCAATCTAGCCAAGCGCCGCTTTCAAGTTACTTTTCTATTTTGCTTTATATTACTTCGCATCGAATCATGGTATGTTATTCAATGATAAAAGTAAGTCTTCTTTCTTTCTCTCTTATCTATTTTTCTTTCTTAGATTGATCTAACAATTTCCAAAGCCAACACTTTCTCTTTCTTTTTCTCTAAACTCGTTTTTCTTTTCTACTTTAACAACAAACCCATCTTTTCTTTAAATTCCTTCTAACTTAGATTAACCTTAACTATTTTTTTACTTTTAGAACTGAGAAGAGAACTCTTAACTTATTTTAGTGAATTAAAAGAAGAAACTTACTTAACTGCTTCCATCACAGTCCCTCCCTGTGAATCACAACCCGTTAGCCCTACACTACATGGTAAAGTTGAGGATCTACCACTGTTCTAAAAGTTTATTTTTTTCTGTCCAGGTTTGACTCGATCAAGTTCCCGCTGCATTTGACTTTTGGCGGCATCAAGCTCCTCCATCTTCTTCTTCTCCAGTGCAAGTACTTTTATGTTATCTTGTATCAAGGCTTGCGTCTTGACAATTGCTTCTTGAGCACATGCATTGACATCCTTGCACTTTTAGCGTTGAGCTCTGACTTTTGAAGATCATTTGATAAATCCTGATATCTTGTCTTGATCTCGTCCAGATGATGGGCTTGTTCTGCTATCTCTTTTTCAGCTTCTTCATGAAGACACTTTTGTTTAGCGCGGAGGTTGCTCAACACCAACTGAGCAGCGACGACCAAGTTAGCACTCTCAAAGTTCCAGAAGTCCATCGAATAGGATCCCAATCGATCCACTCGTCACTGGTACACTTTGGCTCGATAGGGACCCCTAACCTTCTTAATATTTTCAACTTGGTTCTCGAGCAGTGATTATACGAATTCATAGGAGCTCCATCCAGAAAGCACCAGTTCGGTGCAATACTCCATCATGAAAAGGAATTGGTTGATCACTCGAGTGATTAGACCCCCCAAGATGTCTACAGCTAGTGTAAGACTACTAGAGCACTTGCGGACCATGTCTCCACGATGGTGGCAGAGGCGCTCTTGGAAGATGAAGGTGGTCACTTACTCCTCCTAAAAATACGGACGCAAGCTAAGCCATGAGCTGCCTCATCTCTGAGGTCACCACAAGAGCTTCAGGTGTTGGAATAGAAGTAGAATCTTATGCCTTGGTAACATCAAGAGTGGGCCTCACCACCAGAGTCTCATCCATTGAAGTTGTAATGGAGCTGTCTTTTGCAATTAAATCCTGTTAATAATACCTCTCTTGCATGTTTCTAGGTCCATGGTATGAAATGAAGAAGAAGACCCAAATCACAAATTAATTGGGGATTAAAAGCCTACAAAGATAGACACTGACCTTGGACGGTGGTTTTCGTCAAAACTAGGGGCCCAAATCTGGATTCCAAGAGGTACACGCAACAGGGGGATAAGAGGGGAGCGTGCAGCAGGCGGCGCCGCCCGTGGCTCTAGAAAAGCCACGGAAACTCGGTAAAAGCTGTGATTTCGTGGCTCTTGTGTGGAGTCGTGCGCCAGGATTTGACACATGGCTCCATACAGTCCCTCTGGTGCCCCCTTTTGCCTATATATACCTTGAGCTTTTCAAAGCAGGAGGGGAGGAGTATTGAGTAGTTTTTAGGATTTTCTTCTCCATGTTATAGTTTAGGGTAGTTTAGGTTAGTTGTTCTTCTTCTTCCTGTTTGTATTTTTCATTTCCTGTAGATCTTATAATAGGAGAGAGAGTGGTACATGGTTGGAAAGCAAGAGTGTTTGTAATGGAAGGTAACAATCTATGAAAAGTTCTCACTTTATCTCTCCTTGTTTTTTCTCTCTAACTCCTTTTACATGCTTAGCTAATTTTCTCTCATGGCAACTAACTACTAATCCACTAACTTGCTGACTTCTTACTTGATAATCCACATGAATCTAATAGCCTCTACTTGTCCTTACTCTTGCAAGAACCATTAATGGCTCATGATGATGGATCTAACACTCTAACATTCTAACTCTCTAACAAGCTAACATTACTTTATTCCATACTTACTCTTATTTAGTTTTGATGGTTTAAGTGTAACTTGCACTTGTTTTGTTGAGTTTGGATGTGATGAGTTATCTTATGGGTTATGATTTGAAATGCTCTTAAACCAAGGACTAGTGATGGTCAAAAATACATGTGAGGCAACTATCACTAAGAGTTTAGCATGGTTAGTGGAACCATTAGTAGTTGTAGCAATGGATTTTCTTTATCTTTTTACTTTATTTTAGATATATCTCAAAATCACAAATATATTATTTTCTATATTTCCCACTTCTTTGTGTTTCATCGTACCCTTCTCTTTTCATTTTTTGTTTTCTTTTCTTTTAATTCTTTAAAATGTTAAAGAAATATTAACACATATGTGAACATTCCGGTAAAACTTCTATCGCTTCCCGTCCCTGTGAATTTAACCTGTTTAGCCTCTATGCTATAACAGAAGTATCAAGGAAGTCAAAGCATACACACTTTAAGTATTGATTTCAAAACATACACTTTTTGTGCGCAATTTCCCCCGATCAAATTTTGGCGCCGTTGCCGGGATGGGAACGGTTTGATTTCACATTTTTATTAACTTTTCTTCTTTGTATTTTGGTGTGCAGGTTAAAGTTTTAGTATTGCAGAAGTCCACACTTACTGTTGTGTGGTTGGGTAAATTCTTGTATATTGTTATATTCTGCTACTACTTATTGTTTATATTACCTGTGCACTGTAATAATTTTAAGAACTAAAATACGGTAATTGGATGTTTTAAAACGGTTTAGACATTTGCATCTAGTCATGTGTCAATTTTCATTCTAATATACTATATTTTATTCTTGTATTGTTGTGATATTGACAGAGGTGTACATATTGCATTGCATATACTTAGGACAGACACGTGGGTGATTTACTCTCTTTGTATGTTCATTCTTATCTATATTGTATAATTGCACGAATTGAACTTAAGGGCAAAACCCAATACAACATAAGGTGGGGAAGTCATTACCCTTCCTTAGCCCAAAAATTACCTCCCCACTCACACAACCTAAAATAAAATTTGCTAGACGTTGGCCCTTAGAGACATCTCAGACTCATTTAGGAGACTGACCTAAGGGAAAAGTTGTTAGAGTTTGACTCTTGTCAAATCGGTGTCCAAGGTTGGGGACTGAGAGGCAAAACCTCGAAGAACAGTGATTTGGCATAATTAGGCTCGTTTCTCCGGCACGGATACTCCCACTGATCTTACCCCTACCTGACCGATTAACTGATGATTAGATTCTAACAATATACCCTCTGTAGACAGTCTAACCAGTTAAGAGTTATCTAGGTCTAAGTCAACTCTAGCATAGGCTTGTTTTTTTTCTTTTTCTTTATTTATTTATTTGTTTGTTTGTTTTTTGTAAATTGTGAAATGGGTTTTAACAACAACAATTTTTTCAATCCTAATATGAATCCATATTTCACCCCGATCACATTTGACTCGAATAACTCCGACCCGGCTATGTACAATATAAACCAACCATATATGTTGAGTTGGGATTATTCAACTCAATATAACACATATCCACAATCATATGACTATAATTTTCAAAATAACTTTCACTCTTCACAGAGTTCATGGGGATTCACCTCCCCTGAGTCAAATTTTCAACAATATTGTCTATAATTTTCACAATATTCATTCCCTAATTTTGATTCATATCCTGCTTTTCCTAAACCACCAAGTGAAAAAAATCATCGTTGCAAAGGACTATGGAAGAAGAGGCCCAAAAATAATTTGAAAACATGATGGCCTTATCATGCCTACAAAATTTCTAAAATTCATATAGTTCTTTTTCAGAACCACTCAAAGAAAAATCATTGTAGGAAAAACTATAGAATTCATGCAAGAGACCGAGCGAATAATACAAAATATGACTGAGTTCCCATGTCCATCAGATGTTCATATGACTCAAGAATCATGTCATTTTGGAAATCCAGCTTCAATTTTTTATACCAACCTGAACTTGACCAACATCAAATTCTTGATAGTTTGATAAGTTATCCAATTCCTGAAATTAAACTTGAAGATGAATGTGAAGCTGAGCTTCAATTTAGAGATTCGAGTCTAATCCTTGAATCAATATTGACTCCTGTGGTGTTATCAGAACTAAGTAACGTTCTTGAGCCAGTTTTGATTCCCATAATTCCTGAACTTGAATCGATCATTTCACCCATTCACATTCCTTTCGTGGACGAAAATCAAGATTTAATTTCATTACATCCATTTGAACTTGCCCAAAATTTTGAGAACCACCTTGACATTTTGGCAAGTTATCCTTTTCCCGAAATTGAACTTGAGCTTTAAAGTGATCTTGAACCTCAAGTTGGTAATTCCATTTCACTTTTTGATTCAATAATGACTCCAGTATCTTTACCAGATTTTTCTCTATTCCAGAGTCAACATTGAATCCTGTACCATTACACCGTGAAATTGAATCACCAATATCTTATGATTACACTTCATTGATGGGAAAAGTGTGTGAATATCAATTCTTTGATTTGGACCCCATTTTTGAACCAATTTTGACTCCCCCTTTTGAATCTCGACTTGATCTGAGTCAAATTCTCGAGTCGGTATCGGTTTTTTTCCTACTCCATTTGAGTCCAAATCAATCATCTCCCAAAATCACACTTCATTGTTGGACAAGGATGTTGAAGAAAATGACTCAGTAATTATTTTTGAAAATTGAGAATTAGATGGGGATAATTTTTTAAATAAGATCATTCACTTAATTATTCTTTTACTGGGTCATATTAAGAGGTCACTTGTAGGTTTCTACAAGATCCACGGCTTTTTGATAGAATAGCAACGCTTGGCCTAATCAGACCACCACATGAGCCACCACCATGAGATAATTTTTCTTCTCTTCCCATTTGTTTCATGTATATACACATTCACGATGCATTGAGAATAATGCATGAGAAAAGTGTGGTGGACGATTTACTAACATAGTTAGTTTTACATTTTCTTTCTTTTACACATCTTTTAGAAACTTTTTAAAATTTTCTTTTGTATAAAAACTCTTTTCTTTTCTTTTTACAAAACTTTTTGAAATAAGAGAATTAGTTTTGATTTATTTTTAAGAAAATTAAGATTATCTTAGGAATCAGGAAGACCTAGAATTATGAATTTTTAAACCAAGTCAAAATAATAGATCTTATTTAAATTTTAAGATAATGAAGTAAGATTAAAAAGATAATTTGATTTTGAATTTTTTTGCCTTAGATTTATGCATTTCACACTTACACGATTTTTTGAGATTAAAACAAAGACTGAAAATGTGATAGAAAAATGCTATAAAAATATATAAAAAATGATGATAAAATCACTTATTGAAATTGGGTAATTTATGCCTCAAAAAGCATGATTATTCATGCCTAAAACGGTGGACAAAAATAAAATAATCCCCTTTAGTTTTGTGGCCATGTTTACTTGAGTCCTTAAGTCCGAGAGATGTTTTCTCATCTGGTGTCCTAAAACTATCTGGTTTGGGAGTTACCGGCTAAAGGCTCACTTTTCGGGTAAGTTAGAAAGCTTAAGAAAACTAAGGAAAGAAAAAATAATCATATAAATAAATGGCATGAAAGTTAGAGTCGATATCTCAAAAATCTTCACTGTTCACAAAGTGCATATTTTTCTAAAAGTTTTATGAAAGTTAAAAGAATCGATTCAATTTTAAATTCTTACATTTAATTTATAACAAAATTTTGCATTTTGACTTAGTTTAAGGAAAAATAATTTCTGGTTAACTTATGACCTTGGATCACTTAAATTTTCACAAAAATATTTCAACACTTTTCTCTATTTCAAAATGCGTTTTCAAAATATTAACATTAATTTCTTTCTTTATGGATTTTGTGGGTGTAATCCGCTGAAAACTCTCAGGAGACAAAACTCCTCCTCTAGGGGAAACTTAAAGGTTTAACGACTTGTTGCACATGCTCAGTGCAATCGCGTCACATGCAAAAGTGGTGTAATAATTTTCTCAGTTTTTTGTTTCACTCGGGACAAACAAAAAATAAGTGTGGGGGTGTGATTAGTCTCTAAAATTGCATATTTCATACCACATCTTCACATTTATTTAATATTAAATCCTATTAATAATACCTCTCTTGCATGTTTCTAAGTCTATGGCATGAAATGAAAAAGAAGACCCAAAATCACCATTTAATTGGTGATTAAAAGCCTACAAAGATAGCCATTGACCTTAGAGGGTAGTTTCGTCGAAACCAGGGGTCCAAATCCAGATTTCAGGAGGTGCACCCGACAGGGGGACAAGAGGGGAGCGTCCAGCAGGCGGCGCCGCGCGCGTGGCTCTAGAAGAGCTGAGGAAATGCGATAAAATCTATGTTTTTGTGGCTCTTATGTGGAGCCGCGTGCCAAGATTTACGTTCAGCTCCGTACAGTCCCTCTAGTGCCCCCTTTGCCTATATATACCCTGAGATTTTCAGAGCAGGAGGGGGAGGAGTTTTGAGTAGTTTTTAGGATAGTTTTTAGGGTTTTCTTCTCCATGTTATAGTTTAGGATAGTTTAGGTTAGTTGTTCTTCTTCTTCCTCTTTGTATTTTCCATTTCCTATAGATCTTGTAATAGGAGAGAGATTGGTACATGGTTGGAAAGGAAGAGTGCTTGTAATAGAAGGTGACAATCTATGCTATGAAAGGTTCTCTCTTTACTCTCCTTGTTTTCTTCTCTCTAAGTTCTTTTACATGCTCAGCTAATTTTCTCTCATGGCAACTAACTACTAACCACTAACTTACTGACTTTTTACTTGATAATCCACATGAATCTAATAGCCTCTACTTGGCCTTGCTCTTGCAAGAGTCATTGATGGCTCATGATGATGGATCTGACACTCCAACATCCTAACTCTCTAACAAGCTAACATTACTTATTCCATAGTTAATCTTGTTTAGTTTTGATGATTTAAGTGTAGCTTGCACTTGTTTTGTTGAGTTTGGATGAGTTATCTCATAGGTTATGCTTTGAAACGCTCTTGAATCAAGGACTAGTGATGGCCATGGATACATGTGAGGCAACTATCACTCAGAGATTAGCATAGTTAGTAGAGCCATTAGTAGTTAGCAGCCATGCGTTATCTTTATCTTTTTACTTTGTTTTAGATATATCTCAAAAATATATTCTTTTCTATATTTCTCATTTATTTGTGTTTCATCGTACCCTTCTCTTTTCATTCTTTGTTTTGTTTTCTTTTGATTCTTTAAAATGTTGAAGAAACTTTAACACACGCGAGAACATTCCGGTAAAGCTTCTATCACTTTCCGTCCCTATGGATTCGACCTGTTTAGCCTCTATGCTATAACGGAAGTATCGAGGAAGCCAAAGCACACACACTTTAAATATTGATTTCAAAACATACACTTTTTGTGCGTGATTTTCTCCCGATCAAGGAACCTTTGGACCCCTTGGTTGGGATAGTTCCTCTATCATTTCAGCAATATTGGTGGAAGCCTCCCCGACAACAGTAGTAGAAGCCTCTAAAAATGCCATCAAAATAGGACATTATGAAGATGTTTAAATGATGTGCGAAAAGAAGTGCGATGAAGCCAAAATTTACCTTATATAGAAGCAATCTCCGCATGAGGTAATACCGTTTCTGTTGGAGAAGTAACCTCCATCTCCTCAATAGTCAAGTGAGAGAACTTGTTGGTGTTGGGAGGAGGAGGTTCATCACCAAAGTCAAAATCATCTATTGCGTAATCTATCACTTCATCTGATGGAGGAGACGATACCAGGGAAAGCGGGATCTCGATTATTGGAGGTCTGGTCCCCATGAGCCCAATGGTAGGACTTTGTTTTGGAAACCCTATTGATGGCATCATAATGCTTGGGGAACCTGATTGCACATTATTCTGGTCAGCTTTTTCTTCTTGACCCATCGATGATGTGGAAGAAGCAGCTTCAGACTGAGGTGGAGCAGTTGTCGGTTGAGGCACAATTTCATTTTCCAATATAGCCTCCTGCTCCCTATAGGCCTCTCCATCTCTTCCTCAGTAAGAAGTGATTCTTGTACACTGAGCACCGCAGGACCTCTGGTGTGTCGGCTTCTATGGTGCAAAGCGATCTGGTGATAGATCTTCCTCCTCATCGGTCTTTTCACCTAAGGGAGGGGATTGACTCGAGTTTGCCCTTGTCTGCGAGATGATTTTGGGAATAGCCTCAGTCTCAGGCTCGCGACATGCTTTCTTCTTACTAATGCTTCACTCAGCTTCAGTGGACTGAGACCGAGAACATTTCGCAGCCATGTTTCGTAAACGTCTTATAGGGAGCTCTCCAGGTACTCTTCACCAGACTCGGAGACGTGGACCGCTTCTACTTAACCGGCCTCGCTCTCAGCTTCAAGGAGTTGTTGCCTTCCCTTCAAGCAGGTCCTGGTGCTATACATGACCTTGATCTCTATGTTGCAACTACTATTCGCATTATACCCAGGCACCGAGTCTGTAATAGCATACCATGTACAGAAGCCAAGAGATGCGAAAGAGTTGGGCGTCTTTTGCGGGAGAATGAATGTTGCACCCGTGCATCTAGCTATAAAGAAGTACCAGGCCCGCACCCTTTCATATAAGTTGTCACCGAATTGCAAGCCTGGGTTAAGATTCCCAATATATAATTAGTCATACCCAAATTGTCAAGCAAACCTACTGGGCTATATGTCTTGATCGAGTACACATTCCCTTGCCGTAAAATCAGATACCCCGGTCGAATATTCACCAACCAGCAAAATACACCAGTTGAGAGTGGTGGACCCATCAGAACCAGGATGGTCTATAAATTGCTCGTCGTAGGCCGCTCCTGGAAAATCTAGAAAATACCTGACTAATTGGTAGTTCACGCTGCTTTGAATTATTTTCCGCATCGCAGCCATGTAACCACAACAATCAAACTTCTGAATGCATGGCATAAAGTCCTCAGACACCTGCACTACCAACATCAGAGCTGGACAATGCATAACATACAGTTCTATCAAGTAGGTGTATGGTAGCTCGACCCGAGGATTTGGGATCTTCAGCTTGGGTTTGCCATTTCAATCGAAGAGGACACGACCTTCATCATCTTCCAGAGCCTCCATATAGTAAAAGCTCTTTATCAATACTCGCAATCTGCCTTGGAGACAGCTCACCATTCAAAAAGCATACTGAGAGGACGATCGTAGGCTAGCAGAACAGTCAGATACACCACATTTGTTATGAGAACTTCATGAGGAAGCATATGCATGACACACCTCTTGATCCGCAATATCAGGAAGCTTGCCAGTAAAACCATGTTTGAGATGAAAATTCTGGCTTGATGGTGAAACTTTCAAAGACCATATCCAGCTTGAAAGTGTCTTCGTTGGATTCGGTGGTATACTAGCTCACTGATGCAGAGATTCTCTCAATTTCTGCATTAGTACTAGCAGCTCGTTGGGACACTGCGCCTGTTTTACTTCACAGATTCTGGAACAAGTAACTTGCCTAAGACATCTGCTTCACTCCTCCAGCCCTTAGTCTGGTGATTTGAGCACAGATGTGAAAGTGACATAACACTTTCCAGTAGGTTTTATAAACCTGCAGGATGTCCTTCATTAGTAGATAAACTTGTTCTATGCCGGTAATGTATTCTTCATATGATAGATCTCCTATCAACAAACTAGAGACTCATACATTTAGTGCAATGCAAACCCCATTTCTCCACTTAGGGTAAAGATTATGCAGGAGCCCAGGTTATACCGCTCGAGACTATAAAGAAATAAAAGTGGCTCGGAGTGATACTATATTGAATGGCTCTGACCTCTTGGTACAAGCCGGATTGTACAAGTGGTTCTCTTAACTCTTCAAGGATGAAGTCCACCATCCTCGCCCATCAGGTCTTATCTGTTGAATGCACCCATCCTGGCACCCAGAATTCAGACTTTAGGAAATCACCCTTCGCCTCCATGAATTTACTGATAAAAGTATTGGCTTGGTTTGGGGTCTCACCCGTGGGATACTCGCGCATCTTCAAGCCTCGTAGTAGTCCGATCACTTCTCTGCTATGACCAATAGGAAATCACCACGGTAGGAAATCCCTACTATCAAGACGCCCAACTACGCCTTAGTCAATTCCCTATCCATCTGCTTGTAAAGTGACATGAATTACAAATATGATAATGAAAACATACGTTCCATGTTCGGGGGGAAGAAACATTGGTTGCCAATTTGATGGAGCCACTTGTATTTCCCATCATAAATGCCCTCATCATCTTCTTTAATAGAGTCCCTAAAAGAAAATATAAGCTTTCTAAGAAGTTTTTGGTCCTCGGAACCCAACCTCCCATCTGAGAGTCTTTCCCTCAGGGTCAAAGCACTACCCCTGGTTAGTCATGCCTATCGATCCTAGTTCTTCCTGGCGAACACTGGCACCATCTTTCGGAGACTGAAAAGAAGATTGGGGTCGAGCCTACCAATGTATCCAAAGTGATGCCTCTTCGATAGTGGGCCAGCTGAATATCTCACTGCGAAGAAGAAAAACATAAAAGTTAGAACTTTGAAGTGAAAAACATTAAGTGTTGAAACTCAAACGCGGGTCTCAATACTTGAGACTCGCGTCTCAAAAGCTTGAAACGCAAGGCTCACACGAAGTCCGCATTTAGAGTTTCAAAATTGAAACTCAAAAAATACCAAGTGTGAAGACTCAAACACGAGTCTCAAATAGATGAGACTCGCGTTCAGAGTCTTAAAATGTAAGACTAATACGAAGTCCGCATTCTGAACATTAACGCGAGGTTTGTGTTCATAAAATCAAAATGTAAGTCTCATGAGACTCTCATTGATTTTTGAGAACTTCAAAAAATTTAAAGGGACGAGCCTTTACGAGTTCATAAATTGGGGAACCCAATTCTCATCTGAGATGTGCTGCCTGAGGCAGAGCGTCGCCAGCGGCAATAAAGGATGTCCTCTTTCCTTTGGAAGCCATTTGAAAGGCATAAATCTTCGAGGAAGATTGAAAGATTGCAAGCTCGAAAGCTTTTATGAGTTATGATAGCTTAGAAAGCGTTAAAGTCTAGACATGAGGCTGGAAGAAGAAGACAGTCAAAGTAATTTGACAACTTCTGAAAAAGCACTGGTCTTTTCTTTTATAGGCCATTCAATGTCCAAGATTCGTTGCACGAATCTCGAAGCTCAATCTGAGCTTAACACGCGGGGCTTGGGAAGCCCGCGTTTCAGATGAAGTATGTGTCCAAAACTATCCAAGGAGACCTTCACGTTTCAAATGCGACAGCTAAATGAGGGTCGTGTCTTCATCAACGAGAGATGCATCTTCGTCAATGAAAGTCACATCTTCATTAATGAGAGTCAGGTCCAAACACAAAACACGACAGTCGCATATCTTAAGAAAGTCGTGTTCTCTCAAACACAAGAAGTATGTTCTCTCTTTTGTAACAGTTTAACAATACACTAGCAAAAAAAATCAACAACTAAACCAGTCCAACAATACACCGACGAACAAATCAAGGCTCAGAGAAGTTTTAGACTATATTTCTAGATACTTACGATGATCTTTCCTGGGGCTTCAAGTAGTTCAACAGTACACTCATAAAAACCAGAATCCAGACAGGATCAAGCTTATGGCATTTTAAAATATTGTCAGTCCAAGATAACACGAAGTCCAAAGTATTTCAAAATCTTTTTCAGCCAACCATGGGGTTTCAAAAACTTTAGAGGAAGTTCTGTAGGTTGTCTAAAATATACTGAAGACAAAACCTCACAACACAGGTCTCATGCCAAACGCAAGGGTCACATTTTAACTCAAAACGCAGATCTCGCGTCTCATCAACAAACGCGAAGGTAGCTTTCTTTGACAAATGCGAAGGTCCTATTGTTTCTTCAAAACGCGGACCTCATGGTCACATTTCAACTACACAATGCACTCCTGTGAGCTCTGCATTTCAACACTAATGCGAGCCTGCGAGCTCCGCATTCCAACAACATAACGAGATCTGTAGCCAATGCGAGACTCGTGTTTCTGCTGTAACAGACAGCAATTTACTGGGTTAATTACAGTTATTTTCTCTCCACATAATGCGAAATAATTCCCATTATGAGGAGATTTAAAGGATCAGTTATACCCTAGAAATCTTTATAAATAATTGTGAGAAGCTATAGAGAAATGAAACTTTTGAAAAAGAGAGAAGGAAATACATACAAGAGTGTTGGAAGAGAAGCGAGAAGACTCTTTAAAACTTACTGAGTTCAAGTTTCTACTTTCAATCTCTTTAAGACTTAAGCCATTGTTTAAGATTTATACCTTATTAGTAGGCTATCAACGAGAGTAAAATCTAAGATCAAGTTTCAAGTTCGGCTCGTCAACGGAGAACAAGAATCACTCTCTACTGCTACACAAAGAGCCCGACACTAAACAAAGGGACGAGCAACCATCCTTTCCTCTTTTGTAATCGAATTTTTGATCCATTTTAATCCTCTTTGAAAGCAATTAAAGATTTTACACGCTCAATTTTCCGACCAACAGAGAGTGTGGTGGCATTGATAACTATGGAGTTAATAGAGGACAAAAATAAACGTGTTTAAATTGTTTATGGCTATGTAGATGGTGGAGATGGTAATAGGTTCAATTTCTGTAAGGGTATGATATGATGGAGGTGGTGGTAGTGAAGGTGGAAAAGGAAGCGTCTTAGGATTATGGAGAAAGAAATTGTGATGGTATTTATGATGATGGGTTTAGTAGAGGATATAAAGTGGATTCATTTTCTTGAGGTTAGAGTTTTTCAAAAAGAAAATTGAAGAAATTAAAGGGGAAAGAGGAAAAAGACAGAATGGTGGTGTTAGAGAAAAATTAGAGTGTTGCTTTCGTAAAGCTTGGGCTTAGTCAAAAAGGAGATAAAGTTGGAGGAAAAAGAAAAGAATAAGGCCATTGAATTTTCACGGAGGCCAAAAGTGCGTAAACAATTTAGAGGGTAGAATGCTATAAAGTCATAAAAAATTTAAGTCATATAAAATTAAGGTATTTAACTATTTATTTGTAGAAAAATTCAGTATGAGATACTTTTGTATGTGAGACATTAGTGCATTTGCTTGTGATTTAGCCTTTCATGTAAGGTAAAATTGAACATGTTGGTTTTGAAATTTAAATCCTCAATGTTAGTATTTGTTTGAGACAGCATGCATCTTTTGTATCATGCATGCATTTCTTTGTCTTTCTATACCTATGTGTTGCCCAAGTTGAGGCTTCTTATCATTCTTAGTTTCATTCCTTTTTTTCTTTTTCTTTTGTTAGTAGTAGCGTTTAGTCTCATATTGGTTGTATTAGTAAACCGTATATATAATAAACAAGGAGAGAAAACTAGGGTAACTGACTCTTTAATTTCAATAATCTAGATTTTATCATGGTATCAGAGTCATAATCTTCTAGTTAAGTATAACCTTAACCCAAACCCTCTTTCTCCCCTTCCGGATCTCTTCATCATCACAGCCTTACTTCAACAGCAAATCACGACTTGACAATAAACAAGATCTCGGATCGCGACTTTGAATCAAACCTGACAATCAACATTAGATCGTGCCTCGACCTCGCCTTCGGCGCCAACCTCGACCTCCCCTTCGCCTTCGATCCTTCGATCAATCTCACAAATCGATCTCATGACAAACTCGGCCTTCTTCTGCCTAACCTCGACGTCGCCAGCCTCATGTTTGCCACCTAGCCTCGACCTCATCTTTTGCTCTTATCCTTCGATGGATCTCGCAAATAGATCTCACGACAGACTCAGCCTTCTACTTCCTTTTTGACTTTATCTCCTTCCTCTCCATACTGCACCCCTCTTCGACTATATATAATGTATATCTCTTCTCCCCTCTTCTTCTTCTTCTTCTTTTTTTTTATTCTTCTTATGTGTTTCTCTTAACAACAAGCAAGCAAAAAAGGGCAACAAAATAGATTGTTCCAAAAAAACCAAAAGAAAGGTTCTTTTTTGGGGATAGGAAATTAAAGCCTATATTTGTTTTGGAAGATTTGGGTCAAATTTTGGTTAGATTTATGATTTGAGCGTCTTTGTAATTTTGGGGGAGTTCTTTTTTATTATTCCTGTAACTTTTAATTGATGGCTGAAGATATAAAGCCACCCGTTTCTGAGTTTGTATCTGAAAAGATCACTGATAGAAAGTTAAATGATGACAACTTTCTATAGTGAAAATAAGTTATTGAGTTTCATGTTACTGGGAAGAGCTAAGGATCACCATTTGACTGACGATCACCCTGATCTGAAGATGCATACTCGGAGATAGGATGATGCACTTCTTTTAGAATAAATCTTGAACAGGATGGAGCCACATGTTCATGATTTTATTCTACATTGCAGGGCTATAAATGAGTTGTGGACCTACTTGGACAGATTGTATTCCGGAGACAGCAACTTGGGTCAAGCCTGTGATATCATTCAGAGGGTATTCAAGAGTAAAAAGGAAAGTTAAACATTGACCCAGTTCTATGCTGACTCAATAAAGTTTTTGAAGGGATTAAGGAGATATTTCCTATCGGAGATAATGTGAAGGAGAGGTCGAATAAGTTGATAGTTCTTGTTTTCTTAGAAGCAGTGTCTCGACCGAATGTGATTGACAACTCCACTGTCAAGTCACTTGGTGATACATGACACTTCTTATGTAAAGTTGTTCCTTCGACGCCACAAAATTCAGCTAGTGTCGAGACCTATAATCATTCTGTTCTTGAAGCCCAAAGCAGAACAACAGGAGGTAGAAGTTGTGGGAGTGATTTTGGAGTCAGAGGACATAGTGGTAGTCCTTCAGGAGGATGAGGGAGAGAGGTTATTTATTGTCATTATTGCAAGAATCCAAGTCACACCATGTATAATTATCCACTATGACAAGAGAACCAATAGCAGTCATTTTGATCTGCTCATGTAGACATAGCTCAGGAGGAGAAATCTGAGAGTAAGAGTTTTGTCAGTGAGGAGAAGATGAAGAAGCAATTGTATCAGATATTCTGACAGTTTCAGCCATCATTCACTTCATCTTCTTTCATAGTCACTTTGGCTCAGGCAAGTAACTCCACTGCTTTTATTACTTCATCTAGTTCTCCAACTTAGATTATATATTCTAGGGCTTATGATTATATGACTGAGAATAAATATATTATGTCCTCTCTTGATCTATGTGTTCATTTTTATCTGTAACATTAGTCAATGATTCTACTTTTTCTGTCTAAGATATAGGAATTGCTAATTCTACATCTTCTCTATCACTATCATTTAACCTTTATATTCCAAGCATTCCTTTTAGTTTACTATCAGTTAGTAAAATTACTAGAGCAATAAACTATTCAGAAACATTTTATCCTACATTTTTGTGAATTTTAGAACTTAGAATGAAGAAAGTGATTGGCACCAGGCATAAGAATGATGGATTGTATTATCTAACTTTGTCTTAGTAGCGTGTGTAGGGAAAGAGGAGATAAAATGTTATGATGGAGTTTTTTAAACTCATCAGGAAACATAGTGCAGAGATCAGAAGCCAAAAGGAGAGAGAACAGAGCTTATATCAGACCAGCAGCAGGGCCGATCGACCACCCGGTCGACCGGTGTGCACAAACGTGCACAGGGTAGCTCGATCGACTGCCCTGTAGACCGTAACAAGAGAATGATCGACCGCTCGGTTGACCGACTGACATGATGAAACTCTCGGTTGAACATGTTCGACTGAGCGATCGACCGAGTGCTTGGGTCGGTCGACCGCCCGGTCGACTGACAGGCATATTTGGGCGCAGATTTATCTCTCCTTTTAGGATTCAGACTTTGTTTCTGAATTGGAGATGAATCCAATTGGGGTTTCCAAAATTCCTGCGTCTCTTTGGCTATAAATAAAGGGGCAGAGCCCTCTTGAATTGTGTGCAAGGTACAAATTATATTGGTTGTTGAATCAATAAAATCTCTCTCCCTTGTCCCGAGGACATAGGCAAATTGTCAAACCTCATTAAATATTCTGTTTAAATCTCTCTCCCTTACCCCGAGGACATAGGCAAATTGTCAAACCTTGTTAAATATTGTGTTTACTTTTTCTCTTGTTTCTTATTCTTGTTATTCTTGGGGTACTTCTGTGCTGCATCTATTGAGTTCCTCATTGGTTGTACGCATAACAAGTGATATCAGAGCATCCCAGGTTCATTGTGGGATCATGTGTTGATTCCAAGAGCATTGGTTAATGTTTGGCGGAGATCGTGTGCCAATCTTAGAGCAGCGTTGGGACTGTTTGTGGGATCACGTGTCGATCTCAAAACAACATTTGCATTGCTCAAGGAATCAGATTCGGTGGAATGGATCATTTTGACAACTCTTATAGGGTTTCACTTTAAGGTAAAGTTCTTATCTTTATCTAGTGTGTTTTATCTAACTCCGTTTGCTTTCGCATTGCTTTGAGGGAACTATTGAGAAGAAGGCCGGAGATAGTACATCTACGGTGAAATCCATGAACCCACAACATTTGAAGATTGATGTGGTGAAGTTCGATGGAAAGAACAACTTCAGTATGTGGAGGTGTGAGGTGATGGATGCACTGACAGCATATAACCTCGAGGACACTCTACAATTAGAGAAAAAACATGATTCTACTTCTGAAGAAGATTAGGATAAGATGAACTGAACGTCAGGTGGTTTGATCATGTCTTGTTTGACACAAGACATTAAGTTCCATGTGTTTCATGAAACATCTGCAAGAAAGTTGTGAGAGATTCTAGAGAAAGAGTATCTGACGAAGAGCATTGAGTCGTGGCTGCAATTGAAGAGGAGACTTTATCGCTTTCAGATGAAGAGAGGCCTCTCCGTTGATGAACAAATGAACAACTACACCAAACACAGATCTAGTGAATGTAGATGTCAAGATTGATGAAGAGGATAAGGCAGTGATTCTTTTTAATTCTCTTACGGACGAAGAGTATGAGACCTTTACTCTTACCTTGATCAATGGTAGACAAACACTTAACTATAATGAAGTGTCGGCTGCTCTCGTAAACTATGAAGTAAGGAGGAAAGATAGATTATCTTCACATGGGAGTACATCAGCAGAGATGTTGGCGGTAACAGGCAGAGGTTCAAATAGGAAGGGCAAAGGTGATCGCGGGAGATCAAAGTCCAGGCCAGGTTTTAGAGATCTGAAGAAGAACCAGTGCGCCTTCTGCAAAGAACTAGGGCACTGGAAAGTTAATTGTCCAAAAGCCAAAGGTAAGAAGGAGTCAAAATAAAGGCAAACCTCACATGGGTGGTCAGTACTCACGTCAGTATTTCACAGGCAGGTGGATCAGACTCGGACTCATCGGCATTCTCTTTCTTTGCTACTACTCCTATCATCGGTTACTCAAAAGATGCAGAGTGGATGTTAGATACTGGAGCTACCTCCATGTGTACCCTAACAGGGGTTAGTTTTCTAGCTTCGAGAAGTGATTAGTCTCTAATTTTGCATAATTTTCATCACATTCTCATATTTATTTCATGTAAAATTCTGCTAATAAACCTTACTTGCTTGATCCTAGGTCCATGGTGTGCAAATAAAGAAGAAGACCTAAATCACCATTTAATTAGTGATTAAAAGCCTACCAAGTAGCCATTGACTTTAGATTGAAGATTTTGTCAGCCCAGGGCACAAATCACAAATCCAGGAGCTCAGGTGGACAGAAGAAAGACTGGGCGACGCACTGCCCAAAACTGGGTGCGCGCCGCCCTGCCTGGACGGCGAAAACGCGACCCTGGCCGCGTTTCCGCGGCCCTTTGGGCGCGCGCGCGCTTGTGTTTTGGGCCACGTGTTGTTCACGTGGCCCCCTTTGCCCTGGTGTCTATAAAAACCCCCCAGGGGTCTTTAGTTAGAGCAGATCTAGAGTTATAGCAAGTTTTGTAATCTTATTTTTAGGTTTGTAGTTATTGTTGTTCTTCTTCTTTTAGTTATTGTTTTAGCCATTAGAGTGAAAGAGAGAGTGTGTAAAGTGTTGTATTTGAAGGGTGACAAGATAATATAAGTACTACTTCTCTTCCTTCTTTCCATTTACTTGTCTTTGCCATTACTTTTACTTCCTTATTGTAGTGTAACTTCTTTCTTCTTCACCTCTTTTCTTTTACTTTGTTGTAGTGTAACTTCCTCTCTTTAACTTTTCTCTTCTTTTGTTTTCTTGTAGTGCAACTCCCTCTTTCCACTTCTTTTCCTTCGTTGTTTCTTTTACTTTTATGGCTAACTAATTTTTTTATAGCATGGCTAACTAACTACTAATCCACTAATTTCTTACTACTTGATTGATAACCCGCATGAGTCAATAGTGTCAAACAAGCCTTGTGCAAACGAGAGCTATGACATCTTAAGACGAGGGTTCTAACTCTAACTTACCTACAAGTATTTACCTTCGCATATTTCATACTTAAATGGCTTTTTGATGATCTATGAATTTTGTACTTTGCTTGTTGTTACAAGTTAGAGACTTTCCTTTTAACTTTGCCGATACCATTAGTGCACTCGTGTCTTCCCGTATTCTCGCCTTCTATTGGATCTTGATATGGGAATGTCTGAGTTTTTGCCGTGTAAAGCAAAGTTATAGGAAGAACTTTCACTCGATTTCCACGTGAATAGTTCCAATGCACAAGGGTTGTGTTTGCCTATGATCCATCGTGAGGCTATCTTCAAAAAGTTAGAAATTAGTGGGAGCACTTAGTAGAAAGTTAGCAATGTATTTTTACAACTAAGAAAAAAAAATCCACTTTTACAATCCACTAAAACATTTTTCCAACAATTCTTAAAAACAACTTGTTTTCACTTTTCAATTCTTTATTTGGAAACAAGAACTTTCTTTCTTCTTAAACTTTGAAGCCGCATCAAGCTTCCATCACTCTCCCTCCTTGTGGATACGACCCGTATAGCCACTTCGCTACTACGGAAGAATCGCAAAAGCAGTAACATCAACCCACACTTCCTTCTCTTATTTTAGTGCTTGCTTTTTGCCGATCAAATTTTGGCGCCGTTGCCAGGGAGGGAACGGCTTTGTTGTTCAATACTGAAGATTGTTCTTTATTTTTGTGTGTAGGAGAAGAACCAAGGAGCTCACCATCATGGGAAGCGAAAGAGGTGGCCAAGGACATTGCGCGAGGATTCATTTGCCCTCGGAAAAATTCTTATAAAAGCAAGTTTTTCCGATTGAAGTACTAACAAACTCATTTGCAGGGTTGCTGAACGCCGCTAAAAAAAAATTTGCTTTCTAAATTTCTAGTTTCCGTGGATGCTTCACCATATGCATGTATAATAAACTCAACAGAAATTTACTTGTTGCTTAATTGAAATTTGGATTAGACTTTTGCATTTAGGGCACGTGTCTATTTCAATTCATTTCAATTTCTGTTGAAGAGTGCTGGAGAAAAAGTACGTGTGCATTCATATAGAATAGGACCAACATTTTGAAGTGATTTACCGCTTTGAGTGTTACCTTGTTGTGAATAAACTGTAAACTTGCACAATTGACTTTAAGGGCAAAGCCCAAATAAACAAGATAAGGTGGGGATTTCATCACCCTTCCTTAGCCCAAAAACCATCTCCAAGTGCACTCACGCTTTCCCAAGCCTTAACTAAAAATCAATAGACGTTGGCCCTAGGGACATCTCGGACTCACTAAGAGATTAACCGAGGTTGGAAATTGTAAGAACTATACTCCTGCAAAATCGGTGTCTAAGGAAAGTGGATTGAGAGGTTAAGCCTCGAAAGCTCTGTGGTTTGGCGTAATTAGGCCCATGGCTCCGCCCGGATACCTCCCCCCGAGCTTTGCCCTTTCCTGGACGATTGGTTTGTAGTCGAGTTCCTGCAACAACCTTCCCTGGAGAATCGACCAGTTAGGAGTCGTCTAGGTCCAGGTACCTTAGACTAAGGCTTGTGGTTGTTTTTCTTTCTTTTGTTTGTTTTTAGTTCTTTTTCGATTGTTTGTTGTCTTCACGTTGTTTGTGGTGTGCTGCATGCAAGAGTGGGTGAGGGATCCGTCAACTTCCAGATTAACAAGAAACACTTCTCTACCCTTGCATCCAGAACCGGTGATGGCGTCACTTCAGGATAGATTTTACCCGATCAGAACTTCACTTCCATCTTGCATAAAACTTTCTGAAGCAAACGACAATAATTTCGAGTTGAAGCCCCAATTCATCAACACTCTTCCTAAATTTCATAGTTTAGAATCGGAGGATGCATACTTCTTTGTTAGGGAATTTGAAGAAGTATGCCTCATGATGCGTACACCCCAGCTAGGAGACGATGCTGTTAGATTACGTTTCATCCCTTTTTCCCTAAAGGACCTAACTAAGAAATGGTTGTATAGTTTGGCAGCAGATTCAGTCACGACGTGGGATGATTTCGTCAAGATTTTCTTGAAGAAATTCTACCCAATTCACAAAACTGCCCTCATTAGGAAGAACATTATGCAGTTTAGGCAAGAACCGAGCGAACCATTTTGGAGATACTTTGAGCGATTCAAAGATCTCCTAGCTCAGTGCCCTCATCATGGCGTGGAGAAATGGCGTCAGTGTCAGATTCTCTATGATGGTCTTGATTATCAGACGAAGACCCTGTTAGAAACGATGTGTCAGGGAGGGTTCTTGCAGAAGGATGAGAATCAGGGTTGGGATTTGTTTGAGGATTTAGCAGAGAAAATCCTGCAATGGAAACTAGCCTCAGAAAAACCTAGGAATTCACAATCTATAGCTTCAAGAGGAGGGCTCCTATCTCTAGAATCATCCATAGCTGCCGAGGCTAAGATTGCTACCCTAATGAGAAGGATAGAGGCTCTGGAAACAAAAGAGCCTGCCAATGTCAACCAGATCAACCCACCACCAATTCACAATCCAGGTTGTTCATATTGTCAGGCACCAAACCATGTCTTTAAAGAGTGCCCCATTTTTCATACCCAGCAAGTGCCACCGGAACACCTGAACGCGGCTTACTCATGGCCACCTCACAACCCCTACTCACAGACCTACAATCCCGGCTGGAGAAATCACCCCAATTTCTCCTGGGCCCAAAATAATCCTCCCAGGCCTAATTTTTCCAACAATTTTCACCATCCTACTCCTCCACCAACTTTTCCCAGTCAAGCCCCAGCTTCCTCCTCCCAAGGCTCACCAATGGAAAAGAAAATCAGTAAATTGGAGGAGAGCATAGAGGCTTTCATTAAGTCCCAAACCGCTTTTATGCAAAACCAGGGACAAACTCTAAACAATCATTCACAGGCTATATCGAGATTGGAAATGCAGATGAGCCAGTTAGCTAGCTCCCTAAGTGAAAGACTAAAGGGTACTTTGCCTAGTCAGCCGCTAGTTAACCCAAAAGCCTCCAATCAAGCATATGAAATTCAGGATCCATCGATTAACCAGTGTAATGTGTTCACACACTGCGATTTGAAAAGAAGGTAGACAACCAGGTCTACCAACAAAAAAGTCCAGTCCATTCTGATCCCACTCCAGCCTCCACCTCTGCTATTCCTCCCAATCCACTTCACAAACATCTGTCGAGGACAAAGCTACTGAACAAGTTCATAAGCCTGTAGCACCCTTTCCCAATAGGTTTAGGAACAACAATAAGAATATGCGCATGGAGAAAATGCTAGAGATGTTCAACCAGGTCAAATTGAATGTGCCACTTCTTGACGCTATCCAACAAGTCCCGGCTTATGCCAAATTTCTTAAGGATATGTGTACGAAGAAGAGAAAGACCAATGTGCCTAAGAAAGTGTCCTTGGCCACTAATATAAGCGAAATTTTGTCTGGTCCCATTCCAGTGAAATACAAGGATCCCGGATGTCCCACCATTTTCTGCACCATGGGACAGACCGAAATCAGTAGAGTACTTCTTGACCTGGGAGCAAGTATCAACTTGTTACCTCTCTCAGTATACCAGCAACTTGGGTTAGGTGAGCTAAGCCCAACTCGAGTCACCATTCAGCTAGCTGATCGATCTGTGAAGATCCCGAAAGGGGAAATCACAGACGTCCTCATCCGGGTCGGGGATTTCATTTACCCCATTGACTTCATTGTTCTTGAGACCCAACCTGTGTCCAATATTAAGTCTCAAACTCCCATCATCTTAGGGCGCCCATTCCTTGCTACAGCTAATGCCATAATCAACTGTAGGAACGGGTCCATGCGATTGACTTTTGGAGACATGACGAAGGAAGTCAATGTCTTCAATCTTGGAAGACAACCTAGGGATGCCAACAATCAGACGTTTGAGGTCAATTTTATTGAAAACCTGACCAGTGAGCATGAGGAAAGGATGGAGACAGAAACTGAGGCAGAGTTTGATCTGGAGGCTGAGGATTTTAATCTAGACCAGATCGTAGATTCAGCAGTGGATTGGGCGTCAAGCCCAAGTGTACCCCATCCTAGGATTGAAAGCCCAGAGATTGCCTCCAATGAAGCAACACCTTCCCTAGAGCTAAAAGCCTTACCTGAACACCTCAAGTTCGCCTACCTGTGCGGAAAGGACACCTTGCCAGTCATCATAGCATCCCAGCTGACTGAGCAACAAGAGGACAGCTTAATGTCTATTCTGGAAAGACATAGGGAAGCCATTGGATGGATGATGAAGGACATCAAGGGAATAAGTCCAGCCATAGTGCAACGTAGAATCCATTTAGTCGATGAAGCAACCCCTACGAGGTACCCACAACGCAGGCTTAACCCTCTCATGCAAGAGGCAGTTAAGGCTGAAATTCTGAAACTATTAGATAATGGGATCATTTATCCCATTTCTGATAGCCAATGGGTTAGCCCTGTTCATGCGGTCCCAAAGAAGGTTGGCTTTACGGTGGTAGAAAATGAGGAAAAAAAGTTGGTACAAATAAGACTGCCTACCAAGGTTCGTGTTTGTATTGACTACAGGAAGCTGAATGCAGCTACCCGTAAAGACCACTTCCCGCTACCCTTCATCGACCAAATTCTTGAGTGTTTGGCTGGACATGAGTACTACTGCTTCCTAGATGGGTACTCGGGATACAATCAAATCCCCATTGCTGCAGAAGACCAGGAAAAGACGACGTTCACCTGCCCGTTCGGAACCTTTGCTTATCGGCGCATGCCTTTTGGCTTGTGCAATGCTACCGCAACGTTCCAACGGTGCATGCTTAATTTGTTCTCTGACATGGTTGAACGTTTTCTTGAGATTTTCATCGATGACTTCTCCTTCTACGGAGATTCATTTGATCATTGTCTTCATCACCTAGAGTTAGTGCTACAAAGATGCATTGAGAAGAACCTAACTCTAAACTGGGAAAAATGTTACTTCATGGTGAGACAGGGGATTGTCTTGGGCCATGAGATTTCGAGGAGAGGCATAGAAGTGGATAAGGCTAAAGTTGAAGTAATTGCTAAACTTTCACCACCCAAAAGCATCAAGGATATTAGATCCTTTCTAGGGCATGCTGGGTTCTACCGACGGTTCATTAAGGATTTTAGCAAAATCGCTAGGCCCTTAACCAACCTGCTCGCTAAGGACGTGCCCTTTTATTTCAACGATGAATGTTTTAAGTCATGGGGGAAGCTTAAGCAAGAACTTATTTCTGCGCCTATTATTTCTGCTCCTAATTGGGCCCAGCCATTTGGAATCATGTGTGATGCATCTGATTTTGCTATTGGCGCTGTTCTTGGACAGCGCATCGATAATAGGCAGCACGTGATTTACTATTCGAGTAGGACCTTGAATGACGCCCAACAGAATTATACAACGACTGAGAAGGAATTCTTAGCCGTTGTCTTTGCGTTAGAAAAGTTCCGGTCTTACTTGTTAGGTTCGAAGACGGTGATTTTTACGGATTACTCGGCTCTGAAATACCTCATGACCAAAAGGAAGCAAAAACCCGGCTGATTCGGTGGATCCTTTTGCTTCAAGAATTTGACTTAGAAATCCGGGATAAACGAGGTATAGAAAATGTGGCCGCTGATCATCTCTCATGAATTCTGAATGCACCAACCATCCAAGCTCCGATCAACGAGGATTTCCCAGACGAGCACATCCTAGCCATTCTTAAGGAACCCTGGTATGCGGACATTGTTAATTACCTGGCCACGGGACAATTACCAGCTGACTGGACAAAGCAAGACCAATACCGCTTCTTTGCCCAAGTACGGTACTTCTTCTGGGAAGAATCGTATCTTTTTAAGTATTGTCTCGACCAAATTATTAGACGATGCATAGCAGAGGAGTATGCTCAGCTTTTGTCATGACCTTGCATGCGGAGGACACTTCGGTCCCCGCAAGACTGTAGAGAAGGTTCTACAAAGTGGGTTCTACTGGCCCACTTTGTTCAAAGACTCATATCATTTTTTGCAAGTCGTGCGCAAATTGTCAGAAAATTGGGAAAATTTCAAGAAGAGATATGATGCCCCTGAACCCGATCCTTGAAGTTGAAATTTTTGATGTTTGGGGTATCAATTTCATGGGGCCATTCCCCAATTCTTTTGGCAACCAGTTTATTTTGGTTGCTGTAGATTATGTCTCTAAGTGGGTAGAAACTGTGCCAATTAAGACGAATGACAAAAAAGTGGTTGTCAAATTTCTCAAAGAGAACATCTTCTCCCGATTTGGCACCCCTAGAGCGATAATTAGTGATAATGGATCGCATTTTTGCAACAGAGTTTTTGAAGCTCTGATGCGAAAATATTCCATCAATCACAAGTTATCAACTCCGTATCATCCCCAGACTAATGGGCAGGTCGAAGTCACCAACCGACAGATCAAGCTCATTCTGGAGAAGACTGTCGGACAAAACTGAAAGGAGTGGTCGGTTAAGCTCAATGATGCATTGAGGGCTTACCGCACTACTTTTAAGATAGTTTTGAGGATGTCTCCTTATAGAATCGTATTTGGAAAAGCTGTCATCTGCCAGTAGAGTTAGAACACCGGGCCCTCTGGGCAATTAAGTAACTCAACTTTGATCTGACCAAGGCCGATGAACTTAGGAGACTGCAGATTTCAGAATTAGAGGAAATACGGAATGAAACCTATGAGAATGCCCGAATCACCAAGAGCAGGACTAAACTTTTCTATGACCAAATCATAACCCGAAAAACTTTGCACCGGGAGATAAGGTTCTGCTGTATAACTCTAAACTTCATATTTTCGCGGGAAAGCTGAAAACTCGTTGGTCGGGACCATTCATTGTGCTCACTGTTTTCCCACACGGTGTTGTGCTTATTGCCGACCCTAAAAATAACACGGAATTCAAAGTGAATGGGTAAAGACTGAAGCCTTTCTTGACCACTGAGCCTATGACTCCAGTTGATAGTGTGCTGACTCTTTTTGCCCCGTCATACACCTAACCACTTCAAAAAAAAAATTGTTTATATGCTTACCTCTTCTACATTCTTTTTGACCTTTCTTTCGCCTATTCGTACTTGACCGGCCCGAGTCCACGAAGACGGTAACATCATTTCTTCACCCTATTTATTGCATTCACTTTTCCGTATACATTCATTGAGGACAATGCTAACACTTTTTCTTTTTCCTTTTATTCTTTCTTTTTCTTTCAAAAAACAAAAAAAAACAAAAAAACAAAAAAAAACAAAAAAATCCAGATTGAAAAGAAATTTCATATTCTTTATAAAAATACCAAATGATTGTAGGAATTATGGGAACCTTATTAATGAATCTTTATTTTTGCCTAATTAAACAAGAAAGGTTGGTTTGACTAAAAAGTTAGGAGGGATAAGGAAAATAACTCATACTTTTTATTTTAGCCTTAGTAGAATATGCATAACCCATACACACATGCTTGGGATTTAGAGACACAACTCTGAAAAGAAAAAAAACAAGCTGGATAATTGTGCCTCAAGAAGCATGATTATTCACGCCAAAAAAAAAATTCTATATACAATAATAAATCTTGATTTCGTGGCCTACTCCACTTGCATATTTGACTTGAAGGGTGTTTTTCCACCTGGTGTCCTAAGACCATCTGGTTTGGGAGTCATCGGTTTGATATGTGTTACATAAGTGAAGTAGAAAGCCTAATGGAACCAAGAATAATAAGTAAATATTAATAAAATTAAATGATATTCAAAGTTGAGTTGAAAAATCCCAAGCACATCACACTTACACATTATGCATATCTATCTAAAGCAAAATAAAAGAATGAGTTAGAAGTACAAGATCCTTTCTAAATTTAAAGAAAAACCATTGTTTCTTTCTTTATGAAGGCTAAAGTATAGGATGACTTATGAGGGTTCAACCTAATTTTTACATCAGCCGGTCATTTTTACTTAGATGATTGAAAGTTCTTTTTCATGACAGAATTTTTGCTAGCCACTAACTCCTTTTCTTTACTTACTGGATTTTGTGGGCGCAATCCGCTGAAAACCCTCAGGAGACAACACTCCTCTAGGGGAAACCTAGAGGTTTAAAGGCTTGTTGCACATGCTCAGTGCAACCGCGACATCTGCGAAAGTGGTATAATAATTTTCTTATTTTTGTTTTGTTTTGCTCGGGACGAGCAAAATGATAAGTGTGGGGGTGTGATTAGTCTCTAATTTTGCATAATTTTCATCACATTCTCATATTTATTTCAAGTAAAATTCTGCTAATAAACCTTACTTGCTTGATCCTAGGTTCATGGTGTGCAAATGAAGAAGAAGACCTAAATCACCATTTAATTGTTGATTAAAAGCCTACCAAGTAGCCATTGACTTTAGATTGAAGATTTTGTTAGCCAGGATATCAAATCACAAATCCAGGAGCTCAGGTGGACAGAAGACAGACTGGGCGACGCACTGCCCAAAACTGGGCGCGCGCCGAACTGCCTGGGCCGCGTTTCCGCGGCCCTTTGGGCGCGCGCGCACTTGTGTTTTGGGCCACGTGTTGTTCACGTGGCCCCCTTTGCCCTGGTGTCTATAAAAACCCCCAGGGGTCTTCAGTTGGAGCAGATCCAGAGTTATAGCAAGTTTTGTAATCTTATTTTTAGGTTTGTAGTTGTTGTTGTTCTTCTTCTTTTAGTTATTGTTTTAGCTATTAGAGTGAAAGAGAGGGAGTGTGTAAAGTGTTGTATTTGAAGGGTGATAAAATAATACAAGTACTACTTCTCTTCCTTCTTTCCATTTACTTATCTTTGCCATTACTTTTACTTCCTTGTTGTAGTGTAACTTCTTTCTTCTTCACCTCTTTTCTTTTACTTTGTTGTAGTGTAACTTCCTCTCTTTAACTTTTCTCTTCTTTTGTTTTCTTGTAGTGCAACTCCCTCTTTCCACTTCTTTTCCTTTGTTGTTTCTTTTACTTTTATGGCTAACTAATTTTTTTATAGCATCGCTAACTAACTACTAACCCACTAATTTCTTACTACTTGATTGATAACCAACATGAGTCAATAGTGTTAAACAAGCCTTGTGCAAACGAGAGCTATGACATCTTAAGACGAGGGTTCTAACTCTAACTTACCTACAAGTATTTACCTTCGCATATTTCATACTTAAATGGCTTTTTGATGATCCATGAGTTTTTGTACTTTGCTTGTTGTTACAAGTTAGAGACTTTCCTTTTAACTTTATCGATACCATTAGTGAACTCGTGTCTTCCCGTATTCTCGCCTTCTATTGGATCTTGATATGGGAATGTCCGAGTTTTTGTCGTGTAAAGCAAAGTTATAGGAAGAACTTTCACTCGATTTTCACGTGAATAGTTCCAATGCACAAGGGTTGTGTTTGCATATGATCCATCGTGAGGCTATCTTCAAAAAGTTAGAAATTAGTGGGAGCACTTAGTAGAAAGTTAGCCATGCATTTTTACAACTAAGAAAAAAATCCACTTTTACAAACCAATAAAACATTTTTCCAACAATTCTTAAAAATAACTTGTTTTCACTTTTCAATTCTTTATTTGGAAACAAGAACTTTCTTTCTTCTTGAACTTTGAAGCCGCATCAAGCTTCCATCGCTCTCCCTCCTTGTGGATACGACCCGTATAGCCACTTCGCTACTTCGGAAGAATCGCAAAAGCAGTAACATCAACCCACACTTCCTTCTCTTATTTTAGTGCATGCTTTTTGCCGATCAAGAAGCTAGACGGATGTTCAGTTATCATGGGTGATGATCGCCCATGTAACATGGAAGGTATAGGAACAGTCCAGATCAAGATGTTCGATGGGATGATATGAGAATTGAAGAAAGTGAGGTATGTACCTCAACTTAAGAGAAATCTTATCTCTGTTGGTGTTTTGAAAACATTGGGTCTTGACATATCAATAAAAGATGAAATTCTCAAGATGACCAAAGGCTCAATGGTGGTTTTGAAGGGCGTCCGCCGGAATAATCTCTGCTACTTAAAGGGTAGTACTGTTACAGGATAGTGGCGACCTCACCGATACAGATGATGACTCAACCAGGCTATGGCATATAAGGCTCGGACACACAGGTAAAAAATCTTTGCAAACTCTTGCAAAGCAAGGACTATTGAAAGGTACCAGAACCTGCAAACTGGATTTCTGTGAACATTGTGTCATCAAAAAAAGACCAAGGTGAAACTCGGCACAGCGACTCACTGCACCGAGGAGATTCTGGATTATATTCACACCGACATTTGGGGACCTACCAAGACTGCATCTATTGGAGGTAACCACTACTTTGTGACTTTCATTATTGACTATTCTAGGCGATGTTGGGTATATATCATGAAGCACAAAGGGAAAGTCCTAAAATTATTTGTGGAGTGGAAGAAGAATTTGGAGAAAAGCACGAGAAGGAAGATCAAGATCCTCCGGTCAGATAATGGAGGTGAGTATAAGTCTGATCCTTTCCTAAAACTATGTCGTGATGAGGGTATAGACAGGCACTTCACAGTAAGGGAAACACCGCAACAAAATGGGGTAGTAGAAAGGATGAACAGGACTTTGCTAGAGAAGGTCTGTTGTATGTTATCCAATGTCAGATTACCAAAGAATTTTTGGGCTGAGGCTTTGGCATATGCTTGCTATCTTGTCAACAGGCTGCCTTCATCTGCGATAGGAGGTAAAACTCCTCTAGAGGTTTGGTCTGAAAAAGTTGCTTAGGACTATGATTCGCTAAGGGTATTTGGTTGTCCGACCTACTTCCATGTTAAAGAAGACAAGTTAGACCCAAGAGCGAAGAAAGGAATGTTCATAGGATTCAAGAGAAGAATAAAGGCTATAAGATTTGGGATCTTAAGGACAGAAAAGCAGAGATGTCACATTCGATGAGGTTTCAATATTGAAGTCTACAATCTCTCAGTATGTGGAGATTGAAAGGACCAAAGAGGTATCACAGCAGGTGGAGAGTGATGCTACTTCATTATATCTAGAAAGATCAGTATCTTTGAAGATCATAACACGCTGACACATGATAGTGATCAAGTAGCTGAGCAGGATGCTGATGATGATGAGGATCAAGGACAGGTTATGGGTGATGTCTATGAATCCGTTGCAGTTGGAAGACCCAGAAGAAATTCACGCAAACCAAGTTGGCTCACTACAAATATGATTGTGGCCTATGCTCTCTCAGTCGTTGAAGAGGTGATCTCGTCTACATATCGAGAAGCTGAAATCAGTTCAGAGTTGAAGATGTGGAAAGATGCCATGGAAGAAGAGATTAGTTCTCTACACAAGAACGGCACTTGAAAACTGACAGAGTTGCCCAAAGAAAAGAAGGGAATTTGTTGTAAGTGGGTATATGCAAAGAAACAGGGATCTCTCAAGGAAGATACTGTATGCTACAAAGTCAGGTTGGTGGCGAAAGGCTACGCACCATGAGAAGGCACTGATTACAACAAGGTATTCTCCCCTGTTGTAAAACACTCATCAATTCAAATTTTGATGGCGCTGGTAGCACAGTATGAGTTGGACCTTGATCAGCTCGATGTAAAGACCGCCTTTCTCCATGGCGATCTTGGTGAGGAGATCTATATGACTTAGCCGATGGGGTTCAAAACTGCAGGCAAGAAGAATATAGTATGCAAGCTGAAGAAATCGTTATATGGATTGAAACAATCTCCTAGACAATGGTACAAGCATTTTGACAGCTTCATTAGAGGGAAAAGGTATACACACAGCGATTATGACCCATGTGTGTATTACAACAAGCTACCTAGAGGAGAGTACATCTATCTACTGTTATATAAAAATGATATGCTTATCGCTTCTAAAAACAGATCCGCAATTGATAAATTGAAGAAAGACTTATCTTCTGAGTTCGAGATGAAGGATCTTGGTGAAGCACAGAAGGTGCTAGGCATGGAGATTGAGCGAGACCGAAGGAGTGGCACGATGAGCTTGACACAAAAGGGTATTTGTAAAAGGTACTTCAGAGGTTCAACATCGATGGTGATACGAAATCTGTAAGTACACCACGGGCTCCTCATTTCAAGTTAAAAGCCACTATGTCTCCAACTACTGTTGAAGAATGTTGTAGACTGTCTAAAAATCACTGAAGACAAGTAATCAGAGACAGAGTCTATACTCCATACGCGAGGCTAATTATAGCCACTCTTGTAATGCCAAGACGCTGCGCATGAAGCCCGTGCCTCGACATCAGTACAGTACCAAGACGCGAGATTGAAGCCCGCGTCCCAGCTACACTGTAATAACCAAGATGCAAAACTTGAAGCTCACGTCCTGGCATCACTGCAGTGTCACAACGTGAGGTTCGAAGCCCGCGTCTCGATATCACTGCAATTTCAAGACGCAGAGCCTGAAGCTCGCGTCTTGTAGAGTTCGAAGCCGGCACCCGAAACGCGAAGCTCGAAGCCCGCGTGCTGACTACAGAGAAGCTCTACGTCTCAGTTATAACTGCCCTCATTACTGGGTCAATTACTGCCCACGTAATAAGGAGAGTTAACTCCCATTATGGAGGATTTTTAGGGGACAGTTTCACCCCTGAAACCCCTATAAATAACTCAGTGTGCTACTGAAGAGGGGTCGGAAGTTTTGGAGAAATCAGAATTTTAGCTGAGGAATACAAAAGAGTTCAACTCTTCTAACAACTTACTGAGTACAAGTTTGTTCTTACCTCAAGTCTCTTTGAAATTTTATTGGACAGGAGCTGTGCTACTCTGTCCATAGTCCGAAGAGAAGATTCCCGGAAGATTATGATGTACACCCGGTCAACAAAAAATAAGATTCACTTTCCACCGCTACATCAAGAGCCCAGCATTAAACAAAAAGAAGATTTGAGCTTGAATATCTTCTCTCTTGTAATCGGTATTGTTTGAGATTGTTGTAATCTTTCATTGATTCAAGAAAATTTTATTACGATCCACTAAATTTTTTTCAGTCTAAACAAGAGATGGCAACTCCGCTGAGGAATACTTTCTCTACTGATGAGCAAGTCGTGGCACAAGTTGATGTCACCTGCATGGGAAGAATGGTCGAATCGCTTGTCGTGGAATTCGACCAGGCAAAGTATGAAGAGTTCCTCTCTTCTGGCTCCAAAAGCCCTAGGCGCAGCAGTACCGCAAGGTTTCTTCGAAAATCCGCTCTCGGGTCCCTTCGGAGGCTTCCCTGAACGTGGTCTGTGCAGATAGCATCATGGCTGGTCAAATCACGTGTAAGACCCGCGTTAATTTCTCCCACGAGACTCGCGAGGTCAACGTTATTGACGATCAACCCGGTCATGCCCGTCCTCTTCCTCAGCTCCAGGTTACTAGGGGTTCCCAACAATCCGTACGACGTAACCAGAATGCTGAGCGTCGACAATGGTGATATCGCGTTAACTACAGACGTAAGAAGCTGGAACAACTATCTGTACAATAGATACAGAATGCAAGGCTTAAGCCTGCGTCTCTTCTGAGTTACGTCAGACGCGCGAAGTCCGTTTGTGAAGACAAAAGGTGAAGCTCAAAAGGCTTGCGTTTTTGAGGCTTCACCTCTTAAATGGATTGTTCAGCAGTGCGAGGTCCGTGCCTCTACTCAGAGGCACGAGACCCGCATCTCTACAACAAAATGCGGGACTCAGAAGGTCCACGTTTCTCAAGTGTCGCTAGCCAGATGCGACAATCAGCAACGCGAGGTCCGCCTCTCTTCTCAGTAGAGGCATGAGACCCGCGTTTCAAAGCCAAAACACGAGAGCCGCGTCTATTCTGTAGAACGTGAGCTCCACATTTTTGAACCCTGTGTTTCAGAATTACGATGCAAGGATGGCTCTCAGAAGCTAAAAAGCCCTCAAAAACTCGAGGATAACCTCTTTGATCCCCCTCCGACAGATCTAAGGGATTATTTGACAAAGAAAATGCGTGCTAATCAGATCGCTCCATCCTGTTGCTGTGAACGGCTCATCATGGCAATGCTCTCTGAATGTCGCTACAGCTCACATGTAAGCAAGCAGTCGGTATTCAAATGATTAACCTTAACCTCCCGATCAGCCAAAAAGCGTCGTTCCCACAGAAAAAGAACCTTCTCTGACATGGAGTATCCCGAAGTCACTGTAAACATGACAGGTTCAAGTACTACGCCAAGCAGAAGTAGGAAAAAACAACCGGCAGTAAGCTCTTATGAGTCTGATGATGAACTGAAAGAAGTATACCGCCATACCTGCACTCGAACTGGCGTAGTAGCCCTAATTGACTACAATGCCCTAGCTCGGGTCATTAAAGAAAGTGAATCACACTCTGCAATTGCAGAATCACAGACCTCGAACTCTTTTGTAGAGAAGGAAGCCTTCGCGTATATGGCAAACACTCCTGAGGAGGTGACCAGGCACCTAGAACAACAAGCCCAGGTCCAGAGGGAACAACTCGATATGATTCGCGCCCAACAAGAATCTATCGATACCCTCAAACAGATGCTTGCACAATTGCATGATAATAAGAAGAAGTTGAAGGCCAAAACTTCTTCTAAGAAGTCTAAAGGAAAGTGGAAAGAAGGGGAGAGCTCATCTTCTGTGCATATAGAGGAGGAGGAACAGTCCAACTCTGAGTCATCTAAGTCTTCATCTGAAGAGGGAGGCAATTTAGAGAATGGGGCACTCATTCTAAAAGAGTGAATAAACTAGAGCAGCGTCTGGAAGCCCTCACCAATCGAAAAGGCCTCCAAGAAGTAGGAGTGGTCCGGCCATACCCGACAGAATGGGATCTTGTCCTGTATCCTCCCAAGTTCAAAGCTCCGACCCTACAGGCCTTTGATGGCAAAGGGTCACCAAACCAACAAATCTACTACTTCAAGTCTCAAACAGCGAATGTAACAACAAATGATGCCATCTTGGCATGTTTGTTCATCTATACTCTAAAAGGACTCGCCTTTGAATAGTTCATGAAACTCTCAGAAGGCTCCATCAAGAACTGGGGTGATTTGGAGAAGCTTTTTCTTACACGCTTCTTTGAAGACGACTGGAGGTTACCATGCCAACTCTCTTGGCAACAAAGCAACAAAAAGGAGAGTCGGTTAAAACATTTATGGAAAGATTTCAGAATATGGTGCTCCGATGCCTAGCAGTATGACCCAGGCCACCCTGATAGAAACATTCCATCACAATTTGTAAACTTCGCTCCTAGCCCAGATAGGAGTTGCTGAAAGCCGCACCTGGAAGCAGTTGGTCTAACGAGGTGAACAGATAGAAGAGATTATCGCCAGGGTTAAGGCAGAAGAAAACAAGCCCAGGCCCGAAAAGTCGACAAGGTGTACATCAGAAGTATCTTTTCAGTCAAAAAGGAAGGATACATTGACAACAGAGACGAAATCTCCCGTTAAACCTCAGCCGACCAGAGGGGGTGGTTCTTCAAGTCAGCCATGCACCAACAGGCTGTACTCTTTCAAAGACGAGCATGTCGATCCATTGTTCAAGTTACTCAACAAGAGCAACAGATTGAAGTTTTCTGAAGCTAGACGTCCTGAGGAGGTCGGCAAGACCGACACTCCCAACTACCAAGTATCATAGGATGTTGGGGCACCTCTCAAGAGCTGTTACATCTTCAAAGACATCCTTCAAGCTTTGATTGATGCAGAGGTAATTAAGCTCCGCCCAGAACAGAAGAAAGTGACGGCAAACATGACGTCATTTCTTCAGTTCGGGGATCAACCTCCGACACCGGCCGGAGTAGTTCCCGTCCTGAAAGGGGAAGTAAGAATGATCAATACAGACCCGTATCACCAGCAGGAGAAAGGTCTCATGCCTGACCCTAATCCTCAGGGAGAGATCATGTGGGTTCATCCCGACCTTGTGGAAGGACAACAGTGGACTACTGTTACCAACAGGAAGTCCAAAGGCAAGGCAAAAGCTTCACCTTGCAATGTGGTGTGCGCCTCTTCCCGAGAAGCAGAGACTGATGTCCCTCACTAACCGATTAGGAGGAGACAATCATCCTTGTCGCAGAGCTGAATGCACCACTCGTGGCCGAAACTCGTTCAGGTCAGTCGTATTTGAAGAAATACGATGAGTTGGCGGCAAATCCTGACACCGGCCTGAGTAGTTCCCATCCTGAAAGGGGAACTAAGAATGATCAATACAGACCTGCATCACCAGCAGGAGAAAGGTCTCATGCCTGTCCCTAATCCTCAGGGAAAGATCATGTGGGTTCATCCCGACCTTGTGGAAGGACAACAGTGGACTACTGTTACCAACAGGAAGTCCAAAGGCAAGGCAAAAGCTTCACCTTGCAATGTGGTGTGCGTCTCTTCCCGGGAAGCAGAGACTGATGTCCCCTCACTAACTGATTAGGAGGAGGAGACAATCATCCTTGTCACAGAGCTGAATGCACCACTCGTGGCCGAAACTCGTTCAGGTCAGTCGTATTTGAAGAAATACGATGAGTTGGCGGCAAATCCGCCTAAACCTACTTCAGAGCCAACCAAGTCATCCACGAAGCAACCTGTTGAGAAGCAGAAGGAGCTTCGGTATTCCAAGGCTCTCCCGAAGGACAACGCGGAAGGATCTTCAACACCTTACCACTTTGATGTCCTGGCTCAACTAGCCAATATCACAGCCAGGATCACCCTTTACGAGCTCCTGAGACTATCAAAGTCAACAAGAGAAGCTCTAAGGGAAGCTCTAGTAGACGCTGAGGTCTTCTGACCCAGATCTCGGTTGGACCACAGGAGAAAGACGAAGATGACTGCCTCCATACCTCTCAACATGCCCCCTGCATCACCTTCACGCTAGACGACATAGTCAGGGGGAAACATGATAGGCCCCTGCACTTCACAGGGTATATTAGATCGTCTGAAGTGAGCCACATTCAGGTAGAGTCAGGATCCGCGTTGAGCATTATGCCTCGCTGGGTCATGCAGCTCTTGGGGATCCCCACTCACCTCTTGTACTTCACAGGGTATATTGGATCGTCTGAAGTGAGCCACATTCAGGTAGATTCAGGATTCGCATTGAGCATTATACCTCGCCGGGTCATGCAGCTCTTGGGGATCCCCACTCACTAATTTAACGCCACCCAAACCACTATTTATGGTTTCAATACCAATGGTACGTGCCCAATGGGGAAGATCAAACTCAAGTGTCAGATTGGGGACCTGAGATCTAAAGTGACGTGCTATGTAATTGACGCCGACACTCTTACAATTTGCTGCTGGAATGACCATGGATTCATCGTAGCTCCATCGACCCTTCCACTCTCCATCAAGTCATGAAGTATATTGACGGAGATGGGAAAGTCTGAACGTTCATCGCCTAAAGGCATTCGTTTAAAGGGGTAGAGAACTACTTCACAGACTCCCTCCTATACCAAGATTCTCTGAAGAAGAACGAGAATCCCCAGCCAGAGAAACCAGACTCTAGTAATGAAGCTAACATTGAACCAGAGGCAGAGGAAGAATGTCTTTGGGAGCTGAACCCACTTGTAACGAGTATTATAAGCTCGATGTCAATAACCCCGCCAATGATGTAGGCGAGTGGTATATTAATGAAGAGTTAGATTTGGTCTACTTTTTTGTGTTTGCTTCTGATTCTGTACCGTCAGACACTAGTACCAAGGTAGGTGATGACCCCCTGGTCAGCAATAGGTGCTCTGACATCATTGCATGTACCGGTGAGGTCATCCCTCTGACATATCAAGGCGTCAGTGATGCGCAAAGACCAATCCTTTTTGGAAGAGTCGAGTCCAAATCAATGACTTACGAAGACTCTGAAAGCAAGGATGAATCTCCTCAATTCTCTCATTATGAGTCAAATATACTCAGAATGATGGAGAACATGGGGTATGACCAACAATGGTCCTAGCTTAAACTTTGGCAAAGGAAGAAGAACACTGCTTCGATCCTTCATTCCAAAAGGGAAAGCCCCTAATTATTATCATCGAACGCGCAGGGGGTTGGGCTATGTGTCAACTCCAATCTCGTCGGCCTCTGAGTCAGAAGAGTTATTATATTACTACAGCTCGTCAGGCACGACATCGTGGGAGTCAGATGTCCGTGTCGGCAGCATCTTCAAAGAAATCTCGGTAAACATGGTTTCAACAAGCCACCAGGAAGATGGAGATGAAGAAATTATCCAGTCAGATACAGATCCTTGAATCAAACACCTAAACACTCTCTGGGATATTCGCTTCGAACAACGTGAACCACCTACAGAGGATAAGGTCACCAGATCAATCTGAAAGATGAGCTAATCTTAAGCCCATCTTTATAAGCGAAAGCTTATCACCCTCTGAGAAGGAAGATCTAATATCTCTTGTGCGGGAGTATATAGATGTTTTCGCTTAGAATTACGAGGATATGCCTGGACTTGATCCTCAACTGGCTAGCATCACCTCAATATCAATTTGGATGCGAAACTAGTGAAACAACAGTAGCGACAGTTCCGTTCAGAAATAATAGAAGCAATCCAGTTGGAAGTCAAGAAGCTTATAGACTTCAGTTTTATCAGGGAGGAACAACACCCTGATTGGGTAGCCAATATCGTCCCCGTTATCAAGAAAAATGGGAAGATCTGAATTTGCATTGATTTTCATAATCTAAATGAGGCCTGTCCTAAAGATGAATTTTCCCTTCCATTCACAGATGTCATGATCGACAACACGTGTGGGTTTGAACAGATGTCCTTCACGGATGAATTCTCAGGATACAATCAGATCAAAATGTATCCGGATGATGAAAAGCATACATCTTTCAGGATGCCATTGGGGTGTATTACTATACTGTCATGCCCTTCGGATTAAAGAACACGGGGGTAAGTACCAGAGAGCTATGAATGCAATTTTTCACAAGCATATACGCAAAACAGTAGAATGCTACGTCGATGACATTGCAGTAAAAAGCTGTGCCAAAGGTGATCACATAGCAGATCTGAAGACAGTATTCGATATCATGCGGGCATATCAGTTAAAAAAGAATCCCACCAAATCCTTTCTAGGGGTAACCAGCGGCAAATTCCTAGGGTTTGTTATTACATCCAAACGAATCCACCTCGACCCAGAGAAAGTCCGCGCTGTTCAAGAGATGCAATCTCCAAGGAATCTCAGAGAGCTTAGAGGATTGCAAGGGCGATTAGCATATATCCAGAGGTTTATCTCAAATCTCTTAGGAAGATGCCAACCCTTCACCAAATTAATGAAGAAGGGTATTTCATTCATTTGGGACGATGCTTGCCAACTAGCATTCAAGGAAATCAAACGGTACCTCACACGACCACCTGTCCTTACAGCTCTGGTGTCAGGAAAACCTTTCCTGATATATGTACGAGCGATAGATCATTCTTTAGGAGCTTTGCTAGCCCAGAATAATGATCAGGGACATGAGCAGGCAATCTAGTATTTGAGTAGAACTATAATAGGAGCCGAACATCGGTACAATCTGATCGAAAAAGAATGCTTAGCATTGGTATTTGCCATCTAGAAAATGTGACACTATTTGGTGGGCCAAACTATACCTGTCCTTACAGCTCCAGTGTCAGGAAAACCTTTCTTGATATACGTACGAGCGATGGATCATTCTTTAGGAGCTTTGCTAACCCAGAATAATGATAAGGGACATGAGCAGGCAATCTACTATTTGAGTAGAACTATGATCGTAGCGAACATCGTACAATCTGATCGAAAATGAATGCTTGGCGTTGGTATTCGCCATCCAGAAAATGTGACACTAATGTTATATCAAAAGTCAATACTTTAAGATTGCTTATGACAAAGCCATCATCACTAAATGATCGATTGGCAAAATGGGCCATATTGCTCTCTTAATATAAGATGTAATTCCTGCCGAAAAAAGCCGTGAAGGGACAAGTAGTGGCAGATTTTCTGACTGAGCATCCAGATCAAAGGCGATCAAACTTTATGTGGATCTCCCAGACGAGGTCGCTGAAGTTTGCTTGACCCGGACATCTTTCGAAGGATAGGTGTGGCAACTCTTCTTCGACAGCGCATCAAGAAGGGTCCGCGAGGAAATATCGTAGCAGAGTGGGGGTAGTACTTGTTTCCCATAGAACTACGTAATCCTTCGTGCATTCTCATTAACTGACCGATGTTCCAACAATGTAGCGAAATACAACGCTCTCTTGATCGGAATGCATATCGCCGATGAGATTGGCGTTAAAAATCTCAAAGATATGGCGACTCAAAGCTCATTGTTAACCAGGTATGTGGGGAGTATGAAATCAGAAATGAAGACTTGGTACCTTATCATAAAGCACTATCTACATGGCAGAGAGGTTCAGAAACTTCTACATCGACCATGTACCTCACAAGCAAAATGCGCATGCAGACGCACTGGCATCTCTGGCTGCTTCCTTGGCTCTTCTAGCCAGAACGGTAGAGAAAATACTCGTTTACAGCCATGACTTGTATTGTTCAAGATTCGCTTTTGAAGACAATCAAAAGCCAACAACAGATTTTTCAAGTCAAAGAAGCTCTAGAAACTTCAACAGGCCCAGAGCTCAGGAATTGGTGATTCCCATACATTGACTATGCATTGTACGACATCTTTCCTGATGACCCCAGGCCATTAGAAGGAAAGCTCCTAAATTCTACTACAAAACGATCAAAAGAACACTGTATCGCCGATCGCATGATGGGATCCTCCTCCACTGTCTGTCACAAAATGAGGCACAAGAAATACTCAAAGAAGCGCATGATAGCATGTGTGGAGCTCATCAGCCTGGTCCAAGCTTGGAGATCAACTCCGAAGACTGGGGTATTATTAGCCAAAGATGATCCCTGATGCCATCGCTTACGCCAAGCGATGTCATGCCTGTCAGGTCCATGGTGACTTCATCCACCAGGCACCACGACATCTTCGCCCTACAACTTCTTCTTGGCCATTCAAGATGTGAGGATGGACGTGGTTGGTCCTATCAGCCCAACTTCATCAAAAGGGCATCGGTTTATCTTATCCATAACGATTACTTCTTTAAATGGGCTGAAGCTATTCCCTTGAGGGAGGTAAAGATATCTGACATGATCAGGTTCGTTAAACATCACGTCATTTACCGCTTTGGCGTGCCACGATGAATTATCCATGATAATGGGCCCAGTTCGTCAGCCAAGCCTTTCAAAGGTTCTACAATAAGTTCAAAATGCAGAATGTGTCTTCAACGGCATACTATCCAGTCGTTAACGGTCTTGCGGACGCTTTCAACAAGACTATTAGAAAACTTCTCAGGAAATTCATCTCCAAAAGCCAATCTGACTAGGATGACAAATTAGGTGAATGCCTATGGGCTTATCGCACGACGGTTCGAACCTCGACAAAAGCTTCACATTTTCTCTGGTATATGGGTGTGAAGTTGTACTCCCATTAGAAATTCAGATCTCATCTCTATGCGTCGCTTTGACAATAGAGATGACAAATGAGGAGAAGCAACGATGCGACTCCAAGAGCTGGAGACTTTGGATGATAAATGCCTGCAAACTCAACAGCAAATCGAGCTCTATCAAGCTCGAATTACCAGAGCTTTCAACAAGAAGTCAAGGAGTGGACTTTCAAGAAAGGTGACCTTGTCTTAGTCGTCAAAAGACCCGTGGCGATGATGCATAAGACCAAAGAAAAATTTCAACCCAAATGGAAAGGATCATTTGTAGCGGAGTCACTCTACTCAAATGGAGCATACCGCTTTATAACCCAGACAGTGATACGCTCATGATGCTAATCAATGACAAATTATTGAAGAAGTGCTATCCTTGATAGCATTCTTCTCCTGATCAGGTTAATACTACACCGCTGATAAAAACTCCAGATCCAAGGTGTTTGGAAGAATGCCAAAGAAAAGCTTCTTCCTTCCTTCACTGGATCGTGTTCTAGTCAATTAGTGTCGAGCCAAACAAACGCTGGTTACATCGTGATGCATAACATAAATATTGAAGAAGAAATAAAGTGCAAGACTTCGGTTTTAGCCTTGTTACTCTCCTCTAGTGTATCTATGGACATCTGATGCCTCCGACGGCTAAGGATAGATGAAATGTTGGCTTTAAGTCCAATATAAGTCTTCGATGACTCATCATGCTGAGAAGAATAGAATGGCTAGCCCAACTTAAACGGTAGTTGGTAAAGGCACACTAAATCTGTTGATAGCTGAGAGTTTGCAAAAAATCCAAGGGACTAGGTCCTATCCTTTCCTCTAAAATCTCCTACCAATTCTCACCCACAGAATGATAGGGCCACAAAAATACCTGTGCTCATTTCTCCAACGAAATGAGCTTGGACTTGTCACATTAAACAGTAAACCTCTGACAAGGCAGATTTTCCGATCCCCAGCGGATTCAGTCAAGTTAACATTAACCTCTGACAATGAAACTCATTTAAAATCTCCGCTGTTATATTAATATTACACCTCCAATGGCAAACCTCCCATGTCCCCAGAAAATCAATGATTGTCACATTAATATTACACCTTTGACAATTCATTTTACTTTCCACAAAAATCCCCTACCAATTCCCTCACATGGAGTGGAAGGTTCACAAACTCAATCACTGCTAAGTTAACACTACACCTCTAATAGTGAAAAGATTCAATACTCCCCAGCGAGTACGAACTTTCACTTGTCGCTCCCCTACATGGAGTCACAAGTCTTCAAAATTGTTAAGTTTAACACTACACCTCTGACATTCCAAACTTCACTTGTCAATTCTCATCAATAGAGTGACAAGTCCTCAAAATTGTTTATATCGCAAATCAACTACTATCATGTTAACATCACACCTCTGACAAGTTACTGTTAAGTTTAATACTACACCTTTAACAGTGATTAAGTTGCTGCAAAGTTCAATATTAAATCTCTGATAGTCACTTTTCCTCAGGCTTCCATATTGAAGTTGAGATGAGCGACGCTAAGTGATTTGTCACATACATTGCATTTATATAGTCACTTTACCACACTTGTTAGCTCATAAATTCTTTTAATAAGTTGTTTTTTTTTTTCTTTACTAAATGTAGGCCCAAGTGCTTAAAGGAAGAAAGGAGAAACAAGCCCAAAAGCCCACCCAAATTCTGAATTAAATCAGAATAAATTTGAAGTGAAGAAATTTGGGCTAAATCTTGGCAAATCAAGATGTTGAGAAAAATCCTCCATGAATCGAGTGGTTGAAGCCAAAGAATCAAGGCTGTTTCGTCAACAGTTGGGAGCAGAAACCAGAAAACTAGCAGGAGATGCGAGCCACACTTCAAACCAGGGAGCTGTCACATTTTGGTGTGGCCACCTGGCCACACCTAGGCCACGGAAACGCGGCCCAAGCCGCGTTTTCGCGGCCTAACCATTTCTGTTGGGGGAGCGTTTGCTCCCCCAACCTTCCCGGGATCCTATCTTCAAGGTTTTTGGCTATAAATACCTCTTTCAGCAAGGAAAATGCAGCGAAGACTAGGATTAAATTTTGCTTTTATTTTCTTAGGATCTAGGTTCTTTGTTAGCTAGAACACAAGTTGTAATTTCGTTGTTTACTTTGTAGTTCAGTCTAAAAACTTGTGAAAGAGAGGACTGAGAGCTTGTAATCGAAGATTGAAGTGACAGCAATACAAGAAGCAAGCCACCTTTTCTTCCACTCGTGTTTCGGTATGTTGTGCATATTTATGTTTGCTTTGTTATTTTCCATGGATAACTAAAAGGTTTTCTAGGCTAGCTATCGACTCTCTCTTGTTTTCTTCTCTTCCGTTTTTAAAAGAAAAAGTCTCGATTGAAAGATCACCTAGAGGGGGGGTGAATAGGTGATTATACTAATCTAGTCAACTCAATACGGAATTTAAAAACTAAATGCAATACACTCAAGTGCAATCAACAAATGATGCACACACAACCAAGCCAAGCAATAATGAATGCACAATATGAATATTTGCAAGGCACAAAGTAAAGAGAGAGATAGAGAGAGTCAATGGATCAAGCGCAAACAACAAGATGTGTTTCAAGGTTCGAGCACCCAACTCTACATCCCCGCCTTCGACACACGAAGGATTTCCAATCCACTAGCTAGTCCACCTAGGACTCTCACAAGGAGTACCCAACTCCTCTCTTATAACAACAACCTCCTCCTTGAGGCAAGCTCCAATCCAACAAACAATCACCTCACAACCGAGGGATTAGCACAAAGCAAACACAAGGATCACCTCACAACTTGAGGGATACAACCCAAGGCACAAAGCCAAACAAAAATTGGGTTTTTAACTTGGTGGTCTAAACAACAACCACAAACAATCTCTTTCTCACACACAAAAATCCTATAGAAAAGATAGTAGATTTTAGCTCAAGTGTGGAGAAAACCAATGGGATGGAAATCAAAAATCACAAAGAAAATCCTTGGGAAAAACTGAAACCAAGATATAGAAGATGAATCAAACTCTTTTTCCCAAAAACCCTTTTCTTTGAATTTCCAAACCCTAGAAAAAACACCAAAAAGATTGTTCAATTTGAATCCAAAAACTTCTTTTAATTGCTGTGAAAACACCAGAGAGTAGGGGAAAATTCGCACAAAAAACTTTTTGAAAAACTCTTGCCAAAGGGGTATATATAGGCAAATCTGGAAACTAGCCGTTGGCAGCAATTTTTGCCAAAATAACCCTGCCGGTCGACCGGCCGGTCGACCGTCCAACGGTCAATTTTTGCCCGTTGGCAGCTACCGGTCGACCGCCCCAGTCGACCCAAACAAACAGAGAGCTCTGCTCTCAGACCCGGTCGACCCGGACGGTCAACCGTCCAAAGTCTGCCAAACGTACACAATTCTGTGCACGTCGGTCGACCGACCCGGTCGACCGGCTTCAGCCAAGTCGACTTGGTCAGAAGACTAGTCGACTGGTGAAGCCTGGACAGAAAACAGAATTAAAAACATGCTTAAAAATTTTTTATCTTTTCTAAAAATCACCAAAAATAGTTTTATCATTTTGCATTGATATATAAACATGTGGTAAAAAGTTTAGCTCAAATATCAATCAATATGAACTATTTTTGTGTCTTATCATTTTTACCAAAAACCAAAAACCGTATTTTCTAAAAAACTTGGATTTTGAATAGAAAATACGTTTTGTCCAAAACCCTTCCAAATACAAAACATGATATTTAAACATTTTGAAGCATGATGCATATGGATAGAAATCCAATATACATGAAACAAATATATATCCATATTTTTGTCAATAATTCCAAATTATGTTTTGTCAAAAATACCAAAACATAAAACACATGAATAAGTAAGTCAAAACTAAGTTTGTCTAGGAAATTAAAGCATGCATGTATATAGAACAAATCATATATACATTAAATCATGTAAACTTGTTTTGATCTATCTATTCATGAAAACCAAGATCGGTTAAACCTAAAACCGAAAAACCAAAAACCAATATTCAAAACATGAAACGTGTGTGTTGTGAACTTGAGCATTATCATACTATTCTAATCTTTACAATTTTGGATCTAAACACAAAACTAAACTATGGTACCGAAGTCTTCTTGTAGAGCGCAATCTCCAAGCCGACTCGATTCAAAACTCCTTGATCCACCGAGCAATTGCTATATATATGATCTTTGACGCTCGGGCTCTTGAATCAACATGTGAAAGATGTGTGGAAGCTTTCACAACTAATAACTTGATTAATGATCTGAATCTAAAATCACAAGATTATTAGTACACATAACTACATGAGTTAATCATCATCAAAACTAGAGTGGAAGGCCTTTGGTCCAACAATCTCCCCCTTTTTGATGATGACAAAACTCATGGAGTTATATATGCATGGATTAAAGTTAAGCTTCAAAGAAGCTCCCCCTTAACTCATGCATAACCAAATAAACATAATGAATATGCAATGAAGGCTCTTAAACATGAAACATGAAACATGCATATCTATGCATAAACAATAAAGGGTTCTAGATACCAATGAAATGTTCAAAAACAAAACATGCTCTAGATACCAATTCCAATGAAATGTTTAAAACAGAACATGCTCTAGATACCAATTACACTCTAGATACCAATTACAAAACATCCAATTACAAAACATGCTTTAGATACCAATTAAAGTTAAACTAAATTAAACTTAATATATGCAAAACAAAAACATGCATATATAAACCCAATTCTTCTCCCCCTTTTTGTCAATCATCAACAAAGGGGTAAAAACTAAAACAAAACAAAATCTTCTCTCTTTTTAATACAAGGAATCAATCTTCAATAAGGGGTAAAAGCAAAACCAAATCAATTGAAAAATCAATAAATATTTCTCCCCCTTTTGTTTGAAACAATGAATCAATAAAAAATAATATTTTCCCTTTTTGTCTAAAACAAAAATAAAATCAATTAGAGGTGATAATCAATTAAGGTACCAATTGAAAATATGTCAAAGAATAGTATCTTGATACCAATTGAAAGGAAACAAAAAAAAATTATTGATACCAATTTTAAGCAAAAACACATGAAAAATCTTGAAACCAATTGAAATTAAACATAATGAATTTTGAATGTCTAAATACAAATATTTTGATACCAATTGTAAAATTTTTTATTTTGAACATATGATACCAATTTGAAATTTTCAATCATAAAGTAAGGGAGTGGGAATCAAATACCAATTGAAAGACAAAATCAAATTTTCTCCCCTTTATGAAATACCAACTAAAATGATGCATAGGCTTGACACCAATTTAAAAGTAATCAATTGAAACAAAATTGAAACTCAAGCACTAGCATAAACAAGATTTTGTGCTTAAAGATATAGGGATATAATAAGCACAAATAAAACATATATATGTATGAAAAATAGATACCAATAGAAATTGATATTCTTGGAATGAAGCATACATACACACAAACACATATGAGTATACAAGAAATGTCAAGATTGATACCAATTGAAAGAATTCAATGATACCAATTGAAATAACAATAAAAATCAAGTGTATACATCATACTATCTACCTCCCAATCATGGTTCAAGTTTTAAATGATTTTCATTATAAAGCATGCATGAACATGATCTCCCATCCATCCTCCCATTGAAGGTAGGGGTTTTCAAAAATAGATTTAAAAATGTAGTATGTTTGAAAATCTCTACCATAGTGAAGAATACGAACTAGTTATAGGAAAAACTTTTAAAACTAGTACGAAATCCTTCAAGTAAGGAATAAAACAAAATTGTTTTTCATGAAACAAATGTAAATCACATGATCACTAAACACTCAAAGTCCATAAAGCTCATATCATAGTCTCATGAAAACAAATCATGAGAAAACTAACAAGGTGAGTGAACAAGTGGTATGTGACATACATCAACATGAAAATATTCAATTAAGCTCATATGAAATTCCTTGAAAACATGAAAACTTGAAAAACTAGATTTTCATTGCCAATAGAAATTCATCTAAGATGTGAAATCACCAATTGAAATCATCTTAAAAACATGAAATTCATCCAAACGATTTAAACTTCAAGGCATATGTATATCATGTACAAACTAAAGTATACATACATATCCTAAACATAATGAGTCCACAAGGGTATATGCATGAAGGCACGTGGCTCAAGGATGTACATGTATAATCAATAGTTTGGACAAGATACACATATACATGAAGTTAAACAAATAAACACGAAATCAAGAAAAACTAAATTTTCACCAAAACTAATTTCATTTCAAGGTATATGTATGAATTGTCAACACAATAAGTATACATACATATCCCTAAACACAATTGAGTCCATATATATAGATTTGCATGAAAGGCAAATGACTCAAGGGTATACATGTATATCTTAAGGTTTGGCAAAATAAACATATACATGAAATGAAAACTCATACACATAAAACAAATCCAAAAGTAGGAATACAAGTTTAAAATGCATGAATCATCAAAACTAGGCTATACTAGCACATTTAATAGGTACAAATAAGCATCCAAGCACAAACATATATAAAGATTTATTTGTGTCCCACTACATGTGCAAGTATAAATTCTAGTCTTAATGAAAACTAATATCTAAATAAGTAATCAAATCATTAAGCACAAACGGGAATCATAACCCAATATGATAAACATAATAATCAAAACATGAATTATTAAAACAAAAAAAAGTCATAGTCAACCATATGATTTAGCATGACAAAGACATGTGCATAAGATCTTATGATTAACATGATAGCTAAAACATAAAGAGAACACAAAATATGGGTCCATACTAAACATGGGTATCTCAACAACTAATCATGTAAAGCATAAGTCTAATAAACATGGCAAATATCATACTAATCATGAAACAATAAAACATGTTTCAACAAAACAAAATCATAAACATCATAAACATCCAAATGGTCATAATGCATATGCATGTGCATTAGAACTAGGGCATACATGTTAGTTTAAACAAGGTGAGAACACTAAACATAGATCTATATAAAACATGGGTGCTCAAGTAACTAAACATGTATAACACTATTCTAATGAGCATGGCATGAGCATAATGAACAATAAACCATGACATGCTATAAATAGATGAACATGAAAAGCATGCAAATAAAAATGGAAGTTAGAGAATGATACCAAAACCGATGAAGGTGCATCTCTAATTCTCCAAACCACGGTGGTCCTCCACCAAATTTCCTTGAGAGTGAAGCATCCAAATGGTTCTCTTTTAGGCTTAGAACGCATCCACCTCAAGGCACCAATACTCTCACGTGATGCGAGAGCTCCCACCTACATCAAAAGTCAAGGAGGTGGTTTTGGTACCCATTTTCTTTTGGGTCCATAGGGGTTAGTTTCTTTTCTCACCCAAACAAAATTAGTTGCTAATTTTCATGATAAACACGATCATAACAAAATCTAGCAAGGTGACCTTTTCGGCCACAATGTGTACATGTGTACACATGAGCATACGTGTAAAGGTGGTGACCGTGGGAAGCATGTGTATGCCGTGTAGGGTGTGCATGCAAAGATGGACCTTATTTCTTGCGAGCCAAGGTTTCCAAACGTGAATGATTCAATGTGCATTGGCTCAAAGTGGAGCCCAAACATTCAACACTTTTCTTCAAAACATTTATATCATTTTCAATGGAGGAAGATAAAGTGGAGTATGCAATAGGTGTGCTATAAGAAGAAGAAGCTATACTAGCATGGCACACATGAGAGTCAATATCAATTTTCAAAGATTCATTTTCTTCAAAACCAAATCCAATTCTTTTGTAATAGAATCAATTTTATTTTTCAAACAAGGTTATCTTTTAAAACAAAATCCAATTTAGAAGATAAACCTCATTGTTTTTCACAACATCATTGCAATCATTTTTGTTTTTCAAAATCTCAATCTCATCAAGGGCAAGGTCTAGTTGAGATCTTAGTGAGTCACGTTCACTAGTGATCTCTTCCTTTTCTTGCAAAATCAATTCAAAATTAGAACACAAATCCTTTAATTCATTTTCAAAACAAGGTTGTCCTCTTTCAAAAGATTGTGTTTTTCCAATAAATTTTCAAGCTTTTGAGTAAGTTCCAAATTTAAAGTTTGAACTTCAAAACAACCATGGCAATAGGAACTAGAGCTATTATCTAATTGAGAATCCGATTGTACCTCAAGGGAGTTATTCCCTTGGACCATGAGGCAACGCTTTTCGGACTTTTCTCTCTTAGATCTCCTCATCTTGTTGATAATCCTTGGAAGCTCGGGAGACGTCAATAAGCTCCAAACTGTAAAAGCCGAGTCATAATGATTAAACACCGGTAAAAGATGTTCACTAAGAGATGCTCTAAGTGTTCTAAGTGCTAATGCATTTGCCTTCTTATGCTTGCTACTATTGGGGAATGATTCCATAGTGGAGGCTTGATAAACTAGATGTCCTAGTCTTTTCAAATGGCTACTCATATTGGCCTTCCAAACATCAAGTCTAATATGGTCAAACATAGGAGGGCTATCCATGAGAGCAAACTAAATGAGTGCAAATGAACAATGCAAATGAAGATTAGCAAACCAAGATCTTACTCCTAGGTGGTTAAACCTAAATGTCAGGAGCACTAGCTCTGATACCAATTGAAAGATCACCTAGAGGGGGATGAATAGGTGATTATGCTAATCTAGTCAACTCAATACGAAATTTAAAAACTAAATGTAATACACTCAAGTGCAATCAATAAATAATGCACACACAACCAAGCCAAACAATAATGAATGCACAATATGAATATTTGCAAGGCACAAAGTAAAGAGAGAGATAGAGAGAGTCAATGGATCAAGCACAAACAACAAGATGTGTTACGAGGTTCGAGCACCCAGCTCTACATCCCCGCCTTCGACACACGAAGGATTTCCAATCCACTAGCTAGTCCACCTAGGACTCTCACAAGGAGTACCCAACTCCTCTCTTATAACAACAACCTCCTCCTTGAGGCAAGCTCCAATCCAACAAACAATCACCTCACAACCCGAGGGATTAGCACAAAGCAAACACAAGGATCACCTCACAACTTGAGGAATACAACCCAAGGCACAAAGCCAAACAAAGATTGGGTTTTTAACTTGGTGGTCTAAACAACAACCACAAACAATCTCTTTCTCACACACAAAAATCCTATAGAAAAGATAGTAGATTTTAGCTCAAGTGTGGAGAAAACCAATGGGATAGAAATCAAAATCACAAAGAAAATCCTTGGGAAAAACTGAAACCAAGATATAGAAGATGAATCAAACTCTTTTTCCCAAAAACCCTTTTCTTTGAATTTCCAAACCCTAGAAAAAACACCAAAAGATTGTTCAATTTGAATCCAAAAACTTCTATTATTGCTGTGAAAACACCAGAGAGTAGGGAAAATTCGCACAAAAAATCTTTTTGAAAACTCTTGCCAAAGGGTATTTATAGGCAAATCTGGAAACTAGCCGTTGGCAGCAATTTTTGCCAAAATAACCCTGCCGGTCGACCGGCCGGTCGACCGTCTAACGGTCAATTTTTGCCCGTTGGCAGCTACCGGTCGACCGCCCTGGTCGACCCAAACAAACAGAGAGCTCTGCTCTCAGACCCGGTCGACCCGGACGGTCGACCGTCCAAAGTCTGCCAAACGTGCACAATTCTGTGCACGTCGGTCGACCGACCCGGTCGACCGGCTTCAGCCAAGTCGACTTGGTCAGAAGACTAGTCGACTGGTGAAGCCTGGAATAGAAAACAGAATTAAAAACATGCTTAAAAATTCTTTATCTTTTCTAAAAATCACCAAAAATAGTTTTATCATTTTGCATTGATATATATAAACATGTGGTAAAAAGTTTAGCTCAAATATCAATCAATATGAACTATTTTTGTGTCTTATCATTTTTACCAAAAACCAAAAACCGTATTTTCTAAAAACTTGGATTTTGAATAGAAAATATGTTTTGTCCAAAACCCTTTCAAATACAAAAACATGATATTTAAACATTTTGAAGCATGATGCATATGGATAGAAATCAAATATACATGAAACAAATATATATCCATGTTTTTGTCAATAATTCCAAATTATGTTTTGTCAAAAATACCAAAACATAAAACACATGAATAAGTAAGTCAAAACTAAGTTTGTCTAGGAAATTAAAGCATGCATGTATATAGAACAAATCATATATAATTAAACCATGTAAACTTGTTTGAACTATCTATTCATGAAAACCAAGATCGGTTAAACCTAAAACCGAAAAACCAAAAACCAATATTCAAAACATGAAACGTGTGTGTTATGAACTTGAGCATTATCATACTATTCTAATCTTTACAATTTTGGATCTAAACACAAAACTAAACTATGGTACCGAAGTCTTCTTGTAGAGCGCAATCTCCAAGCCGACTCGATCCAAAACTCCTTGATCCACCGAGCAATTGCTATATATATGATCTTTGACGCTCGGGCTCTTGAATCAACATGTGAAAGATGTGTGGAAGCTTTCACCAACTAATAACTTGATTAATGATCTGAAACTAAAATCACAAGATTATTAGTACACATAACTACATGAGTTAATCATCATCAAAACTAGAGTGGAAGGCCTTTGGGCCAACATCGATGACTCATATGCATGCCTCCCTTAAAAGCCTTTCTTTTTGAAAGTGTTCTTGAAGGCACATGAGGATGGGTATGGATAGTTGAATTCACCATTCTTTCTTGAACTTCTTGTGAATCGTTTTAATTCATTCTTGCTTCTTCGCGCTTTATGTTTTAATATCCGATTCCAACTCTTTCTCGGAGAAAAAGGACTCAACTCTTCTGCATCTTATGTGCTTTACTTAAAGCTTTCTAAAAAAAATCAACTTTAAGTTTTGCAAATGATAACTTGAGGGACTTAATATTTTAAGAAGAATGAACAATTAAGTAGTAAGATAGTAAGCCCAGATTTGATTTCTTATTATAAAAACATCACAACTCTTAAGGTTTTTAAAATCACCTTCTCCAAATCCCTTTCTGAAAGTTGAGATTTCTCTTTTTCATCTCTTTTCCTTCCATTCTCTTTTTCCTAAAAACGAACACAAATTCCTTGTTTTTAAACGACTCATCGAAAAGCTTCCATCGCATCCCTCCTTGTGGACACGACCCGTTAGCCACAAGCTACACGGTACATTCTTAAACTCATTGGTGTTTCATTTATTTTAGCAATCAATTTTTGGCGCCGTTGCCGGGGAGGGAACGGTGTAGTTGTTTTAACAAGTTTTGTGTATTGTTTCAGGGCCTCGAAGATCACGAACTAGCATTCAAGCTTTGCCAAGAAGACATGCAAATTTTGTGCTCCTACTCTCGAAAGTAGGAAACAAAATTTCAAGAAATTGCTTTGCAAAAATCTAAAAATTTCATTGGACTACTAAAAACTTTGTTTTGCAGGACATATTGCTCGCAAAAACTTTAGTTTTTATATGTCATATTTGTGCTAGTATTTCTATCCAACATCCCTGTTTTTAAGTCAACTGTAAAATATTTGTTGAAAGTTAAAATTGATTAGACATTTGCATTCTAGGAACAAGTCTTTTCAATTCTTTTACTTTACTGTTGAAGAGAGCTAGAGACAAGGTATGTATGCATAGCATATAGCATAGGAAACATTCTTGGGTGATATTTGCTTTTGAATGTTACTTTCTATATCTTGCACACTTTGCACGAATCAATTCTAAGGGCAAAACCCAAATCAAGATAAGGTGGGGAAGTCATTACCCTTCCTTAGCCCACAAACCATCTCCAAGCACGTACACCTAAGCCTAATTAAAATTTGATAGACGTTGGCCTTAGGGACATCTCGAACTCACTAGGAGATTATCCTAAAGGGAAGGTGTTAGAAATTGACCCCTGTCAAATCAGTGTCAAGGAAGGGGATTGAGGGCCGAAAGCCCGAAGATTGGTGGTTATTTAATTAAGGAACGTCTTTTGACGGAAAACCTCCCACCAATCTTGCCCTGACCTGGCTGATTAGCTTGTGGTCAAGGTCTACATTCTACCTCTTGTGGACAATCAACCAGTTAGGAGTTGTCTAGGTCGAGGTTACCTTAGATTAGGCTTGGTTGATTTCTATTGTTGACTGTTGTTTGAACTTGTTGTGACTGTGATTGTGTTTGTGTATGCAAGTGTGGTCAAGAGACCCCAATTCATCTAGGTTGACTAGAAACACATCACCACCCAAGTTTGAACCAAGACCAGATCCGGTAATGGCTCAATCCACATCACTGCAGGATAGGTTCTACCCAATTAGGACCTCACTTCCATCTTGCATTTCACTTCCATCGGTTGGTGAATACAATTTCGAGCTCAAGCCTCAATTCATCAACACACTCCCCAAATTTCATGGTCTAGAGTCCGAAGATGCCTACTTCTTCATAAGAGAATTTGAGGATGTATGTCTTATGATGAAAATTTCACACCTTGTAGATGATGCTATTAGGTTGAGATTTATCCCTTTCGCACTTAAGGACCTAGCGAAAAAGTGGCTCTACAGCTTAGCAGCCGGTTCCATCACATCCTGGGATGGTTTCATCAAGGTTTTCTTGAAGAAATTCTATCCTATCCATAGAACCGCTCTTATTAGGAAGACGATCATGCAATTCAAACAAGAGCCTAGTGAACCGTTCTGGAGGTACTTTGAACGCTTCAAAGACCTCCTTGTCCAATGTCCACACCATGGAATAGAGAAATGGCGACAATGCCAAATTCTCTATGACGGTTTAGACTATTCCACCAAAACTCTCTTAGAAAGTATGTGCCAATGGGGTTTCTTGTAGAAAGATGAAGATGAGGGATGGGATTTGTATGAAAATTTAGCTGAGAAAATCATCCAATGGGAATCTGCGAGTGAGACCCCTAAGAATCCTAACTCCATCTCTTCAAAAGGAGGTCTCCACTCCATAGAATCGTCCATCGCTAATGAGGCTAAGTTAGCTAATTTAGCTAGAAGACTGGAAGCTCTAGAGACGAAAGAACCAAGTCCAGTCAATCAAGTCAGCCCGAACCAATTTCCACCCCCGGGCTGCACTTACTGTCAAGCCATGAACCATGTATTCAATGAATGCCCAGTGTTTCAGGCTCAGCAATCCTATCACGAACTGATGAATGCGGCTTTTTCAAGGACGAACAATAATCCTTACGCACCAACGTACAATCCCGGCTGGAGAAATCACCCTAATTTCTCATGGAGCCAGAACAACAATGACCATTTACGATCCAATCATGCTAACCACTTCCATCATGGTAACAATTCTTCCAATCATCAACCCAACTTCTCCAATTTCCATAATAATTCTCCCAACCATCCACCAAACTTTTCAAATTATCAACAGAACTTTCCTAACCAAGCTCCACAATCCTCCTTCCAGAATCCTCAATTGGAAAGAAGAATGACTGACTTTGAGAGAAACATGGAGAGATATATGAAAAACCAAGACTGTCTCATGCAAACCATTCAGAGGCTAGAAGTTCAAATGAGTCAACTAGCCATCCCACAAAATGAGAGACAAAAGGGTACCCTGCCTAGTCAGCCAGTCACCAATCCGAGGAATTCCCAGCAAGCTCATTTGGCTGAGGATCCTTCATTCAATCAATGTAATGCTGTGCATACATTGAGGTCAGGAAAGAGAGTTGATAACCAAGTGTCAACACCACCCAATCCATTCAGCACAACCATAATCAAGCTTCTACTTCATCTACTCCAATTTCTTCCAATCCTGACGAGTCTGAAAAAGACAAGTCAGCCAGTCAGGTGCACCAGCCATTAGTACCATTTCCTAATAGGCTGAAAAATAACAAGCAAAATTCTCACATGGACAAGATAATCGAGATGTTTAACCAAGTGAAGATAAACGTGCACTTCTTGATGCTATCCAACAAGTTCCTTCCTATGCTAAGTTTCTTAAGGACATGTGCACCAAGAAGAGAAAGACTAATGTTCCAAAGAAAGTCTTCTTAGCCACTAATATTAGTGAGCTATTATCGGGTCCTATCCCTGTCAAGTACAAAGATCCAGGTAGACCCACCATTGCTTGCAGAATAGGACAAGCCGAGATTAGTCGTGCACTTGTTGACTTGGGGGCAAGTATCAACTTGCTTCCATTCTCTGTTTATCAACAACTCGGGTTGGGTGACCTTAGTCCAACTCGAGTCACCATCCAACTGGCTGACTGTTCTGTTAAAGTTCCAAAAGGAGAAATTAATGATGTCCTGATCCGGGTAGGAGAGTTCATATACCCTGTCGATTTCATAGTTCTGGAGACACAACCTATTTCCAACTCCAATCGTAGGGCTCAAACTCCTGTCATCCTAGGTCGACCATTCCTTGCCACTGCTAATGCCATCATCAATTGCAGGAATGGGTCTATGAGGTTAACCTTTGAAGACATGACTAGAGAAGTCAATGTCTTTCATCTAGGAAAACAACCCCGTGACATTGACGACCAAACATTTGAAGTCAACCAATTGAGAACTTGACAAGCGAACACGGGGAATTGGAATCAGAAATGGAAATTGACTTCGAGTTAGAGTCTAACGACTTTAATCTTGATCAGGTGGTAGATTCTGCCGTGAATTGTGCTTCAAACCCGATTTCACCAACAATGGAGCCAACAGATTTGACTAGTCCTTCTAGTGAGCCTTCCTCTTCCTTAGAATTGAAAGCCCTTCCTACGCATCTCAAGTACGCCTATCTAGGCGAACAAGAGACCATTCCCGTCATCATTGCCTCCCATTTAAATAACGAGGAAGAAAAAGATTTGAAAGCAATTCTAAGAAAACATAAGGAAGCCATCGGGTGGACTATGAATGATATCAAGGGATTAAGTCCAACCATCGTTCAACACCGCATCCATTTCAATGAAGACGCCACACCCAAGAGAGACCCGTAGCGTAGGTTAAACCCTATAATACAAGAGGCTGTTCATGCTGAAATCATAAAACTCTTAGACAATAGGATAATTTATCCCATTTCGGATAGCCAATAGGTCAGTCGTGTCCACGCGGTCCCAAAGAAATCTGGTTTCACCGTAGTGGAAAACGAGAACAAAGAGTTGGTTCAAACTCGACTTCCCACGAAGATTCGAGTTTGCATTGACTATAGGAAACTGAATGCTGCAACTCGTAAGGACCATTTTCCACTTCCCTTCATTGATCAAATGCTTGAACGTTTGGCGGGTCACGAGTACTACTATTTTTTGGATGGTTACTCGGGCTATAACCAGATTCCTATCGCTCCTGAGGACCAAGAAAAGACTACGTTTACCTGTCCATTTGGGACATTTGCTTATCGTCGAATGCCCTTCGGCTTATGCAATGCCCCAGCAACGTTTCAACGTTGCATGTTGAGTCTTTTCTCTGATATGCTAGAGCGCTTCTTAGAAATCTTCATGGATGATTTCTCCATCTACGGAGATTCATTCACTCAATGTCTCCACCATCTAGAACTCGTCCTCCAACGTTGTGCTGAAAAACATCTGACACTGAACTGGGAGAAATGCCACTTCATGGTGAAACATGGAATTGTCTTGGGCCATGAAATATCCAAGAAAGGAATTGAAGTGGATAGAGCAAAAATCGAGGTTATTGCTAAGCTTCCCATGCCTAAATGCGTTAAGGACATTAGATCTTTCTTAGGACACGCTGGTTTCTATCTAAGATTTATCAAGGATTTTAACAAAATTGCTAGGCCCTTGACTAATCTGTTAGCTAAAGATGTGTCCTTCACTTTCGATACTGAATGCATAAATTCTTGGGAGAAGCTTAAGAGAGAGCTGATTTCTGCACCAATCATATCTACACCGGATTGGTCTAAGCCATTTGAGATTATGTGCGATGCTTCTGATTTTGCCATAGGCGCTGTCCTAGGACAACGTATTGATAACAAGCAGCATGTGATCTACTACTCTAGTAGGACTCTCAATGACACTCAACTGAACTACACTACAACCGAGAAGGAATTCTTGGCAGTAGTGTTTGCCTTAGAGAAGTTTCGTCCCTACCTACTAGGGTCCAAAACCACCGTTTTCACCGATCATTCTGCGCTTAGGTAACTCATGATGAAGAAGGATGCCAAGGCCCGACTCATTCGTTGGATTCTCCTTCTTCAAGAATTCGATCTCGAAATTCGAGATAAAAGGTGTAGAAAATGTCGTTGCTGACCACCTCTCACGAATTCCCAATTCTCCATGCAACGAATTACCCATCAATGAGGATTTTCCTGATGAACATCTCTTAGCTATCTCTAGGGAACTTGATTTGCTGATATAGTGAACTACTTAGTCACAAACCAAACTCCGTCTCATTGGTCCAAAAATGATGTTTACCGTTCTTATCCCAAGTCCGGTATTTCTTTGGGAGGAACCGTATCTTTTCAAGTACTGTTCTGACCAAATCATTGGGAGATGCATTCCCGATGAGGAGGTTAGGAGTGTTCTGTCCTTTTGTCACGAACTTGCATGCGGTGGACACTTTGGTCCCCGCAAGACTACTGAAAAGATGCTAAAAGTGGGTTTATTGGCCCACTCTGTTCAAGGATGCCTATGAATTTTGCAAGACGTGCCCTAGATGCCAAATGGTAGGAAGAATTTCACACCGAAATATGATGCCCCTCAACCCAATTCTAGAAATAGAACTTTTTGATGTTTGGGCATCGACTTTATGGGTCCATTTCCTAACTCATTTGAAACCAATACATATTGGTTGCTGTGGATTACGTGTCCAAGTGGGTAGAAGCCATTCCATGTAAAACTAATGATAACAAAGTTGTCATAAAGTTTTTGAAAGAGAACGTATTTTCCCGCTTCGGAACACCTCGTGCTATCATCAGTGATAATGGCACTCACTTTTGCAATAGATCTTTTGAAGCCCTTATCCGAAAGTACGCCATAACTCACAAGTTATCCACACCATATCATCCTCAAACCAGTGGGCAAGTTGAGGTTTCAAATAGACAAGTCAAGCTTATATTGGAGAAAACTGTGAGCCAAAACTAGAAAGATTAGTCCATCAAACTTGTAGATGCTCTATGGGCCTACAGGACCGCTTTCAAGATAATTCTAGGAATGTCTCCCTATAGGTTAGTCTATGGCAAACCTTGTCACTTACCCGTTGAGTTAGAGCACCGAGCCTTATGGGCAATCAAGCAATTGAATTTCGATTTGACTAAGGCCGGTGACCTTCGAAAATTACAAATTTCCGAATTGGAGGAATTGAGAAATGAGGCCTATGAAAATGCTAGGATCACTAAAGATAGAGTCAAGATTTTCCATGACAAGCACATCATAAGAAAAACCTTTGTCCCTGGACAAAAAGTCTTACGCTACAATTCTAGGCTTCATCTTTTTCCAGGAAAATTGAAATCACGATGGACTGGGCCATTCATTGTAAAAACTGTGTTTCCACACGGTGCAGTTGAGATCAGTGACCCCAAGAATGGAAATGACTTTAAGGTAAATGGTCAACGCCTTAAACCTTTCTTGGAATCGGTGCCGGTAGATGAAACGGTAATGGGTCTTTTTGACCCAATGTATCGGTAACTTTCCTCCTTCTCATTTTATTTCATGCACTTATACATTTCTTTCATACATTAGGGACAATGCATGAGATAAGTGTGGGGGAGGGTTCTAACATGACTGATATTAAAAAAAAAGAAAAAAGGAAAAAATTTTTTGAAAAGGGTAGACAGTATTTTGATATATTTTTTGTAAGAATTTAAGTCAATTTTAAGGAATAGGAGAATCATAATTAGGATTTCTTACACTTGGTCGAAATAAGATAACTTGTTTGATTTTTAGGGTCAGGAAGAAAATTTGTGAAAGTAATTTAGTCTTGATATTTACCTTGATGACATATGCACACAAAATACACTTACACACTTAGGGTTTAAAAACAGAGACTCTTATGCCTTATAAAAAAATATGAAAAAAAAAACAAGTCTAATTATTGATTAGCTAGGTGCTTTGGCCTAAGCAAGCCTTAGTATTTATGCAAAAGATAATTAGATGAGTCTGAAAAAAAAAAAGTGTATCCTCTGATTAAGCTGGGTATTTATGCCTCATGAAGCATAAGTATTCACACCTAAAAGGGGTACATTGTGTATCCTCTGATTAAGCTGGGTATTTATGCCTCATGAAGCATAAATATTCACGCCTAAAAGGGGTACAGTGTATAAATAAAACCCTTGGTTTCGTGGCCTTATCTGCTCGAGTGTTTAAGTCCTTAGGGGTGTTTTCTCACCTGGTGCCCTAAAACTGTCCGGTTTGGGTGTCACCGACTGAATGCTCGTTACATGGGCAGATTAGAAAGCCTAATGAAATTGAGGAATAAAATTCACCAAAAAATACATAAATATAAGGCATAGGAGTTAATGTTGAAAAACCCTTAGTAAACTTCACAGTCACGATGGTGCATACGACTCAGAGTAAATTAATAGACTAGATGAGAAGTACAATTTGACTCCTTACTTTAATTGATGACATGTTTTTGAATAGAGACTAAGTTTAGGAATGATAAATTTGATATTCCTATAACTTATAGATTACTTAAACTCTCACAAATATACTTCAAATATTTCTCCTTCCAAAAAAAAAGAAAAAAAAATGTGCTTTTCGAAAATACTAACTTTTTCTCTTTCTTTTTTGGATTTTGTGGGTGTAATCCGCTGAAAACCCTCACGAGACAAAACTCGTCCTCTAGGGGTGACCTAGAGGTTTAAACATGCTCAGTGCAATCGAGTGACCTGCGAAAGTGGTCTAATAATTGATTCAAGTTAGACTGATGTTTTGCTCGAGGGCGAGCAAAAGATAAGTGTGGGGTGTGATTTGTCACATACATTGCATTTATATAGTCACTTTACCACACTTGTTAGCTCATAAATTCTTTTAATAAGTTGTTTTTTTCTTTACTAAATGTAGGCCCAAGTGCTTAAAGGAAAAAAGGAGAAACAAGCCCAAAAGCCCACCCAAATTCTGAATTAAATCAGAATAAATTCGAAGTGAAGAAATTTGGGCTAAATCTTGGCAAATCAAGATGTTGAGAAAAATCCTCCATGAATCGAGTGGTTGAAGCCAAGAATCAAGGCTGTTTCGTCAACAGTTGGGAGCAGAAATCAGAAAACCAGCAGGAGATGCGAGCCACACTTCAAACCAGGGAGCTGTCACATTTTGGTGTGGCCACCTGGCCACACCTAGGCTGTGGAAACGCGGCCCAAGCCGCGTTTCCACGGCCTAACCATTTCTGTTGGGGAGCGTTTGCTCCCCCAACCTTCCCGGGATCCTATCTTCAAGGTTTTTGGCTATAAATACCTCTTTCAGCAAGGAAAAATGCAGCGAAGACTAGGATTAAATTTTGCTTTTATTTTCTTAGGATCTAGGTTCTTTGTTAGCTAGAACACAAGTTGTAACTTCATTGTTTACTTTGTAGTTCAGTCTAAAAACTTGTGAGAGAGAGGACTGAGAACTTGTAATCAAAGATTGAAGTGACAGCAATACAAGAAGCAAGCCACCTTTTCTTCCACTCGTGTTTTGGTATGTTGTGCATATTTATGTTTGCTTTGTTATTTTCCATGGATAACTAAAAGGTTTTCTGGGCTAGCTATCGACTCTCTCTTGTTTTCTTCTCTTCTGTTTTTAAAAGAAAAAGTCTCGATGACTCATATGCATGCCTCCCTTAAAAGCCTTTCTTTTTGAAAGTGTCCTTGAAGGCACATGAGGATGGGTATGGATAGTTGAATTCACCATTCTTTCTTGAACTTCTTGTGAATCGTTTTTAATTCATTCTTGTTTCTTCGCGCTTTATGTTTTAATATCCGATTCCAACTCTTTTCTCGGAGAAAAAGGACTCAACTCTTCTGCATCTTATGTGCTTTACTTAAAGCTTTCTAAAAAAATCAACTTTAAGTTTTGCAAATGATAACTTGAGGGACTTAATATTTTAAGAGAAGAATGAACAATTAAGTAGTAAGATAGTAAGCCCAGATTTGATTTCTTATTATAAAACAACATCACAACTCTTAAACTTTTTAAAATCACCTTCTCCAAATCCCTTTCTGAAAGTTGAGATTTCTCTTTTTCATCTCTTTCCTTCCATTCTCTTTTTCCTAAAAAACGAACACAAATTCCTTGTTTTTAAATGACTCATCGAAAAGCTTCCATCGCATCCCTCCTTGTGGACACGACCCGTTAGCCACAAGCTACATGGTACATTCTTAAACTCATTGGTTGTTTCATTTATTTTAGCAATCACTAAGTTTAACATCACACCTCTAGCATCCAGTTCATTATTAAGTTCAACAATACACCTATGATAATGACTTTCTCTCGAACTTTCATATCGAAGTCGAGATGACTAATGCCAAGTTCAAAATTACACCTCTAGCATTACCTCCACTGTCAAGTTTAACACTACACCTATGACAGTGGTATTTTGGTTTTCCTAAACGAAACTAAAATTCTTGTAGAGCTAAGTTAATATCACACCTCTCACATCCTTGTCAAGTTAATATCACACCTTTGACAAGATTTAATTTAACCCGTTAAGTTAATATCACACCTCTAGCGGTGAAGATTCTGCTAGGTCTCCAATGGATCTAATTTCACTTTTCATTCTCATCCATAGATTGGCAAGTCCACGAAAATTATTCCACTCCTGTCAAGTTAATATCCTACCTCTGACAGTAATCTTAAATTCCTTAAATGAAACTTTCCAACTTTGACTTGCAAAGTTAAATATCATATTTCTAACACATCAAGAGTAACCACTTCTATTTGTCTGATTTTCAATATAAAGAGGAAGTCAGGACATATAAGAAGATAGAAGAAAGTGTCACTTTTATTGATGTTCAAACTTATGTAAGTGATACAAGGCGCTCTCTTATATAATAAGATTGAGTGTTACAACAAAGGAGTACTGTAACACCCCGCTCCCGAAATACGTACTTAGTTGCGTATTCATATTTTTTGATCGTATTTTTTGATTTACTTCCTGTATTTGTTTTGTATTATGAGTTATTTATATGAACGTTTTGTCATGGATTCGGATTCATGAACTCGAAGTCAGCCCTAGTCTGAACCGGGGGATCGATCCTAGAGTATTACTTGATTTGGACTTTCTGGTATTTAGATTTAACTGATTTTAGTTTCAAACATCATTTTCTAATATTTTAGATTTTCTATGATTTTTTTGAATTTTTCTGAATTAAATTGAAAATCTTCAAAACCGGGGTCGACCAATTCCGCTGCTCGATTCTCGGATTTTTAATTTACAGACGGAGTTGAAATTCAAAAAATGGCTTTTCTGTAACTTTTAAAATCATATTTTATATCTAAATACTTTTTCTGAGAATTTTCTAAATTTATCAAAATTCCCCTGGATTTGGTACCGGCTAGTATCACTGGTTGATTTCAGGAATTTTAGTTTACAATTGGAATCAATTTTTTAGATTCTACTTTCATATTTCTTCTTAAAATTATATTTTCTCCTTTCAGACATTTTCTGAGATTTTTCAGATTTTATCAAAATCTGGCCGACCTGGTGTAGACTAGTATTGACGGTTGACTTCAAGATTTTTATTTTGAAAATGGTATTGAATTTCTAAAAACTAATTTCACCAAAAATCTTTAAATAATATTTATTATTTTTGAGAATTTTTGGGAAGCTTTCCAAGCTACTTAATTTTTTGGACTTTTTTGGAGTTTTCGGTGTTTTCCCAGATACCGGAATTTTATCCAGATATTTTACCTTTCTCCTTTTTCTATTTCTCTCTCCTCGCCAGACGCGGGGCTCACCAAACCTGAATTCAATTTTTAAATGCAGAGATCCTCTCCATTCTGCATTTAATGCTTATGTCCTGTAAAATCAGTTCTGAATCTTGTCACCATGACCTTTTGTCTTTTCTATTAAACACAATATCGCGTTTTCCTCCTGGACGCGGATCTAATTTCCGCGTCTGACTCTCTTTTGCCCAGACGCGGCTCTCATTTAAATGAGACGTGGGTCTCTTTTTCAAAAGAGACGCAACTCTTTTTAGGTAGATGGCATATTTGTAATATCTCCAAACTTCCCTTTATATAAACTCCTCCTTCCTTTCTCTCTTTCATTATTTTCTTTCTTCTTCCTTCCACCAGCAGCCAACGAACCACAGCAGCAAAAACAGCCCGTGCCTTCATTTGGCCGGCCATCCTCTCCACCTCCTCCATCTTCTCCACCACCTATTCCACCACCTTTATTTCCTCCATCATTTCCACCATTCCAACAACCACAACACCACCACAACACCTTCTTCTTCCTTCTTTTTCCATCAAAATAACCCATTTCACCATTAGCTTCTCCACCATTTTCACCACCATCTAAACCACCTTGATCACCACCAACCACGCCATCTTCCTCCCCTCGGAATACTCTTTCTAACAAGCTATTGCTTCGCTCTTCGAAATCCCTTTTGCAAAACTCCAAATTTTCTAAATGAGCTAGACTTGCACCCCCATGATTGCTTGGGCTTGGGCTTCGGATGCCGGATTCCGGCCACCTCCGGCCGCCGCCGGCGACCACAGGCCATGGTCGGCCGTCCTCCCTTCTTCCTTCTTTTCTTTCTTTTCTTTCCTTCTTTCTTTTCTTCCCTTCTTTCTTTCTTTCTTTCCTTTTCCTTTCTTTCTTCTTTCTTTCTTTCTTTCCTTTAATTCCTTTCCTGCATCTCCTCTCCGTCATTCCCTGCATCCCCCTCTCTCCCTATCCATGCGTCTCTCACTCTCTCATCTCTCTGTCACTTTCTTTCTCATATTAATTGCTAGACGCGGATCTCACCCCCGCCTCTAGGCAATTCCTTAATGCGAATCTTTGCGTTCTTGACATTTGTATAACGCGGCCTTCGCGTTCTTGTATCGACGCAACGCGGAGCTCATACCGCGTCTGTGTCCTTCTCGTATCAACGTGACGCAGAGCTCATGCTCGCGTCTACATTCTCCTCGTAAATGCGGGCCTCGAACCTCGCGTTTGGGGCATTTACGCGATGCGACTCCCGCGTCTGCGACCCCCGCGTCTCACTCTCAAACTCGCGTCCCCCTGTACATACTCTCTCTCCCTCCCCCTGTACACACTCTCTCTCCGTGGACTTCTCTCTAGCTCTCACTTTCTCTCTCCTCTCTCTCTCATTCTCTTTCTCTCTCTTGATTTTCTCCTCTCTCTATCACTTTCCCTTTAACGCGTTGACGGTTGATTTCCTAGATTCCGGAGATCGGGGATTTCACAATAATTTATGTATTTAGGCGAGTGTTCTCGCTTTCCTCTTGACTTTCCCAATTCATTAGTCGACTTGTATTATTCACAATTGTGTTATTGGAACTAACACTTTCTGCAGGTACCCTTGCCTTCGGGCCTAACTTCCGGGTACAACCTCTGAGGTTATAAATGTTGGCCCAAAGGCCTTCCACTCCAGTTTTGATGATGATTAACTCATGTAGTTATGTGTACTAATAATCTTGTGATTTTAGTTTTAGATCTTTAATCAAGTTATTAGTAGGTGATTAGCTTCAACAAGATGATTTGGAAGCTACCCACATGTTGATTCAAGAGCCCAAGCGTCAAAGATCATATATAGCACTTGCTCGGTGGATCAAAGAGTTTTGGATCGAGTCGGCTTGGAGATTGCGCTCTACAAGAAGACATCGGTACCATAGTTTAGTTTTGGGTTTAGATCCTAATTGTAAAGATTAGATTAGTGTGATAATGCTCAAGTTCACAACACACACGTTTCATGTTTTGAATATTGGTTTTTGGTTTTTTCGGTTTTAGGTTTAACCGATCTTGGTTTTCATGAATAGATTTTATATCAAAACAAGTTTACATGGTTTAAGTGTATATATGATTTGTTCTATATACATGCATGTTTCTATTGCTTAAACAAACTTAGTTTGATAGTCTACTTCATGAGTTTTATGTTTTGGTATTTATGACAAAACATATTTTGGAATTAAGAACAAAAACTATGATATATATTTGTTTCATGTATATTGGATTTCTATCCATATGCATCATGCTTCAAAGTGTTTAATTATCATATTTTTGTACTTGGAAGAGTTTTGGACAAAACGTATTTTCTATTCAAAATTCAAGTTTTAGAAAATACAGTTTTTGGTTTTTGGTAAAAATGATTAGACATAAAAATAGTTTAATTGCTTGATATTTGAGTCAAAACTTTTATCACATGTTTATATATCAATGCAATTGACAAAACTATTTTTGGGGATTTTTTAGTAGTTTATAAGAATTTATTGGGTATTTATTTTCCCAGATTTCTGACCTGTTTTGGTGTCTGCCAGGCTGATCGGTCGACCGGTACGGTCGACCGCACCTGTAGACGGTCGACCGACGTGTACAGAAACGTGCACGCTGGCTACACCTATAGCCGGTCGACCGTGCCGGTCGACCGACTGAGAGCAGATTTGCTCTCTGTTTGTTTGGGTCGACCGGGCGGTCGACCGCTAGCGCCAACGGGTCAAAAATTGACCGTTGGGCGGTCGACCGGGCGGTCGACCGCCAGGGTAATTCTGGCAAAAATTACAGCCAACGGCTATTTTCTGGATTAGCCTATAAATACCCCATTTGCAAGAGTTTTTCACTAAGATTTTTTGTGCGAATTTTTTCATACTCTCTGGTGTTTTTTCTGCATTCAAAAGAAGTTTTTGGACTTGAATTGAACTATCTTTTTGGTGTTTTTGCTAGGGTTTGGAAAATCAAAGAAGAGGGTTTTTGGGAAAAGCTTTCGATTGAACTTCTCCATCTTGATTTCTATTGTTTTCCCAAGGATTTTTCTTTGTGATTCTGATTTCCATTCCATTGGTTTTCTCCACACTTGAGCTAAAATCTACTATCTATTCTATAGGTTATTTGTGTGGGAAAAGAGATTGTTTTGTGGTTGTTGTTTGAAACCACTAAGTTGTAAACCCAATTCTTGCTTTGTGCCATTTCCCTCATTGTGTTGAGGAGGTTGTGCTACTTGGGTTGTGAGGTGTTTTGTGTAAGCTTGGTGCTAATCCCTCAAGTTGTGAGGTGATTGTTTGTTGTATTGGAGAAGTGCCTCAAGGAGGAGGTTGTGTTTGTAAGGAGGGGAGTTGGGAACTCCTTGTAATTGTGATTGTCCCAAATCCTCGGTGGAGGTTCCCTTTGTGGGAGTCCTTTGTGGACAAGCTAGTGGATTGGAAATCCTTCGTGTGTCGAAGGCGGGGATGTAGAGCTGGGTGCTCGAACCTCGGAACATATCTCTTTGTTTGCGCTTGATCCATTGACTCTTGCTCTCTCTCTTTACTTTGTACAAATTGTTATATCTTGTACTTGCTTGTGTGTGCATCATTATAGTAATTGCAATTAGTTTTTAAATTCCGCATTAAGTTCACTAGATTAGCATCGTCACCTATTCACCCCCCCTCTAGGTGACTTTTCAATTGGTATCAGAGCTAGCGCTCCTGATATTTAGGTTTAACCACCTAGGAGTGAGATCTTGGTTTGCTAATCTTCATTTGCATTTTTATTTGCACACATTTAGTTTGCACTTATGGCTAGCCCTCCTATGTTTGATCATTTTAGACTTGATGCTTGGAAGGCTAATATGACTAAACATTTAAAAGACCTAGGACATCTAGTTTATCAAGCCATTACCATAGAATCCCTCCCAAATAGTAGCAAGCATAAGAAGGCCAATGCATTAGCACTTAGGGCACTTAGAGCATCTCTAAATGAACATTTATTACATGTTTTTGATCGTTATGATTCGGCTTTTGCAGCTTGGAGCATCTTGACTTCTCCCGAGCTTCCAAGATTATCAACAAGATGAGGAGATCTAAGAGAGAAAAGTCCGAAGAGCAATGCCTCATGGTCCAAGGGAAGAACTCTCTTGAGGTACAATCGGATTCTCAAATAGATGATAGCTCTAGTTCCTATTGTCATGGATGTTTTGAAGTTCAAACTTTAAATATGGAACTTGTTCAAAAGCTTGAGAATTTGTTAGAAAAACATAATTTGTTGAAAGATGATAATCTTGTTTTGAAAAATGAATTAAAGGATTTATGCTCTAATTTTGAATTGATGTTGCAAGAGAAGGAAGAGATTGCAAGTGAATGTGACTCACTTAAATCTCAACTCGAACTTGCTTTAAAGGAAAATGAATTTTGAAAAATAAAAATGATTGTGATGATGTTGTAAAGCACAATGAGATTTTATCTTCAAAATTGGATTTTACTTTTAAAGAAAATCTCACTTTGAAAAATGATATTGATGCAATTACAAGAGAATTGGATTTGGTCTTGATTAAAAATAAATCCTTGCAAAAAGAGATTGATGTTTGCCATGCTAGTGTAGCTTCTTGTTCTAGCACACCTATTGCATGTCCCACTTTATCTTCTAGCATTGAAATTGATATAAATAATTTGAAGAAAAGTGTTGACTGTTTGGGCTCCACTTTGAGCCAATGTGCTTTAAATCACACTCGTTTGGAATCCTTGGTTCGCAAGAAACAAGCTCCAACTATGCATGCACACCTATCACGGCATATACATGCTCATCACGGACACAATCATAACATGTATGCTCATGTGTACACTTGTACACATTGTGGTCGAAAAGGCCACCTTGCTAGATTTTGCTATGATAGATTACATATTGAAAATTTAGCAACTAATCTTGTTTGGGTTAGGAGAGATACTAACCCCCGTGGACCCACAAGAAAATGGGTACCAAGATCCACCTCTTTGATGTTTGATGCAGGTGGAGGCTCTCGCATAACGTGAGAGTGTTGGTGCCTTGAGGTGGATGCATTCTAAGCTAAAAGGAGAACCATTTGGATGCTTCACTCTCAAGGAGAATTGGTGGGAGGACCACCGGGTTTTGGAGACATGGAAAGTTGCCTCTTCGGTTTTGGTAACAATCCCTTACTCTATTTAGTGTTTACATGCTTTCTAGGTTCATCTTTTATAACAGGTTGTGTTTTGTTGTTCATTATGCATTGTGCCATGTTCATTAGATTAAGGTTGTACATGTTTAGCTATTTGTGCACCCTTGCTTCATATGGATCTATATTTAGTATCTCACCTTATTTAAACTAACATGTATGCTCTAGATCTAGTGCACATGCATATGCATAATGATCATTTGATGTTCATGATTGTATGACTTTCATTTTAATGATTCATGTTTTGAATAGTGTGTTTATTGCTATGCATGTATTGCAATTTGATAATCTCCATTGTTTAGATGAATCCATAATTTGTGTTTTCACAATTGTTTTGATATTATGTATATCATGACTCTTATAGCATGTGGATCGTTTTATAATATTATTGTTTTATGACTCGTTTTATGCTTCATGAATTGATTGATTGTTTAGATGTTAGTTTTCATTAAGACTAGGATTTATACTTGTACATAGAATGGGCCACAAGTAAACCTTTATATATGTTTGTGCTTGGATGTGTATTTGTACCCATTAGATGTTCTAGTATAGCCTAGTTTTGATGATTCATGCATTCAAATATGTATTTCTATTTTTGATGTGTTTTTATGTTTTCACTTCATGTATATGTCCATTTTGCCAAATCTTAAGATATACATGTATGCCCCTTGAGTCATTTGCTTTTCATGCAAATCTATATTTTGGACTCAATTGTGTTTAGGGATATGTATGTATACTTTTGTTTTGTCAAAACATACGTATGCCTTGGAGTTTAATTTGTTATGATGATTTTCGTGTCATTGAGGAAATTTTCTTTAGTAAAGAAGATTTAGTTTTTCATGTGTTCATATTTTAAAGGAATTTCAATCGAGCTTGATTATCTATTTTCATGATGATATGTTTCTCACAACACTTGTACACTCACCTTATTTTGATGTTTTCTCATGATTTGATTTTCATGAGTACTATTGGTGCCATATAGATTTTGAGTGTTTGGTGATCATGTGATTTACATGTGTTTTCATGAAAAACATTTTTTTTGTTATTCCTTACTTGAAGGACTACGTGCTAGCTTTCAAATTTTCATATAACTAGTTCGTATTCTTCAATTTGGTAGAGTTTTTCAAACAAACTATAATTCCAAATCTATTTTTGAAAACCCCTACAATTCATGGGCGGTTGGATGGGAGATCATGCTCATGTATGCTTTATAATGAAAATCATTTTAAACTTGATCATGAAATGGGTGGTAGTTGATATGAGTCATATACTTGATCTTATTGTTGTTTCAATTGGTATCATTGAATTATTTCAATTGGTATCAATCTTGACATCCTTTTGTATACTCATATATGTTTTGTTTTATATATGTATGCTTACACTTCATATAGTATCAATTTTAATTGGTATCTATTTCTTACATACATATATAGATGATTTATTTGTGCTTATTATATCCCTATATCTTGAAGCACAAATTTTGGTTATGTTAAGCTTGAGTTTTTCAATTGGTATCCATATATAAGCTTTATCATAATTTTAAGATTGCTAAGCTTGAATTTTTAATGAATATCATGTTTCAATTGATTTAATTTTCAATTGGTATCTTATTTCAAGCCTATGCATATTTTCTTTTGGTATTTCATAAAGGGAGAGAAAACTCGTATTTTATATTTCAATTGGTATTTTGTTTACCATTGTTCTTGTTTCCCACTCCCTAACTTTATAATATTAAAGTAATTGGTATCATATGCTTATAATGAAAATATCTTCTTTTGGTATCAAGATGCTATTTGTTTCCTTAAATTTGGTATCAATTATCTATTGGTATCAAGTTTACATTACTTGTTTTTCATTTGATATAAAATGTTATTTTGTTTCAATGCCTTGTTTTATTTCAAATAGGATTTGGCATTTCTCAAAGTTTGTTATTTTCAATTGATATCATATTGACTTTGATTTTACCCCTTGGAATAATTTATTGCTTCTTTGTTTTGAACATTTAGGGGGAGAAGTATTTGTTTTCATTATGATTGTTTTTACCCCTTTGTTGATGATTGACAAAAAGGGGGAGAAGAATTTGTAGTGTATATGCATGGTTGATTTATGCATATGTTTTAGTTGGTTTTCATTAGTAATAATATGTTGGTTTCAATATTATTGTTTTATTGGTATCAAGAGCATGTTTCATTGTTTATGTTTTATTTTAATTGGTATACAGAACATGTTTATACGTGTTTAAGAACATTCATTGCATATCTTATATGTTTTATTGTTATGCATGAGTTAAGGGGGAGCTTCTTTGAAGCTTTACTTTAATCCATGCATATATAACTCCATGAGTTTTGTCATCATCAAAAGGGGGAGATTGTTGGCCCAAAGGCCTTCCACTCCAGTTTTGATGATGATTAACTCATGTAGTTATGTGTACTAATAATCTTGTGATTTTAGTTTCAGATCTTTAATCAAGTTATTAGTAGGTGATTAGCTTCAACAAGATGATTTGGAAGCTACCCACATGTTGATTCAAGAGCCCAAGCGTCAAAGATCATATATAGCACTTGCTCGGTGGATCAAAGAGTTTTGGATCGAGTCGGCTTGGAGATTGCGCTCTACAAGAAGACATCGGTACCATAGTTTAGTTTTGAGTTTAGATCCTAATTGTAAAGATTAGATTAGTGTGATAATGCTCAAGTTCACAACACACACGTTTCATGTTTTGAATATTGGTTTTTGATTTTTCGGTTTTAGGTTTAACCGATCTTGGTTTTCATGAATAGATTTTATATCAAAACAAGTTTACATAGTTTAAGTGTATATATGATTTGTTCTATATACATGCATGCTTCTATTGCTTAAACAAACTTAGTTTGATAGTCTACTTCATGAGTTTTATGTTTTGGTATTTATGACAAAACATATTTTGGAATTAAGAACAAAAACTATGATATATATTTGTTTCATGTATATTGGATTTCTATCCATATGCATTATGCTTCAAAGTGTTTAATTATCATATTTTTGTACTTGGAAGAGTTTTGGACAAAACGTATTTTCTATTCAAAATTCAAGTTTTAGAAAATACAGTTTTTGATTTTTGGTAAAAATGATTAGACATAAAAATAGTTTTAATTGCTTGATATTTGAGTCAAAACTTTTATCACATGTTTATATATCAATGCAATTTGACAAAACTATTTTTGGGAATTTTTTAGTAGTTTATAAGAATTTATTGGGTATTTATTTCCCCAGATTTCTGACCTGTTATGGTGTCTGCCAGGCTGATCGGTCGACCGATACGGTCGACCGCACCTGTAGACGGTCGACCGTATGGGTCGACCGACGTGCACAGAAACGTGCATGCTGGCTACACCTATAGCCGGTTGACCGTGCCGGTCGACCGACTGAGAGCAGGTTTTCTCTCTGTTTGTTTGGGTCGACCGGGCGGTCGACCGCTAGCGCCAACGGGTCAAAAATTGACCGTTGGGCGGTCGACCGGGCGGTCGACCGTCAGGGTAATTCTGGCAAAAATTACAGCCAACGGCTATTTTCTGGATTAGCCTATAAATACCCCATTTGCAAGAGTTTTTCACTAAGATTTTTTGTGCGAATTTTTCCATACTCTCTGGTGTTTTTTCTGCATTCAAAAGAAGTTTTTGGACTTGAATTGAACTATCTTTTTGGTGTTTTTGCTAGGGTTTAGAAAATCAAAGAAGAGGGTTTTTTGGGAAAAGCTTTCAATTGAACTTCTCCATCTTAATTTCTATTGTTTTCCCAAGGATTTTTCTTTGTGATTCTGATTTCCATTCCATTGGTTTTCTCCACACTTGAGCTAAAATCTACTATCTATTCTATAGGTTATTTGTGTGGGAAAAGAGATTGTTTTGTGGTTGTTGTTTGAAACCACTAAGTTGTAAACCCAATTCTTGCTTTGTGCCATTTCCCTCATTGTGTTGAGGAGGTTGTGCTACTTGGGTTGTGAGGTGTTTTGTGTAAGCTTGGTGCTAATCCCTCAAGTTGTGAGGTGATTGTTTGTTGTATTGGAGAAGTGCCTCAAGGAGGAGGTTGTGTTTGTAAGGAGGGGAGTTGGGAACTCCTTGTAATTGTGATTGCCCCAAATCCTCGGTGGAGGTTCCCTTTGTGGGAGTCCTTTGTGGACAAGCTAGTGGATTGGAAATCCTTCGTGTGTCGAAGGCAGGGATGTAGAGCTGGGTGCTCGAACCTCGGAACATATCTCTTTGTTTGCGCTTGATCCATTGACTCTTGCTCTCTCTCTTTACTTTGTACAAATTGTTATATCTTATACTTGCTTGTGTGTGCATCATTATAGTAATTGCAATTAGTTTTTAAATTCCGCATTAAGTTCACTAGATTAGCATCGTCACCTATTCACCCCCCCTCTAGGTGACTTTTCAATAAAGTCCTCTGGACTTTCTCTATGCTATGCCTGGTAGACGGACCTAGCGTCAACACTTTACCACTTGCTCCGTTCTAGCGTAGTTACCCCGTGAGTATGGCTTTCCCGTGAGCGGTAGTATGGCGTTCTTACGCTTACTACGACACGTGTGTCTAGCTACGCTGCGATCAGTAACTTCGCTGAGCGTGATAGCATTTAGTATTGTACATTAGTTTCGCTCCAGCTCCGCTTATCTCCGCATGGATGTTTGCTTGCCTGCTGAATTACATGTCTACCAGTTTATTGATTCTTCTATTTATGGTTGTGAAGAGTTTGAAATCTTGCTTATACTGTTTTTCTTGAAACTGCATGATTTTTCGGTATTTGTACCAGTCTTGTAGATCGTACTATTTTCTTGTAACGCTTGACATGCTTTCACTTGATGCGCTAACATATACTATGTTGTCCCTTGTTACCTGCCTGAGATCGCCTCATGTCATGTTACCAACTGACACCCTACATGCTACTATTTGACACTTACTTCTTGCTATGATATGACTTTTCACCTGCCTCCAAACATACTAATATTTGACCTGTGATTATCACATTTACGGGAATACTATACTTGTTATCCTGTATTATATATACAGTGACATGAATCTATAGTACTCATGTACTCTCGAATTCCTGATCATGTCTTACACCTGCTATTCCCGTAAATTGATATTACATAATAAATCATAAGAAAAGGGAACGACTTGCATCGGGTCGGGGAAAACTTGTGGCTATCAATATATGTTCGTGTTTACAGTGGCACTAGGTATGTTGTGCAACTAAAACTTCCGGTCTGACCTGTGGGCCTCCAGGCGACCGAGGGGAGTGCTGGCTCCCTCCTTCTTGGTACCATCTTGATAAGGGCTTCTATAAGACCCTCTTGTAGGCCTTACGGTCGGTTCCATACACCAGCAATGGAACATCCTGGACCATGGTCCCGGGCATGTACGGGACCCACTGTAAACATTGTTCGTTGATACCCCCGTTGGTTTCCAATAACAATCTTGCTTTACTCAGATGTGGATATATGTGCGCTGGGACGCTAGTTCACATATCTAGACATCGGGGTAAGACAAGTAATAATACTAATAAAAGATGCCAGCTATGAATCTATAGATGCCTTGCCATGTTTGCTTGTATCAGATTTTACTTCAAATTTCTGGTTTTATGATTATTATACTATACTTGTTCATGTCCTGCCTTCTACTTGCATTCTATCCCGCCTGTCTCCTGCTCTTATCTGATCATACTATGAGTCTTCCCTGCTTGATATCATATGCTGTATATCTACTTGCCCCTGCATGCTTGTGCCCACGACACGGCTTTTCAATGCATGTTTATGATCCGGATTTATCGATACACGTGTGCTTATCTATGCTCGCCATCTGGCTTCCGCATCACCACTCGCCGGGGAGTTCTGACTCCTCTGGATCCTCATGTCCAGGTTTTGGAGCTTGGAGCGTGTGAGTTCTCCCAGTTGCTGATCAGAGTGGTGAAGCGGTAGCGTGGATCTCCAGCAGACCGTCCAGAGCCTCATCCTTCCAGGCCCCCTTGTTCGGCTCTAGAGTTTTCCTGTTATGACTCTGAGCCTCCATTTGTACTATTCATACATGTACACATCCTTGTATTCTCGCATTTGCGCCATATTGGTGATGTAATATTATTGTAATATTGGGTCACTTCCTGTGATAACTTTGTAATTGTACTCATGTGCTGGAATGTATAATGCACCACGTGCTTTCGTACTCTGATTCTTTCCTATACTGATGCTTAGCGTATATACGTGAGGGTATTTCTGACCTGCTATATACGTCGCAGTAACGTCTCTGTACCCGCCGGATCGGGGCGTTATTGGGTGGTATCAGAGCCTAGTCTCTCACATCCTTAGTACAACCAGTCGGCAAATTAATGGTAAAGCATTTTGCAACTGGAATGCATGAGTCGTGGTTATACAATTCAACTGCCAGTACAAAGTTATCCCTTCTCTCTTGATAATCTTAACCTTGAATCCTGAAGTTCTCCCATCCTTTCATACTTCAGTTTCTCGTTATTCTTAGACCAACTCGGACATGAAAAGACGTGGAAATCATAACAGTTCTGGTTCTTCTTAGAGTGGCCCTAATGGAGGAAGTGTTGATTTGAGATGATTTCTGCAAAATATGATGAAAAACTAGCAAGAACAGACAAAGGTCCTGCCCAAAGATTATTGGTTGCACTCCGGGAACAGAAGCCAGGCAACATGTCAGATTTTAGGAAATTATAGCCGGCAATCTTTTCGGGCATGGGGGAGCCCTGGATGCATAGTAGTGGCCGGTAAACGCGACGGATCTTCTGAAGGCAACTCAGATCCCTGACGAGAACCAAGTGAAAATGACCAAGATTCAATTGAAAGATATGGCCAGAACGTGATGGTTGGCAGAACAGCGAGACTGGAAAAGCCCATCACATGGGACCAGTTCTCGAAGGATTTCTAAGAGAAGATTCTTCTCTGTAACAGCTCAGAAAGAAATGAAAGAACGATTTATCAAATTGCAGTAAGAAGATTGAATTGTAAATAAGTACACTGCAAAATTCCTAAGGCATAGTCGGTCGGTGTCTTACATGATGGCTGACAAGGAGAAACAAGCAAGTAATGTTTTAGTGAGAACTGAAGATAAGGGTCAAGATGTTTCTTATTCCCAAACAGCCCAAGAAGTATTCCCAAGTTTTTGTCATTATCTAGGAAGTAGAACGGACCCAGAGAAGAAAGATCAGGATGAGATGCAGATGAAGTTGGCAAAGAGACCCTCTCATTTGATGGAAGTTGAAGACTCAGACAGGCCTCTGGATGCCCCACTAGCTAAGCCATCCCTCCAACCTTGCCCTCAGCATAAGACATGTGAGTACTATCTGAAGTCGGGCACCTACAACGGAACCGCTAGAAAGATTATGAATTATGTCGTATACGGGCCCGAAGATCAATTGAAAAGTGACTGTTCGTTCAAGAAGACAGAGAGCATCGCACCGATCAGATCAACTCATCCAGTATCACCATTGGGAGGGAATCCAAGACCTACTGGCAGAATAACCTCACTTCATCCCCAGCATCCAGCATGGAGTCATACTCAAAAGAGATCAAGAGCTAGGGCAAATGGTAGAAGGAGGCGAACATATGATCTGACTGAAGAGGAAGTCAAGATACTGATGGAGTGAGAACAGGAAAGGATGCTCAATATCTGAAAACGGAACCCTGAAAGTACTGACCGTAACCATTGTCCCCATTTTTAGCATGTCCGGGAATTGGTAAATTCTCTATATCATATCCTTCTCATTCACTATCATCACCAATCTTAGTCCATCTGTGTCTACCTCCCTATTTCATGATTTCTATCTCTTCTATTTTTACTATTCTAATTTCGTAATCCTTATGCCAACTTAAGATATGCGTAGACTAGAGAGGTAACAGCAGGGCAGGTGTGGTTCGCTCTCATTATGTTCTGGCGTTCCTCGACTCTGGTACATCACATTGTCTTATATTGGATAGATCTTCAGCTTCGCATTCTATTCTTGTATTTATGGATACATCATGGGAGACCAGTACATCAAGTGGAGTAGTCATCGCTTATATAATCAAGTAGACTATATCATTACACGAGGAGTGTCAGTATATAACAGTATTCCAGAATCAGGACTTCTGGCAGACAGAGTTATGGTATTTTTCATTTTTATTACTCCAATAGCGATCACGATTTCTTCGATTATGTTCATGGAACTCGGGTATTCTCAAAGTTGGTTTGTAGTCAGGTTATTATTCAGAAGACAACATTCAGGATTCATCTCGGTTATTATAATTTCTTGATCGCGTTCACAAAGCCACTAACTCCTGGCAGTCTTTATTGATTTGGTGGACCATAGGCTCCGCTAGCCTCGCCAGGCGAGGGTCGTGCTCTAGTCACCCATGGACCTAATCGGGTGTGGGCTTCGCTGCACCCTGGTGCTTAGCATTTAGCATTGTGTTACGCGCTGACTTCGCCGCGTGAGCTTCGCCATATGCAAGCCTCGTAGAGCGTTAGCTTCGCTGCACCCTAATGCTTAACACCTGAGCTATGCTACGCGATGGCCTCATCTAGGCTTGGCTTTCTCCGTGACTAGTCCCTTCAGTGCTTAGCACTCTAGCCGTTCCTCGGATTTCTTTCGCCTAGCATGTTTTCATGGATCCGCTGAACATGGTTTTATCGCTGTATCTGAGCTATCGCCATGATCCTTGTCAATGATCTATTCCACCAATCTTATAGGGCTCAGATATCTTCTACATGTTTCATCTGCAGTGGGGTTATCATTCAGAAGTCAGTATTCAGAATTCTTCACAGTTATTCTATATTCTTGGCTACGTCTTTCAAAGTTAGCAACGCCCAGTACACAAAAATTCTTAATTATTGGCCTTCTTGATCTATACGCAGCATTATCAGGATTTTCTTTATCTTGGGTATTCTGGTTTATTCTCAGGGAATTAGAATGTATGTGGCACATTAGTAATTCTACTGCAGAAAGACAACATCATGCCATGCAGGGTTTTGTATTATATTATGGATTTCAGCACTACGGATTTCTGTGGATTTCATCAGCTTTGGTTCACAGTCTGATTGAAGTATTATTGATTATCTCACCAAGTCAGCTCACTTTATAATATTCAGAACGGGTTAGTCTTTTGAAGTCCTGACAATGTTCCTTTATAAGCAGACATCAGATCAGTATTATTATGGCACCGTCAGAGGATGTATATATACGACAGAAGGGCAGAGATGTCTCAGTCCTGAGTTTACCGTTCAGTCGATTAGGGAGACAACTCACAGTTATTCATATCTTGATTGGCATAATCCTCATTCCTATCTTTTTGTGTTCATTTTACCCCTTACCGAAATTGCGAGGACGCAATTTTTTGTAAGGTGGATGGAATGTAACACCCCACTCCCAGAATACGTACTTAGTTGCGTATTCATATTTTTTGATCGTATTTTTTGATTTACTTCCTGTATTCGTTTTATATTATGAGTTATTTATATGAACGTTTTGTTATGGATTCAGATTCGTGAACTCGGAGTCAGCCCTAGTCTGAACCGGGGGACCGATCCTGTAGTGTTACTCGATTTGGATTTTTTGGTATTTATATTTGACTAATTTTAATTTCAAATATCATTTTCTAATATTTTATATTTTCTATGATTTTCTGAAATTTTTCTGAATTAAATTGAAAATCTTCAAAACCGGGGTCGACCAATACTGCTGCTCGATTCTCGGATTTTTAATTTACAAACGGAGTTGAAATTCTAAAAACGGCTTTCCTATAACTTCTTAAAATCACATTTTTCTATCTAAATACTTTTTCTGAGAATTTTTCTAAATTTATCAAAATTCCCCTGGATTTGGTGTCGGCCAGTATCACTGGTGGATTCCAGGAATTTTAGTTTACAATTAAAATCAAATTTCTGGATTCCGCTTTCATATTTCTTCTTAAAATTATAATTTTCTCCTTTCAGACATTTTCTGAGATTTTTCAGATTTTATCAAAATCCGGCCGACCTGATGTAGACCGGTATTGACGGTTGACTTCAGGATTTTTATTTTGAAAATGGGATTGAATTTCTGAAAACCGATTTCACCAAAAATCTTTAAATAATATTTATTATTTTTGAGAATTTTTGAAAAGCTTTCCAAGCTACTTAATTTTTTGGACTTTTCCGGAGTTTTCGGAATTTTCCCAGATACTGGAATTTTATCTAAATATTTTACTTTTCTCCTTTTTTTATTTCTCTCTCCTCGCCAGACGCGGGGCTCACCGAACCTGGATTCAATCTTTAAATGCAGAGATCCTCTTCATTCTGCATTTAATGCTTATGTCCTGTAAAATCAGTTTTGAATCTTGTCAACATGACCATTTGTCTTTCTGTTAAACGCAATCTCGCATTTTCCTCCTGAACGCGGATATCATTTCCGCGTCTGACTCTCTTTTGCCCAGACGCGGCTCTCACTTAAATGAGACGCGGGTCTCTTTTTCAAAAGAGACGCAACTCTTTTTAGTGGGATGGGATATTTGTAATATCTCCAAACTACCCTTTATATAAACTCCTCCTTCCTTTCTCTCTCTTTCATTATTTTTTCTTCTTCCTTCCACCAGCAGCCAACGAACCACAGCAGCAAAAACAGCCCCGTGCCTTCATTTGGCCGGCCATCCTCTCCACCTCCTCCATCTTCTCCACCACCTATTCCACCACCTTTATTTCCTCCATTATTTCCACCATTCCAACAACAACACCACCACCACAACACCTTCTTCTTTCTTCTTTTCCATCAAAATAACCTATTTCACCATTAGCTTCTCCACCATTTTCACCACCATCTAAACCACCTTGATCACCACCAACCACGCCATCTTCCTTCCCTCGGAATACTCTTTCTAACAAGCTATTGCTTCGCTCTCTGAAATCCCTTTTGCAAAACTCCAAATTTCCAAATGAGCTAGACTTGCACCCCCATGATTGCTTGGGCTTGGGCTTGGGCTTGGGCTGCCGGATTCCGGCCGCCGCCGGTGACCGCTGGCCATGGTCGGCCGTCCTCCCTTCTTCCTTCTTTTCTTTCTTTTCTTTCCTTCTTTCTTTTCTTCCCTTCTTTCTTTTTTTCTTTCCTTTTCCTTTCTTTCCTTCTTTCTTTCTTTCTTTCCTTTAATTCCTTTCCTGCGTCTCCTCTCCATCATTCCCTGCGTCCCCCTCTCTCCATATCCATGCGTCTCTCACTCTCTCATCTCTCTGTCACTCTCTTTCTCATATTAATTGCTAGACGCGGATCTAACCCCCGCGTCTAGGCAATTCCTTAACGCGAATCTTCGCGTTCTTGACATTTGTATAACGCGGACTTCGCGTTCTTATATCGACGCAACGCGGAGCTCATACCCGCATCTGTGTCCTTCTCGTATCAAGGTGACGCGGAGCTCATGCTCGCGTCTACGTTCTCCTCGTAAACGCGGGCCTCGAACCTCGCGTTTAGGGCATTTACGCGACGCGACTCCCGCGTCTGCGGCCCCCGTCTCACTCTCAAACTCGCGTCCCCCTGTACACACTCTCTCTCCCTGTACACTCTCTCTCCATGGACTTCTCTCTAGCTCTCACTTTCTCTCTCCTCTCTCTCATTCTCTTTCTCTCTCTGATTTTCTCCTCTCTCTCTCTATCATTTTCCCTTTAACGCGTTGACGCATTGATTTCCTGGATTTCGGAGATCAGGGATTTCACAGTAATTTATGTATTTAGGTGAGTGTTCTCGCTTTCCTCTTGACTTTCCCATTTCATCAGTCGACTTGTATTATTCACAATTGTGCTATTTGGAACTAACACTTTCTGCAAGTACCCTTGCCTTCGGGCCTAACCTCCGGGTACAACATCTGTGGTTATAAAGTCCTTTGGACTTTCTCTATGCTACGTCTTGTAGGCGGACCTAGCGTCAACACTTTACCGCTTGCTCCGTTCTAGCGTAGTTACCCCGTGAGTATGGTTTTCCCGTGAGCGGTAGTATGGCGTTCCTACGCTAACTGTGACACGTGTGTCTAGCTACGCTGCGAGCGGTAACTTCGCCGAGCGTGATAGCATTTAGTGTTGTACATTAGTTTTGCTCCAGCTCCGCTTAGCTTCGCATGGATGTTTGCTTGCCTACTGAATTACATGTCTACCAATTTATTGATTCTTCTATTTATGGTTGTGAAGAGTTTGAAATCTTGCTTATACTGTTTTTCCTGAAACGGCGTGGTTTTTCGGTATTTGTACCGGTCTTGTAGATCGTACTATTTTCTTGTAACGCTTGACATGCTTTCACATGATGCGCTAACATATACTATGTTGTCCCTTGTCACCTGCCTGATATCGCCTCATGTCATGTTACCAACTGACACCCTACATGCTACTATTTGACACTTCTTGCTATGATATGACTTATCACCTGCCTCCAAACATACTAATATTTGACCTGTGATTATCACATTTACGGGAATACTATACTTGTTATCCTGTATTATATATACAGTGACCTGAATCTATAGTAATCATGTACTCTCGAATTCCTGATCATGTCTTGCACCTGCTATTCCCGTAAATTGATATTACATAATAAATCATAAGAAAAAGGAACGATTTGCATTAGGTCGGGAAAAACTTGCGGCTATCAATATATGTTCATGTTTACAGTGGCACTAGGTATGTTGTGCAACTAAAACTTCCGGTCTGACCTGTGGGCCTCCAGGCGACCGAGGGGAGTGCTGGCTCCCTCCTTCTTGGTACCATCTTGATAAGGACATTCTATAAGACCCTCCTGTAGGCCTTGCGGTCAGTTCCATACACCAGCAATGGAACGTCCTGGACCATGGTCCCGGACATGTACGGGACCCACTGTAAATATTGTTCGTTGATACCCCTGTTGGTTTCCAATAACAACCTTGTTTTACTCAGATGTGGATATATGTGCGCTGGGACGCTAGTTCACATATCCAGACATCAGGGTAAGACGAGTAATAATACTAATAAAAGATGCCAGCTATGAATCTGTAGATGCCTTGCCATGTTTGCTTGTATCGGATTTTACTTCGGATTTTCGGTTTTATGATTATTATACTATACCTGTTCATATCCTGCCTTCTACTTGTATTCTATCCCGCCTGTCTCCTGCTCTTATCTGATCATACTATGAGTCTTCCCTGCTTGATATCATATGCTGTATATCTACTTGCCCCTGCATGCTTGTGCCCAGGACACGATTTTTCAATGCATGTTTATGATTCGGATTTATCGATGCACGTGTGCTACCTATGCTCGCCATCTGGTTTTCGCATCACCACTCGCCGGGGAGTTCTGACTCCTCTGGATCCTCATGTCCAGGTTCTGAAGCTTGGAGCTTACGGATTCTCTCAGTTGCGGTAGCGTGGATCTCTAGTAGACCGTCCAGAGCCCCCATCCTTTTAGGCCCCCCTGTTTGGCTCTAGAGTTCTTCTGCTATGACTCTGAGCCACCTTTCGTACTGTTCATACTTGTACCATCCATTGTATTCTCGCAATTGCGCCATATTGGTGATGTAATATTCTTGTAATATTTTGTCACATCTGGTGATAACTTTGTTATTGTACTCAAATGTTGGAATGTATATTGCACCACGTGCTTCCGTACTCTGATTCTTGCCTGTAATGATGCTTAGCGTATATACGTGAGAGTATTTCTGACCTGCGTATATACATCGCAGTGACGTTCCCGTACCCGCCAGATCGGGGCGTTACAGATAACCTCCCACCAATCTTGCCCTGACCTGGCTGATTAGCTTGTGGTCAAAGTCTACATTATACCTCCTATGGACAATCAACCAGTTAGGAGTTGTCTAGGTCGAGGTTATCTTAGGCTAGGCTTGGTTGATTACTCTTGTTGACTATTGGTAAATTTATTTGTGATTGTGATTGTGTTTGTGTATGCAAGTGTGGTCAAGAGACCCTAACTCATCTAGGTTGACTAGAAACACATCACCACCCAAGTTTGAATCAAGACCAGATCTGGTAATGGCTCAACCAACATCATTGCAGGATAGGTTCTATCCCATTAGAACCTCACTTCCATCTTGCATTCTACTTCCATCGGTTAGTGAATACAATTTTGAGTTCAAGCCTTAATTCATCAACACACTCCCCAAGTTTCATGACTTAGAGTCTGAAGATGCTTACTTCTTCATAAGAGAATTTGATGAAGTATGTCTAATGATGAAAATCCCACGCCTTGTAGATGATGATATTAGGTTGAGATTTGTCTCTTTCGTCCTTAAGGACTTAGCAAAGAAATGACTTTACACTTAGCAGCTGGCTCTATCACATCTTGGGATGGTTTCATCAAGGTCTTCTTGAAGAAATTCTATCCAATTCATAAGACCGCTCTCATTAGGAAGAACATCATGCAATTCAAACAAGAACCTAATGAACCGTTTTGGAGGTACTTTGAACGTTTTAAAGACCTCCTTGTCCAATGTCCTCATCATGGAATAGAGAAATAGTGATAATGTCAAATTCTTTATGATGGTTTAGACTATTCCACCAAAACACTCTTAGAAAGTATGTGTCATGGGAGATTCTTGCAGAAGGATGAAAATGAAGGATGGGATTTATATGTAAACCTAGCCAAAAAGACCATCCAATGGGAACCTACTAGTGAAACCTCTAGGAATCCAAACTCCATCTCTTCAAAAGGAGGTCTCCATTCTATTGAATCATCCATAGCTAATGAGGCTAAGTTAGCTAACCTAGTAAGAAGACTGGAAGTTTTAGAAACTAGGAACCAAGTCCAGTCTATCATGTCAGCCAAAACCAATTTTCAACTCCGGGCTGTACTTACTGTGAAGCCATGAATCATGTGTTCGAGGAGTGCCCTGTGTTTCAGGCTCAGCAACAATACCATAAACTGATGAATGCGGCCTTTTCAAGGCCGAACAATAATTTTTACGCACCAACGTACAATCCTGGCTAGAGAATCACCCTAATTTCTCATGGAGCCAAAATAACAATGATCACTCACGGTCAAATCATGCAAGCCACTTCCATCATGCTAATAACTCTTCCAATCATCAACCCAACTTTTTCAATTTTCATAATAATTCTCACAACAATCCACCTAACTTTTCAAACTAACAACAAAACTTTTCCAACCAAGCTCCACAATCTTCCTTCCAGAATCCTCAACTAGAAAGGAGAATGACTGACTTTGAGAGAAACATGAAAAGATACATGAAAAATTAAGATTCTCTCATGCAAACTATACAGAGGTTAGAGGTTCAAATGAGTCAGTTAGCCACTCTACAGAATGAGAGACAAAATGGTACCTTGCCTAGTCAGCCAATAACCAATCCTAAGAATTCTCAACAAGCTCATTTGGCTGAGGATCAATCGTTAAATCAATGTAATGTTGTTCATACATTGAGGTCAGGAAAGAAAGTTGATAATCAAGTGTCAATGCCAACCAATCCCATTCTGCACAACCACAATCAAGTATCCACCTCATCTAATCCAAATCCTTCCAATCTGACGAATCTGAAAAAGATAAATCAACCAGTCAGGTGCACCAGCCTATAGTACTATTTCCTAATAGGCTGAAAACAACAAGCAAAATCCACACATGGACAAGATAATTGAGATATTTAATCAAGTGAGGATAAATGTGCCACTTCTTGATGCCATCTAACAAGTCCCATCCTATGCTAAGTTTCTTAAGGACATGTGCACCAAGAAGAGAAAGACTAATGTACCAAAAAAGGTCTTCTTAGCCACTAACATTAGTGAGCTACTGTCGGGTCTGATCCCTGTTAAATACGAGGATCCAGGTAGTCCCACCATTGCCTGCACAATAGGACAATCCGATATTAGTCGTGCACTTCTTGACTTGGGGCAAGTATCAACTTGCTTCCATTCTCAGTTTATCAACAACTCGGGTTGGGCGATCTTAGTCCAACTCGAGTCACTATCCAACTGGCTGACCGTTCAGTAAAAGTTCCAAAAGGGGAGATTAATGATGTCCTTATCCGGGTCGAGGAGTTTATTTACCCTGTCGATTTCATAGTTCTAGAGACACAACCTGTGTCCAACTCCAATCATAGGGCTCAAACTCCTGTTATCCTAGGGCGACCATTCCTTGCTACTGCCAATGCCATCATCAATTGTAAGAATGGATCCATGAGGTTAACCTTTGGGGACATGACTAGAGAAGTTAATGTCTTCAATCTAGGAAAACAACCCCGCATGTTGAGGACCAACATTTGAAGTCAACCTAATTGAGAACTTAACAAGGGAACATAGGGAAGAATTGGAACTGGAAACTGAGTGTGACTTCGGGATAGAGTCTGACGACTTTAATCTTGATCAGGTTATAGATTCTGATGTGAATTGGGCCTCGACCCTATTTCACCAATAATGGAGCCAACAAATTTGACTAGTCCTTCTAGTGAGCCTTCCTCTTCCTTAGAATTGAAAGCCTTACCTGCGCATCTCAAGTACGTCTATCTAGGCGAACAAGAGACCTTTCCTGTCATCATTACCTCCCATTTAAATGACGGGGAAGAAGAAGATCTTAAAGCAATTCTAAGAAAACATAGGGAAGCCATTGGTTGGACTATGACTGATATAAAGGGATTAAGTCCAACCATCGTTCAACATCGCATTCATCTCAATGAAGATGCCACACCTAAAAGAGACCCGCAGCGTAGGTTAAACCCTATAATGCAAGAGGCTATTCATGCTGAAATTGTAAAACTCTTAGACAATGAGATAATTTATCCCATTTCTGATAGCCAATGGGTCAGTCCTGTCCACGCGGTTCCAAAGAAATCCGGTTTCACCGTAGTGGAAAATGAGAACAAAGAGTTGGTCCAAACTCGACTTCCCACGAAGATCCGAGTTTGCATTGACTATAGGAAGCTTAATGCTGCAACTCGTAAGGACCATTTTCCACTTCCCTTCATTGATCAAATGCTTGAACGTTTGGCGGGCCACGAGTATTATTATTTCTTGGACGGTTACTCGGGGTATAATCAGATTCCTATTGCTCCTGAGGACCAAGAAAAGACTACATTCACATGTCTATTTAGGACATTCGCTTATCGTCGAATGCCTTTCGGCCTATGCAATGCCCCAGCAACGTTTCAACGTTGCATGTTGAGTCTTTTTTCTGATATGGTAGAACGATTCTTAGAGATCTTTATGGATGATTTCTCCATCTACGGAGATTCATTCACTCAATGTCTCCACCATTTAGAACTTGTCCTCCAACGTTGTGCTGAGAAAAATCTGACACTGAACTGGGAGAAATGCCACTTCATGGTAAAACATGAAATTATCTTGGGTCATGAAATCTCCAAGAAAGGAATTGAAGTGGATAGAGCCAAAATTGAGGTGATTGCAAAGCTTCTCATGCCCAAATGCGTGAAGGATATTAGATCCTTCTTAGGACACACCGGTTTTTACCGAAGATTTATCAAGGATTTTAGCAAGATTGCTAGGCTCTTGACTAATCTGTTAGCTAAGGACGTGTCCTTCACTTTCGATGCTGAATGTATAAATTCTTGGGATAAGCTTAAGAGAGAGTTTATTTCTACACCAATCATATCTGCACTGGATTGGTCTAAGCCGATCGAAATCATATGTGATGCTTCCAATTTTGCCATAGGCGTTGTCCTAGGACAACGCATTGATAACAAGCAGCACGTGATTTACTACTCTAGTAGGACTCTCAACGATGTTCAATTGACCTACACTACGACTGAGAAGGAATTCTTGGCTGCAATGTTTGCCTTAGAGAAATTTCGTCCCTACCTACTAGGGTCCAAAACCATCATTTTCACCGATCATTCTGCGCTTAGGTATCTCATGATGAAGAAGGATGCCAAGGCCCGACTCATTCGTTGGATCCTCCTTCTTTAAGAATTCGATCTCGAGATTCGAGACAAGAAAGGCGTAGAAAATGTCGTTGCTGACCATCTCTCACGAATCCCTAATTCTCCATGTAACGAATTACCCATAAATGAGGATTTTCCTGATGAATATCTCTTAGCTATCTCTAGGGAGCCTTGGTTTGCTGATATAGTGAATTACTTAGTCACAAACCAAACTCTGTCTCATTGGTCCAAAAATGATATATACCGGTTCTTATCCCAAGTCCAGTATTTTTTTGGGAGGAACCGTATCTTTTTAAGTACTGTTCTAACCAAATTATTAGGAGATGCATTCCCGATGAGGAGGTTAAGATTGTTCTATCCTTTTGTCACGAACTTGCATGCGGTGGACACTTTGGTCCCCGCAAGACTACTGAAAAAGTGCTACAAAGTGGGTTCTATTGGCCCACTTTGTTCAAAGATGCGTATGAATTTTGCAAGACGTGCCCTAGATACCAAATGGTAGGAAGGATCTCAAAACGAAATATGATGCCCCTCGACCCCATTCTAGAAATAGAACTCTTTGATATTTGGGGCATCGACTTTATGGGTCCATTTCCTAATTCATTTGGAAATCAATACATATTGGTTGCTATGGATTATGTGTCCAAGTGGGTAGAAGCCATTCCTAGTAAAACTAATGATAACAAAGTTGTCATAAAGTTTTTGAAAGAGAACATTTTTTCACGCTTCAGAACCCCTCGTGCTATTATTAGTGATAATGGCACTCACTTTTGTAATAGATCCTTTGAAGCTCTTATGCGAAAGTATGCCATAACTCACAAGTTGTCCACACCTTATCATCCTCAAACCAGTGGGCAGGTTGAGGTTTCCAATAGACAAGTCAAGCTTGTCTTAGAGAAAACTGTGAACCAAAATCGGAAAGATTGGTCCATCAAACTTGTAGATGCCCTATGGGCCTACAGGACCGCTTTCAAGACGATTCTAGGGATGTCTCCTTATAGGTTAGTCTATAGTGAAGCTTGTCACTTACCCGTTGAGTTAGAGCACCAGGCCTTATGGGCAATCAAGCAGTTGAATTTCGACTTGACTAAGGCCGGTGACCTTCGGAAATTACAAATTTCTAAATTGGAGGAGTTAAGAAATAAGGCCTATGAAAATGCTAGGATCACTAAAGATAGAGTTAAGATTTTTCATGATAAACACATCATAAGAAAAACCTTTGTCCCTGAACAAAAAGTCTTACTCTATAATTCTAGGCTTCATCTTTTTCCAGGAAAATAAAAATCAAGATGGACTGGGCCATTCGTTATAAAAATCGTGTTTCCACACGGTGCAGTAGAGATCAGTGACCCCAAGAATGGAAATGACTTTAAGGTAAATGGTCAACGCCTTAAACCTTTCTTGGAATCGGTGCCGGTAAATGAAACGGTTATGGGTCTTTTTGACCCAGTATATCGGTAACTTTCCTCTTTTCCATTTTATTTCACGCATCTATACATTTCTTTCATACATTGGGGACCATGCATGAGATAAGTGTGGGGGAGGGTTCTAACATGACTAATATATAATTAATATATATATATATATATATATATATATATATATATATATATAACTTTTTGAAAGGAAAGAACAATATTTTGATATATTTTTTGTAAGAAATTAAGTCAATTTTAAGGAATAGGAAAATCATAATTAGGATTTCTTACACTTGGTCAAAGTAAGATGACTTGTTTGATTTTTAGGGTTAGGAAGAAAATTTGTGAAAGTAATATAGTCTTGATTTTACCTTGATGAAATATGCACACTTTATATACTTGCACGCTTAGAGTTCAAAAACAAAGACTCTTATGCCTTATAACAAAAATAATAAAATAAATCTAATTATTGATTAGCTAGGTGCTTTGGCCTAAGCAAGTCTTGGTATTTATGCAAAAGATAATTAGATAAGTTTGAAAATATATATATATATATAAATCCTCAGATTAAGGTGGGTATTTGTGCCTCATGAAGCATAAGTATTCACGCCTAAAGGGGTACATTTTATAAATAAAAACCTTGGTTTCGTGGCCTTGTCTGCTCGAGTGTTTAAGTCCTTAGGGGTGTTTTCACACCTGGTGCCCTAAAACTGTCCAGTTTGGGTGTCACCGACTAAAAGCTTGTTACATAGGCAAATTAGAAAGCCTAATTGAATTTAGGAATAAATACCACCAAAATAAATATAAATAAGTCATAGGAGTTAATGTTAAAGAACCCTTAGTCAAACTTCACAGTCACGATGGTGCATATGACTTAGAGTAAAGTAATAGACTAGATGAGAAATACAATTTGACTCCTTACTTTGATTGATGACATGTTTTTGAATAGAGACTAAGTTTAGAAATGAAAATTTTGATATTCCTATAACTTATAGATTACTTAAAACCTTACAAATATACTTCAAATATTTTCTTGTTTCAAAATGCTTTTTGAAAACACTAACATTTTTTTTCTTTCTTTATGGATTTTGTGGGTGCAATCCACTGAAAATCCTTACGAGACAAAACTCGTCCTCTAGGGGTAACCTAGAGGTTTAACGGCTTGTTGCACATGCTCAGTGCAATCGAGTGACCTGCAAAAGTGGTCTAATAATTGATTAAGATTAGTTTTGATATTTTGCTCGAGGGCGAGCAAAAGATAAGTGTGGGGGTGTGATCGGTCACATATATTGCATATTGTCACATTTTCATACTTGTTCTCTAAATAAATCATATTAATAAGTCGTATTGTTCTTTATAAAATGCAGGCCCATTGCTAAAGGATAGGCCAGAGAAACGAGCCCAAAAGCCCATTTAATTCAGAATAAATTCGAAATCAGGGAATCAGGGCAGATCTGGGCAAATCATAGAGGTTGAAAACCAGTTGAAATGAATCTTCCCAAATCAAGTGATTGAAGCCAACAAATCAAAGATCATTTCGTCAAATCTGGGAGCTGCAACAGTGAATCCAGCAAGACAAAAGGAAGTCCAAATCCACGCCAACCGTCGCTCCACCTGGATGTGGCCAATTGGCCACATCCAGGCCGGGATCCGCGGTCAAAGCCGCGGATCCGCGGATTGTTGATGGAGATAAGGGGAGCGTTTGCTCCCCTTATCTCCTCACTCTCTCCCCTCTAGGTTTTTGCCTATAAAGGCAGGGTTTTGTACTAAAAAATTAGCGAGGATTAGGATTAAATTTATTGTTCATTTTTAGGGTTTAGGAACATTGTTAGATAGCTTGGAGAAGTTGTATCTCCTCTTTATTCTTTTTTTAGTTTAGACCAGAAAAGAGAGAAGAGTGGAATTGAGTGTGTAATTCGTCTTTGAAGTGACAATCAAAGGAGCTTCTACTTGCCATTCCAACTCAACTTGAATTCGGTATGTTTGTTTTTAATTGTCAATCTCTTGTTTGTTTTCATTTCATAATGAGTAACTAAATCGTTTTCTGGGCTCACTAATTGATGTTTTCTACCTACACTCGCTCAATTGAATTTTATAGAAGAACTCTCTTTAATCATAATACCTAAAGTTAAATTTTATTCTTGAAAGCTCATGATGATACTCTTCTTTTAAAATTTCAAAGCACAACTATTGTTAAATTGTTTTTATTCCATACTTGCTTCTTCGCGCTTGATGGTTTAACATTCTATTTTTAATGTTGTGTTAAGAAAGACCTCAAGATTTGATCCGAAATCATCTCATTTGTTTTACTTGAACACTAAAAGAAATTAAGCTTTTTTGCTTATGATAAAAGTAATGCACTAAAAATGTTCTTGAGATAAGTAGTTAAGTAAATAAAATTAGTGAGCCCAGATCCTCTTCTTTATTAAAAAACAACAAATCACTTTTCAAGCTTTATACAAAATTCACCTTTCCAAAGCCTTGTCCAAATTTGCAATTTCTCTTTTAATCACTTCCCTTCTCTTCATTCTTCTTTTCAACTAAAAAAAAAAAAACTAGCACCATTCTTAGTTTTTTAAAACAAAACACCGAAAAGCTTTCATCGCATTCCTCCTCGTGGACACGACCCGTTAGCCCAAAGCTACACGGTAAATTCCTTACTCTTTCAATTTTACCATCAGAAGACACCGCCGTCATCAGTGATGGACAGTGCATGACGTACCAGGGCATCAGGTACATGTACGGAAGCTCGACTCTAGGATTGGGAGTCTTCAGTTCTGGCCTTCCCTCTGAATCTACCACTGGCCTGCCTTGGGAGTCTACAATAGCCTTACAATAGCCTCCACTTGGCATAGGCTTTTGGTCAACACCCGCAAGCCACTTTGGATGCCTGCTACCATCGCTTGAAGAAGAGAAATTGACTTCTCATGTGCTAGCAGGACTGCTGGGTACACCACATCGGTGACGATCACTTCATGCAGCAGCGTTAGCACCACACAACGCTTCAACCACAACATGAGGAAGCCCGCCAGTAGAGCCCGGTCAAATATGGGAATCCGGGCCTGATAGTGAAAATTTTCAAAGACCGTATCAGGCTGGAAGGTATCTTCATTCAACTCGGTCGTATACGAGCTTGTGGAAGCACTGATCTTCTCGGTGATCTCTTCATCAGTGCAAGGGACCAAACTAGTCACGGGATTAGACTTTTCATTTATGTTATTGAAAAGGTAGCTCGCTCAAGACATCTGTTTAACGCCCATGTTCCTCCAGACGGATATTTACCCACAGATATGGAAGTGGCATAATACTTCCCAACAAGTCTCATACACCTGAGGACCATGTCTCTTCAACAGGTGAAGCTCCTCAGTAGTTGGGACATACTCTTCATATGGGGCATCTTTAATTATTAACCCTGAGACTTCGTATAACTCATGAAGAGGGAGCCCCATCTCTCCAACCGGAGTAAAAAATGTGCCCGTCAAAGGATTGTAATGCTCCAAGATGCCATAAAAGTGGTAGGAGCTCTGCAGGAGGCATATTGTACGGCCCTAACTAAATGGTATAATCACACCTGCTTCAGCAAATCCCCGAGCTCAGGGAGAACAAATCCAACCATCCTACCCCACCATGACTTGTCGGTAGAGTGGGCCCACCCGAGCGGACAAAATTCAGTGGGAAAATCACCCCTCACCTTCAGGAATTGATTGATAAAGGTGGTAGCCAACTGAGGGGTTTCTCCTTTCGGATACTCGGCCCTGACCAATCCAGGATATAAGCCGAATACATCTTTCTCGCGGCCAGTAGGGTATACTTCCTTTACACCCAATTTGCCGAGGGACACGCCGGGGAAAGATTGAGAAAGGTCCCACTCCATTGCGTGGTGTACCAACGTGTGCTAAAGATAGGATAAGGGGTACATCCTCTCTATGTTGGAAAGGAAAAATCTCATGTCCCCTATCTGACGGAGCCACTTATAGTTTCCATCATACAAAACCTTATCTTCCTCAGGATAGCGTCGCCAAAGAAGAAGTCAGGTTTCTTCAGCATAACACGGGTGTCAGATTTGAATAGCCCATTGGTCATGATCTCCTGGAAGGTCAGCATACTAGGGTTGCTGATCCTGTCCTGACGCTCTCTTAACTTCAGAGCAAACACTGGAGCAGTCCTTGGAAGTACGAAGGTCAGATTCAGATCAGCGCCACCTACGTGTCCAAAATGGCACTTCTTGGACAGAGGATTGAAGGAATATCGCACTGCAAAGAGGACAACACACAGTCAGAAATCTAAAAAAAAATGACTAAGTGTTTGAGGCTCAGACGCAGGATTGAGTCTAAACGCGGAGATCAGCAAAACCCACGTCTAAACTCAAAGACACGAGGCTCGCATAAAGCCCGCGTTTTAAAATTTCACAACTTAAAAATTTCTCTAAGTGTTGGAATCAGAAACGAGACTCAGTGAAGCCCGCGTCCAGTCTCAAAGATGCGAGGTTCACATAAAGTCCACGTCTGAACTATCCCCCACTTAGAGAAATTCTCTAAAGGTGTTGGGATCAAAACGCAAGGCTCAATGAAGCCCACGTTCAACAAGCAGACACGAATTCAAGATAATGAAGTGAAGACGAGGAGGTCGTCAAACTCGCGTCTTGCCTACCAACGCAAAAGCTGCGTCTGAATGTTAAATATGCGAACGTAAGCCTCGCATTGGCGGTTCAGTTTAGAAGAGACTTAAGAGTTAAGACAACTCTTCAAATCCCTTAATAGTGAAAACCAGTTCAAATAGTTTTTACCTGAAATGGGGGCTTCCTGCATGGAAGAGCTGCCCATTTGAACCTCTGGAGTGACAGCGCTCGACGACGAAGCCACAGGTTTTGTTTTCGGGGCCATTTTGACCGTGAATTCTGTATCGAAGATGAGAGAAGGAAGAAAAAAGTTCGGAGCTTTTCTTAAGTTCTGAAAGTCCCCAACGTAGGGCTCAGTGGAGAAGAAAAGAGTCTAATAATGACTCTTGAAAGACTGATGTCTTTTATAGACACAGTAATCCACCAAGAGCCGGGACACACATCTCGAGCCCAATCTCCACCTAACGCGTTGCACGCGCCTTGAATGCGATCCTCGCGTATTAAGGGAAAGACGTCTCCTCAGCTCCGCCAGACACATGACAATGCCCCAGAATGCGAGTCTCGCGTTTAACAGGACCGCTTCTCTTTAAAGAAGGACCGCGTCACTACCTTGAAGTCCGCGCTACTTCAACAAAGTAAAAGATGCGTCTCCACTTTAATGTTCGCGTCTCTCCAATATAAAAAAAAATGTCTCATTTCTACTTCAAATGAGGTTTGCGTTCTCAAGACTACATGACCTCTGCGTTTATAAGACTTGCGTTCAGTTTTTACTTCTGTAACCAGTTCAATAGTACACTGAAATAAGCAGATGACTGTTTACCCTAGGTTCAACAGTACACCAATAACCAGCTCAGCATCAAGCAGATCCGAACTGCGTATCCAGACACTCACAATGATCATTTCTGATGGCTTCAAAGAATTTAACAATAAACTCATGGAGATCAAAATCCAGACAAGGTCAAGCTCAAAATATCTCAGAAGATTGTTAGTCCAGTCTTGAGAGCATTACTGCTAGAAGAAAAGTTCAAAGTATTTCAAAACACGTCTCAGTTAACCACGGAGTTTTGAAAACTTTGGAGGGGTTCTGTAGACAATCTAAAAATCACTGAAGATAAGTCATCAAAAAATAGAGTCTATACCCCAGACGCGAGGCTAATCATAGCCACTCGTGTAATACCAAGATGCAGAGCATGAAGCCCACGCCTCGACATCAATACAGTACCAAGACGCAAGAATTGAAGCCCGCGTCCCAGCTGCACTGTAATAACCAAGACGCAAAGCTTGAAGCCCGCGTCCTGGCGTCACTGCAGTGCCAAGACGCGAGGTTCGAAGTGCACGTCTCGATATCACTGCAATTTCAAGACGCAAAGCCTGAAGCTCGCGTCTGGCAGAGTTTGAAACCTGCGTCTAGCAAGGTTCGGAGCCTGCACTCGAAACGCGAAGCTCGAAGCCCGTGTTCCGACTACAGAGAAGCTCCGCGTCTCAGTTATAACTGTCCTAATTACTGGGTCAATTACTGTCCACGTAATGATAGGAGTTAACCCCCATTATGGAGGATTATTAGGGGACAGTTTCACCCCTGAAACCCCTATAAATAACTCAGTTTGCTACTAAAGAGGGGTCGAAACTTTTAGAGAAATCAGAATCTTTAGCTGAGGAATACAATAGAGTTCAACTCTTCTAACAACTTGCTGAGTACAAGTTTGTTCTTGCTTCAAGTCTCTTTAAGATTTTATCAGACAGGAGTTGTGCTACTCCATCTATAGTCCGAAGAGAAGATTCCCAGAAGATTGTGATGTTCACCTAGTTAATGAAAAATAAGATTCACTTTTCACTGCTACATCAAGAACCCAACATTAAATAAAGAGAAGATTTGAGCTTGAATATCTTCTCTCTCTTGTAATCGGGATTGTTTAAGATTGTTGTAATTTTTCATTGATTTAAGAAAATTTTATTACGATCCCCTAAATTTTTCCCGGTCCAAACAAATGTGAGTACATGACTCACGTGCCGTATGCCAGTACAGTTGGTAGTTTGATGTATGCAATGGTGTATACAAGACCAGACTTGCCACAAGCTATCTCAATGATTAGCAGATACATGCATGATCTTCGAAAAGGTCATTGGGAGGGAGTAAAGTGGGTTCTATAGTACATTAAGCGTACCATAGATGTTGGATTGGTATTCAAGAGGGATTCCACATGTAAGCAGGAGTGTATCGTATATGTTGACTTCGACTATATAGGAGACCTTGACAAATGCAGGTCTATAACAGGGTATATGTTTACATTGTCCTAAGCACCGGTGAGTTGACGCTCTATTCTACAGTCTGCCATTGCATTGTCTACTACAAAGGTCGAGTACATGGCCATGATGGAGGCTATAAAGGAGGCAATATGGCTTAAAGGGTTGCTCGATGACTTGGGGATTGAACAGGATCTGTTGAAGATCAATTGTGATAACATGAGTGCTATCTATTTGGCAAAAAATCAAGTGTATCATGCAAGGACGAAGCACGTAGACGTCGGGTTCCTCTTTATTTGGGAGATTCTTGATAAAAGTAATATTGAGTTATTGAAAATTCACACAAAAGAAAATCCCGCAGATATGCTTAATAAGGTGGTGTCAGGAGTGAAGTTTACACATTGTAAAGAGTCGCTCCATACCCTTCCAGTTGCTTGAGCTCTATGGAGCTCATTTGGATGAACTATGGATGGCTTGATCCCTTGGGCAAGGTACGTAGGCAGCCACACTGGTGCAGCCCCTTTCAATTCGACAGGTATTATGATGAGTTCGGCTCAGATTTGAGAAATCTTCATCAAGGTGGAGAATTGTAGGGAGAGAGGAGATAAAATGTTATGATGGAGTTTTTTAAACTCATTAAGAAACACAGTGCAGAGATTGAAAGCCAAAAGGAGTAAGAACGGCACGAGAACAGGGCTTGTATCAGACCAGTAGCAGGGCCGGTCGACCGGTGTGCACAAACGTGCACAGGGTAGCTCGGTCGACCGCCCGGTCGATCATAGCAAGAGAACGGTCGACCGCTCAGTCGACTGACTGGCATGATGAAACTCTTGGTTGAACACAGTCGACCGAGTGGTCGACCGGGTTATTAGGTCGGTCGACCGCCGGATCGACGACAGGCGTATCTGGGCGGGAATCTGTCTCTCCTTTTAGGATTCGGACTTTGTTTCTGAATTGGAGACGAATCTAATTGGGATTTCCTAAATTCCTGGGTCTCTTTGGTTATAAATAAGGGTTCTGCCCTCTTGAATTGTGTGTAAGGTACAAATTGTATTGGTTGTTGAATCAATAAAATCTCTCTCCCTTGCCCACGAGGACGTAGGCAAATTGCCGAACCTCATTAAATATTTTATTTGCTTTCCCTCTTATTTCTTACTCTTGTTATTCTTGGAGTACTTCTCTGCTGCATCTATTGGGTTCCTCATTAGTTGTTGCCTCGCGCGCAACAGCGTGCTCAAGTTCAATTTCACTGTTTGATTATCACTATTTGTTAGGTCATCTCTCTTTGTCAGTTTTAAAAGTTTGAATGATAAATCTAATTAAGTTGAGTCTTTTGAATGTGAGTCTTATCACCTAGGAAAGCATCATCAAATGCCTTATCCTAAGAGGGTGAATAAAAGGCTAATCACTAATTTAGTTTGATTTGTTCAAATGTATCGGGTCCATGTTCAATAAAATTCAAACTTGATATTCAATATTTCATTACTTTTGTGGATGATTATTCGCATTTTACTTGGCTTAATCTCATGAAATCTCGTTCTGAGATCTTTTCTATATTTCAAAATTTTTATTTTGAGATTAAAACTCAATTTAACACTTCTGAGAAAATGTTACAATTTGATAATGCAAAGGAGTACTTTAGTTTATCGTTCACCAATTTATAACTGAACATGACATTATTCATCAATTCTCATTGTACATATACTCCTCAATAAAATAGTGTCGTTGAACGTAAAAATCATCATTTGCTTGAGAGTGCTCGCTCATTCTTTATTCATGGGAGTTCCTAAATATTTTTGGAGTGATTCAGTCCTTACATTATGTTATTTAATTGATTGACTTCCTTTTATTTTCAAAATCAAATCTCGTATTCGGTATTATATTCCCAAAATGATTTGTTTTCCCTGCCACTAAATTTTTTTTGGATGTATATATTATGTTCAAGACACTAATTCTCATAAAAAATTGAATTCTCGTGCTCTCAAATGTATTTTCCTTCAATGATCTCGGACAGAGAAAGGATATTAGTGTTATTATCGTTCATTAGATCATTTTCTTGTTTCTGCTTATGTCATATTTTTTGAGTCTCAATTCGGGTTTGATAGTGAGCCTTCTTCTTTAGAACCTGAGGATGTCAATATGTTTCTCCTTATTCAAGATTTTCCAGTTGAGCATATTCCATCATCGGTTGATAAGATTAGAAACATAGCCACTTATACATAAAGAACCAGCCAGAGATTATACAAGATGTACTTCTACTACATCTGTGTCAACATCTTCTACTATTCTACTTTTTAGATCACAAACTGATGAGAATACAAATGCATTACCCTCTAGTGAGTCTCTTATTACTGATTCTGATACTGTTTCTAATGATGACCTTCCTATTTACCCTTCTTAAGGGTAAACATATTTGCATATCCATCTTTTCTCACACTTTGTATCTTATTTATACTTGTTTGCCTTCTTTCATACCTTTTTTTCCTTCTATCTCAAGTCTATGTCAGAAGCCCTATCTATCCCAGGTTGGAAGGACACCATGCAGGAAGAAATGATGGCTTTACAACAAAATGAAACATGGGATCTTATTGTTCTTCCCCAGGAAAAAAAAGTGATTGGATGTCGGTGGGTGTACATTGTGAAGTTGAATCCTGATGGATTCTTGGCTCGTTTGAAGGCTTCTCAGGTATATGATATGGATTATCAGGATACTTTATCACCAATTTCTAAAATGACATCTGTTTAAATTCTTATATTTTTGGTTGTCACTCATCAGTAGCCCCTCCAGCAGTTAGATGTTAAGAATATTTTTCTCAATGTATTCTTGATGAGAAGGTTTATATGGAGCAACCGCTTAGTTTTGTTTCTCAAGGGAAGTCCGAGAAGGTGTGCAAGGTGAAGAAGTCGTTATATGGATTGAAGCAGTCACTTAGCTTGGTTAGGATGATTTGCCTCAGTTATTCAGGCCTTCCATTCTTAGAAGGACGATTTGTCTCTCATCCTCAGAAGGACCATTCTGCATTTTAGCGACAACATCAAGGGAAGATGTTATTACTTGTAGTATATGTGGAAACTATCATTATCACAGGTGATGATGCACACGGAATTTCATATCTAAAATGTTATTTACAGAAGCACTTTCAGACAAAAGACATTAGATCATTGCGGTATTTCTTAGGCATTGAAATAGCTAGGTCCAAGAAGGAAATTATTCTTTCCCAAAGGAAGTATATGATTGATATGCTATCTAAGAAAGATTTGTTGGGGTACAAGACTACTGATGCACCTATGAAAGTTAATATCAAGTTGTTACCAGATTAGGGGGAGATATTAGATGATCCTAGTAGATATCGCAAGTTAGTAGGTAAGCTAAATTACCAACAGTAAGTAGATCTGATATTGCATTTGTTGTTAGTATTATGAGTCAGTTTCTCTCAACACTAAGGACAAATAATTGGAATGCAGTAGTTTGGATTCTCAGGTACTTGAAGAAGGCTTCAGGGAAAGAGCTTCTATATTGGGATTGTGGACATAATAGAGTTGTTGATTTCTCAAATGCAGATTGGACAGATTCACACATTGATAGATGATTTATCACGTACTTTTGTGTTTTTCTTGGATAAAATCTTGTGTCGTGAAAAATAAGAAGTAAAAGTGTGGTGTCGTAATCTGGTGTGGAGTTAGAATATCATGTAATATTACATGTGACTTGTGAATTGATTTGGATTAGAGACTCGTTGACTGAGCTTGGTCATGCTCCAGAGTATCATATGAGATTATAATGTGATAATCAAGTTACTATTCACATTGTTGAAATTCTAATATTTCACAAGTACATAAAACACATTGAAATGAATTATCATATGGTGCGCTGAAGATAGAAAAGAAGATTGTTCAAGCTCAACATGTCTTGTACGGATATCATCTGCCAGATTTACTCACAAAATCTCTTGGGAAGACACGAGTTTACTTTATTTGTGACAAGCTGAGCATGTGTTATATATATGCTCCAGCTTGAGGAGGAGTGTTAGTAGTAATGTTTTTCCCCAAATTGGTTGTATTAATAAATTGTATCTCAGAATTTATCTATATAATAAACTAAGGGGGGAGAGAGAGTTAGGGTAACTAACTGTCTATTTTCAATAACCTAGATTTTATTATCTTTAAAGATATGTAATTTGTTTGTACATACAGTAGCATGTTAGTTTTATCTACGTGGCTCAAAATAGAAGTGTTTGCTTAAAAGAAAAAGGGGAAAGTCAAAATGCATGCCTCAAGCTCATGAGAACTTTTTGAAGACTTGGTTCCTTTAATTCTGCATAAACTCATTGAATTACTCTCTGAGGTTGGCATACTGAATCAAGAATTGGCTTCAAAACAAAATATCCGATGGGAAACAACACAGATACTTGCATGCTTGACACGTGCAACTACGATGAGTCTACAAGGGGTGAACCTCATGAAGTAGCAGCATCTACACCAGTTGTTTATACGAATTTTCGAGTTCTTCTATGCTATTGCATCTAATAAGCAAAGGTTCATAAGAGTTTCCCAACTTCCTTCTCTATTTGGTTGTCAAGTTGTGCATGAATTCTGATAGAATTTGCTCTTAGAGGAGTGTATAAAATTAAGAAGTAAGCAGAGATCCCAGAAAGTTTTGTTCGAGCTGGTATTTCTGAACTTGTTGAGTGATAGCTCATTTTCTACTGTATATTTGACCCTCTGTGGGCTCGTATTCAAATTGTTTTATAGATTTGTGTCTTGTATCAATTAATGGCATCAAAATTAAGAGGATTAAAGTTGAGGTCCCCTGTTCATAGCTTTTTCTTTTTTAAGTAAATGTGAGTATTCTCCACCATGTCCCATTAAAGAGATTATGGGGTTGTTTGGATTCAAGGAAGCGGGCGGAAGTAAGGAAATAGGGAAGTGTCATTTCTCACTTCCCTATCTATCTAAGCACTCGAAAAAAAATGAGAAATCCCTTTTTCTTTTCTCTTTTCCCTTTACGCAACCATTTTGTCACTTCTAGGGTGCTACAGTGAATTTATGGTCATGTAAATCTCATTTGTAATAAATTATAATTCAAAACAGTTAATTTTGTGATCATGTAAATCTCACTTGTATTCTAATTACAGTCCAATTTTTATTTTTCTTGATTAATTTTTATTTTAATATTATTTTGCAGTCAACTTTGTAGTCAACTTTTTCACTTTCACTTCCACTTTATCATTCAAATACCGAAAAAGGCATAACATTTTTCAAATCACACTTCTCAACAACATCCAAACACCGAAAAACTTGCTAACCAATTCTCAAGCTCCAAAAGCAACTATTACTACTTTCTCACTTTCTCACTTTCACCCCTAACTAAACAGCCCCTATAATGAAACAAAGGAAAGCACCATGAAAGAAAAAATGTGCCATCAACGGTACATCGCAAGTTCTGAAGCTACAAAACCACCCAGCCAACTATGGGCAAATAAAGGTGGGCAAATAAAGGTGGGCAAACTAAAATGACATAGGCGCGACAGAATAGTAGCCACATCCTCCTTTTGTTAATGTGATATCATCATTCACCGAGGGTCCCTTCGGGTTCGGTTCATGTGTGTGAGCCACACACACACATATAATAAGAGAACCAATCCCACGTTGACACGTGAATTGGACCTCATATAATCTCTTATAATATGTGTGTGAGGCCCACACACATAACATATTATAAAAGGATTAATACACGTGTCAATGCGTGATTGGCCCTCTTATTGTATGTGTGTGTGGCTCACACACATGAACCGAACCCGGGTCGCTTCTGTGGCAGTGCGATCCTGGGCATCAGAAAATAGGGGACCTACCCAAAACATCCTCTTTGAGAAGTAAATGACATAATATGAGAAATGATTTGGGGATAATCTAAAGCAGTAAAACGAAAACATTGATTATTCTTATCTAACCAAATACACAATATAGCGGCCGCAACTACAATGTCCCCAGCCGCAAAAAGCCTAGGATTAACGTGTCCCTTATGCCAAGACGACCACAGTCTGAAATCTGCTACGGGAAGGAGATGATATCAAACGTCCTGCAGACCACCTCCGTAATAGGAATCACCGGGGGAAAGTCATGAAGCGGTGCTTTGTAACTCCAAACCATGTAAAACCTCACACATAGAAATATCATGCAGTGTTTTCTAATTAGGTTCTCTGGATTAAATTTCATTTTGTGCAATGAGACAGAGGAATGCTTTAACTTTAAATAGTGTCGGAATCTGCCAGATAACATTTGATCTCTCCAACCTGCATCCTATATAACACCCTGAAAAAATTTAAACTAATTTACATATCTTTTTATGAATGTTTCGATCTGACCAAGTTTTTGGCCATTTGAAAAGTTATTTATATTTCAAATGTTGAAAACATATCCATTTGAAGAGATTTAAAGTATCAAATATTCAATTTATCAAAAGTGCGCTTTTACTAAATTCTGGTCTATTAGTCGACTTATAATAAGTATAAGTCAATTAAACTGTAAAATGATTATGTATACATGTTTCTATTTGACTATTCAGTCGACTTATATAATCTATAAGTCAACTGGTCTAGATATTAGTCAACTTATAAATGAATATAAGTCGATTAGACTTCTGACCTACAGCAGTTTTGCACTGACATATATTCAGCAATTGAAAAACACCTAGAGGGTGGGTTAATAGGTGTAAGTGCTAATCTAGAAACTAAGTGCGCTAAATGCGGAAGCTAATGCAAACTTTGCAACACACTTAATACAACACACAAGTGTAGCCGAATTCCCCGTGAAGGGCTCTGGACTAACTCCTCTTGATTCCCCAAGATATGGGTTGAGGTGCTATATGAAGCTCTTGTGGTTAAGTACAAGTGAGGCACACACAAACAACCAAGCATATAAAGGATATAGACAATATGAAATATGCAAGGCACAAATGCAAGCAATAAGATATGAATGAATGATGCTTTGCACAAAGTAAAGAGAGAGAGTTAGAGAGACAATGGATCAAACGCAAAGGCCAAGATATGTTTCGAGGTTCGAGCCCCTAGCTCTACATCCCCGCCTTCACCACCGTGAAGGATTTCCAATCCACTATCTCCCACCAAGGGAACCTCCACCGAGGAGGATTTGTTACAACAAGGGAGTACCGAACTCCTCTCTCAAACACCGCCTCACAACCGAGGGGTAGGCCCGTAGCCAAACAACCAACAACCAACACCTCTACCGAAGAGGGTTTACAAACCAAACTCCACCTCTCACTAGAGGGAGCAAACAACAACCAACTCCACCTCTCACTAGAGGGAGCAAACCACAATCCTCAACCTCTACCGAAGAGGGAGCAACCCAATCAAAGCAAGGGTTTTACAACAAGTGGTTACAAAGACCACAAACTATCTTTTCCACAAACAAAAGATCCTAAATAGATTAGGATAGAAGATATAGCTCAAGTGTGGAAAACTAGGTGTTTGGAAAACAAAAACTCAAAGAAAGAAACTTGGAAAAACTCTTGTAAAAGATAGAAAATGAAAGCCAAGACAAATCTCCCAAAATTCTTTTTTCTTTGATTTTTTCAAAAACCTAAAACAAATAAGATTGGAAGTTTAAAGCCCAAAAACACTTTTGAAAACTTGTTTTAAACTCTGGGGAAACTGTAATTTTTCTATTGTGAAAACCTTAGCCAAAATCCCAAAGAGTTGGGGTTTATATAGGCCAAAACAGAAACTAGCCGTTAGGCTGATCTGGCAGCCTGACAGGCTAGCGGTCGGCCGGCCGGCCGACCGCCAACGGTCAGAAATATGACCGTTGGGCCATCTCGGTCGACCGCCCGGTCGACCGAAATAAATAGAAAGCAGAGCTTTCTGGTCCGGTCGGCCGTCCGGCCGACCGTCCCTGTGGCTGCCAAACGTGCACAGGCTTGTGCACGTCGGTCGACCCCAAGGGTCGACTGGCCTTTGGTACGGTCGACCCAAGCGGTCGGCCGACCTGGCCTGTCAGCCACTGTTCTGGGACAGAAACACATTTTAAAAATCTTTTAGAAAATCTTTTAAGTCTTTGTAAAAATACCCAAAAATAGTTTTATCATTTTGCATTGATATATAAACATGTGATAAAAAGTTTAGCTCAAATATCAATCAATATGAACTATTTTTGTGTTTTAACATTTTACCAAAAACCAAAACTTGTATTTTATCAAACTTGGATTTTTCAATACATGAATAGGAAAGTCAAAATAAGTTTGTTTAAAAGTTAAGCATGCATGTATAGAATGAAACAACTACACATATATCAATTAAACTTGTTTTGATCAACTATTCATGAAAACCAAAAACCAAACATAAAACGTGTGTGTTATGTGCACTTGAGCATATCAACTATACTAAGCTTTACAAATGGATCTAAAACACACTAAACTAAACTAGGATACCTAAGTCTTCTTGACGATCTTCATCTTCAAGTTGAGTAGATCCAAAACTCTATCCATGGGCTAGGCAATGTGTGATCTTGAAGCTTGAGCCCTGGAATCACTTGTGAAGCTTCCAAACACCTCTTGTTGAAGCTAATCACCAACTAATATCTTGGTTAATGATCTAAAACTTAAACAATACAAGATTATTAGTAAACATAACTACATGAGTTAATCATCATCAAAACTAGGGTGGAAGGCCAATGGGCCAACAATCTCCCCCTTTTTGATGATGACAAAACTCATGGAGTTATATATGCATGGATTAAAGTTAAGCTTCAAAGAAGCTCCCCCTTAACTCATGCATAAGCAAATAAACAATAAATATGCAATGAATGACAATGCATAATCATGCATAAACAATAAAAAGGTTCTAGATACCAATGAAATGTTCAAAAACAAAATATGCTCTAGATACCAATTAAAATTAAACTAAATTACACTTAATATATGCAAAAACATAACTATGCATATATAAAACTCATAAACTCAAAATCTTTCTCCCCCTTTTTGTCAATCATCAACAAAGGGGTAAACAATCAAAACAAAACAAAATCTTCTCACCCTTTTTAATACAAAGAATCAATCATCAATAAAGGGTTAAATGCAAAACTAAATCAATACATTTTTCTCTCCCCCTTTTTGTCTAACACAAAAACAAAACCAAATAGGGGTGACAATCAATTAAGATATCAATTGAAAATATGTCAATGAAGCATCTTGATACCAATTGAAAGTAAACATAGATCAATAAATATTATATGCTATATACATTCATGAAGAGGAAGACGCTAAGTTAACTTCCCTACACATATGCATTACATGAAGAAGGGATGACAAGCCCCAATTCACATAACACATATTATGTAATGCATAAGCGGAGATGTGAAGCTCCCCTTACACACGTGTATCACATAAAGAAGAGATGTCAAGCTCCTCAATACAAGATACACTCAACATGAATCTATATGTAGAAGAGATGTTAAGCTCTCCTTGCATATAGTCAATATAAATCAAAACTTTTGTATTTATTTTAAAACAAAATTTTGAGGTACCAATTTTAAAACATATTCAAATAAACATCTTGATATCAAAAGATAGTATTTTTCTTTTTAAGTCATATAAACAATTTTGATTGTGATATCATATGCTTAAAATAAACATCAAATTTTCAATCATAAAGTGTGGGAGTGGAAATCAAATACCAATTGAAATATGAAAATTAAATTTTCTTCCCCTTTATGAAATATAAACTAAAACAATGCGTAGGCTTGATATCAATTTAAAAAATAATCAATTGAAATAGGATAATTATTAAGGTTTTCAAGCTTAGCATAAACAAATATATATGTATGAAAATTAGATACCAATTGACATTGATACCATTGGAATTTGAACGCATACATACATAAAAACATATGAGTATACAATAAGATCAAAATTGATACCAATTGAAAGAGTTCAATGATACCAATTGAAACAACAAAATAAGCATGGTATAACTCATATCATAACGAAGAATACGAACTAGTTAAAAGGAAAATTTTTGTTAACTAGTACGAAATCCTTCAAGTAAGGAATAAACTAAAAATAATTTTCATAAAACACATGTAAATCACATAGCACTTAAAAACACTCAATATTCAATAAAGTCCATACATGCTCATGAAAACATACTCATGAGATCTATTTTAAAAAAATGATGAGTGTACAAGTAATGTGTGACATGACATTATGAAATTTCCAATTAAGCTCAAAATTCCTTGAAACAATGAAAATCATCAAAATTATTTAATCTTCAAGGTATATGTATGTCTTATACAAACTAAAGCATACATACATATCCAAAACACAACGAGTCCACAAAATATATGCATTAAGGCACGAGGCTCAAAAAAAAAGGATGTATATGTATAATAATAATTTGGATAAAATAGACATATACATGAAGTTAAAAAAATAAACACGAAATCAAGAAAAACTAAATTTTCACCAAAACAAATTTCGTTTCAAGGTATATGTATGAATTGTCAACACAATAAGTATACATACATATCCCTAAACACACTTGAGTCCATATATATAGATTTGCATGAAAGGCAAATGACTCAAAGGGTATACATGTATATTTTAAAATTTGACAAAATAAACATATACATGAAATGAAAACTCATAAAACAAATCCAAAAATAGGAATACAAGTTTAAAATGCATGAATCATCAAAACTAGACTATACTAGAACATCTAATGGGTTCAAATAAGCATTCAAGCTCAAACATATATAGATTTATTTGTGGCCCACTATATGCACAAGTATACATCTAGTTTTAATGAAAACTAACATATAAACAAGTAATCTTAACATGAAGCATCAAAATACGATAAAAATCAACATGATAAACATAAAAATGATTATTATGAATATCCACATGTTATTAGAACTATGATATACGCAATAGCAACCAAATAGTGAGAACACAAAAGAATTTATCCATATCAAACATGGGTGTCTCAAAATAACTAAACATGTATATCACAAATCTAATAAGCATGGCATTTTCATAGTAATTAAAAAAAACATCAAAACATGCTATAAACAATGATATGAAAAGCATGTAAACAATAAATAAGGAGTTAGAGATTCGATACCAAAATCAAGGAGGGCACCGCTCTAGTTATCCAAACCAAGGTGGTCCTCCCACCAAACTTCCCTTGAAAGTGATGCATCCAAAAGGATTCTCTTTAAGCACGGAACGCATCCACTCCAAGGTACGGCTACTCTCACGTCATGTGAGAGCCCACACCTACATCAAAAATAATAGGAAGGGTGGTCTTTGGTACCCATACTCTTTTGGGTCCATGGGGGTTAGTCCCTTCTCTAACCCAAACAAATTTCTTTACTAAATTTGAAACATTTAATCTATCATAACAAAATTTAGCAAGGTGGCCCATACGTCCACAATGTGTACAAGTGTACACATGAGCATACATGGTGGAATGGGTGTGTGCGTGAGAAGCATGTGTATGCCGTGGAGGGTGTGCATGAAAAGATGGAACTTGTTTCTTTCGAAACAAAGATTCCAAACGTGTATGGCCCACTACACATTGGCTCAAAGTGGAGCCCAAACAATCAACACTCTTCTTAAGCATGGATATATCATTGTTGATCAAAGAAGAAGTGTGGCATGCAATAGGTGAAGTGTGTGATACTACCCTAGCATGGCAAACATGTGCATCAATCTTATTTTGTAAAACAACATTTTTCTTTAAACAAATTTCTAAATCCTTTGAAATAGAATCAATTTTTATTTTCAAAGAATTATTTTCTTTTACAACAAATTCAATTTTTGAAGACAAAACTTTATTTTTCTTCAAAACATCATTACAATCATTTTTAGATTTCAAAACATTATTTTCTTTTAGTGCAAGTTCAAATTGAGATTTCAATGAATCCCTTTCATTATAAACCTCAACCTTCTCTTGCAAAACCAAATCAAGATTAGAAGACAATTTTTCATTTTCTTTATTTAATGCAAAAGTCTTCTTTTTTAAAACATTATATTTTTCTATTAGTTTTTCACAAACAATAGAAAGTTCTTCATTTAAAGCATGGGGATCAACATAATCATCACATGAAGAACTAGCATCAAAACTATCTAGTTGAGATTTCGATTGTACCTTAAGGGAGTCATTCCCTTGGACCATGAAGCATTGTGAGTCGGATTCTCCACTAGATTCCTCTGGTTGATTTGGCAATTGAAGCTTGGAGGTGGTGGTGGTTGTCAACATATTCCACACTGCAAATGCGGAATCAAAGTTAGAAGCAAGCATAAGATATTCTTTAGGAAGTGTGCTTCTAATGGCCTCTAAGGCTTGTGCATTGGCCCCTATATGCTTGCTATCACTAAGAAAGGATTCCTTTGTAATGGCAAGGTGAACCTTGTAACCTAGGGCTTGTAGGTACATGGACATCCTATACTTCCAAACAACAATGTTGGAAGGGTCAAAACTAGGTGGGGTCATGAAGTCCATGGTAAACTATATGAGTGTGCAAACAAGCAAATGCAAACAAGATTAGCAAACAAATGGATCTCACTCCTAAGATGTTAAGCCTAATATCAGGAGCGTAGGTTCTGATACCAATTGAAAAACACCTAGAGGGGGGGTTAATAGGTGTAAGTGCTTATCTAGAAACTAAGTGCGCTAAATGCGGAAGCTAATGCAAACTTTGCAACACACTTAATACAACACACAAGTGTAGCCGAATTCCCCGTGAAGGGCTCTGGACTAACTCCTCTTGATTCCCCTAGATATGGGTTGAGGTGCTATATGAAGCTCTTGTGGTTAAGTACAAGTGAGGCACACACAAACAACCAAGCATATAAAGGATATAGACAATATGAAATATGCAAGGCACAAATGCAAGCAATAAGATATGAATGAATGATGCTTTGCACAAAGTAAAGAGAGAGTTAGAGAGACAATGGATCAAACGCAAAGGCCAAGATATGTTTCGAGGTTCGAGCCCCTAGCTCTACATCCCCGCCTTCACACCGTGAAGGATTTCCAATCCACTATCTCCCACCGAGGGAACCTCCACCGAGGAGGATTTGTTACAACAAGGGAGTACCGAACTCCTCTCTCAAACACCGCCTCACAACCGAGGGGTAGGCCCGTAGCCAAACAACCAACAACCAACACCTCTACCGAAGAGGGTTTACAAACCAAACTCCACCTCTCACTAGAGGGAGCAAACAACAACCAACTCCACCTCTCACTAGAGGAAGCAAACCACAATCCTCAACCTCTACCGAAGAGGGAGCAACCCAATCAAAGCAAGGGTTTTACAACAAGTGGCTACAAAGACCACAAACTCTCTTTTCCACAAACAAAAGATCCTAAATAGATTAGGATAGAAGATATAGCTCAAGTGTGGAAAACTAGGTGTTTGGAAAACAAAAACTCAAAGAAAGAAACTTGGGAAAACTCTTGTAAAAGATAGAAAATGAAAGCCAAGACAAATCTCCCAAAATTCTTTTTTTCTTTGATTTTTTCAAAAACCTAAAACAAATAAGATTGGAAGTTTAAAGCCCAAAAACACTTTTGAAAACTTGTTTTAAACTCTGGGGAAACTGTAATTTTTCTACTGTGAAAACCTTGGCCAAAATCCCAAAGAGTTGGGGTTTATATAGGCCAAAACAGAAACTAGCCGTTAGGCTGATCTGGCAGCCTGACAGGCTAGCGGTCGGCCGGCCGGCCGACCGCCAACGGTCAGAAATATGACCGTTGGGCCATCTCGGTCGACCGCCCGGCCGACCGAAATAAATAGAGAGCAGAGCTTTCTGGTCCGGTCGGCCGTCCGGCCGACCGTCCCTGTGGCTGCCAAACGTGCACAGGCTTGTGCACGTCGGTCGACCCCAAGGGTCGACTGGCCTTTTGTACGGTCGACCCAAGCGGTCGGCCGATCTGGCCTGTCAGCCACTGTTCTGGGACAGAAACACATTTTAAAAATCTTTTAGAAAATCTTTTAAGTCTTTGTAAAAATACCCAAAAATAGTTTTATCATTTTGCATTGATATATAAACATGTGATAAAAAGTTTAGCTCAAATATCAATCAATATGAACTATTTTTGTGTTTTAACATTTTTACCAAAAACCAAAACTTGTATTTTATCAAACTTGAATTTTTCAATACATGAATAGGAAAGTCAAAATAAGTTTGTTTAAAAGTTAAGCATGCATGTATAGAATGAAACAACTACACATATATCAATTAAACTTGTTTTGATCAACTATTCATGAAAACCAAAAACCAAACATAAAACGTGTGTGTTATGTGCACTTGAGCATATCAACTATACTAAGCTTTACAAATGGATCTAAAACACACTAAACTAAACTAGGATACCTAAGTCTTCTTGACGATCTTCATCTTCAAGTTGAGTCGATCCAAAACTCCATCCATGGGCTAGGCAATGTGTGATCTTGAAGCTTGAGCCCTGGAATCACTTGTAAAGCTTCCAAACACCTCTTGTTGAAGCTAATCACCAACTAATATCTTGGTTAATGATCTGAAACTTAAACAACACAAGATTATTAGTAAACATAACTACATGAGTTAATCATCATCAAAACTAGGGTGGAAGGCCAATGGGCCAACAATCTCCCCCTTTTTGATGATAACAAAACTCATGGAGTTATATATGCATGAATTAAAGTTAAGCTTCAAAGAAGCTCCCCCTTAACTCATGCATAAAAAATAAACAATAAATATGCAATGAATGACAATGCATGATCATGCATAAACAATAAAAAAGGTTCTAGATACCAATGAAATATTCAAAAACAAAATATGCTCTAGATACCAATTAAAATTAAACTAAATTACACTTAATATATGCAAAAACATAACTATGCATATATAAAACTCATAAACTCAAAATCTTTCTCCCCCTTTTTGTCAATCATCAACAAAAGGGTAAACAATCAAAACAAAACAAAATCTTCTCACCCTTTTTAATACAAAGAATCAATCATCAATAAAGGGTTAAATGCAAAACTAAATCAATACATTTTTCTCTCCCCCTTTTTGTCTAACACAAAAACAAAACCAAATAGGGGTGACAATCAATTAAGATATCAATTGAAAATATGTCAATGAAGCATCTTGATACCAATTGAAAGTAAACATAGATCAATAAATATTATATGCTATATACATTCATGAAGAGGAAGACGCTAAGTTAACTTCCCTACATATATGCATTATATGAAGAAGGGATGACAAGCCCCAATTCACATAACACATATTATGTAATGCATAAGCGGAGATGTGAAGCTCCCCTTACACACGTGTATCACATAAAGAAGAGATGTCAAGCTCCTCAATACAAGATACACTCAACATGAATCTATATGTAGAAGAGATGATAAGCTCTCCTTGCATATAGTCAATATAAATCAAAACTTTTGTATTTATTTTAAAACAAAATTTTGAGGTACCAATTTTAAAACATATTCAAATAAACATCTTGATATCAAAAGATAGTATTTTTCTTTTTAAGCCATATAAACAATTTTGATTGTGATATCATATGCTTAAAATAAACATTAAATTTCCAATCATAAAGTGTGGGAGTGGAAATCAAATACCAATTGAAATATGAAAATCAAATTTTCTTCCCCTTTATGAAATATAAACTAAAACAATGCGTAGGCTTGATACCAATTTAAAAATAATCAATTGAAATAGGATAATCATTAAGGTTTTCAAGCTTAACATAAACAAATATATATGTATGAAAATTAGATACCAATTGACATTGATACCATTGGAATTTGAACGCATACATACATAAAAACATATGAGTATACAATAAGATCAAAATTGATACCAATTGAAAGAGTTCAATGATACCAATTGGAACAACAAAATAAGCATGGTATAACTCATATCAAAACGAAGAATACGAACTAGTTAAAATGAAAATTTTTGTTAACTAGTACGAAATCCTTCAAGCAAGGAATAAATTAAAAATAATTTTCATAAAACACATGTAAATCACATAGCACTAAAAAACACTCAATATTCAATAAAGTCCATACATGCTCATGAAAACATACTCATGAGAACTATTTTAAAAAAATGGTGAGTGTACAAGTAATGTGTGACATGGCATTATGAAATTTCCAATTAAGCTCAAAATTCCTTAAAACAATGAATATCATCAAAATTATTTAATCTTCAAGGTATATGTATGTTTTATACAAACTAAAACATACATACATATCCAAAACACAACGAGTCCACAAAATATATGCATTAAGGCACGAGGCTCAAAAAAAAAGGATGTATATGTATAATAATAATTTGGATAAAATAGACATATACATGAAGTTAAACAAATAAATACGAAATCAAGAAAAACTAAATTTTCACCAAAACAAATTTCATTTCAAGGTATATGTATGAATTGTCAACACAATAAGTATACATATATATCCCTAAACACACTTGAGTCCATATATATAGATTTGCATGAAAGGCAAATGACTCAAAGGGTATACATGTATATTTTAAAATTTGGCAAAATAAACATATACATGAAATAAAAACTCATAAAACAAATCTAAAAATAGGAATACAAATTTAAAATGCATGAATCATCAAAACTAGATTATACTAGCACATCTAATGGGTTCAAATAAGCATTCAAGCTCAAACATATATAGATTTATTTGTGGCCCACTATATGCACAAGTATACACCTAGTTTTAATGAAAACTAACATCTAAACCAGTAATCTTAACATGAAGCATCAAAATACGATAAAAATCAACATGATAAACATAAACATGATTATTATGAATATCCACATGTTATTAGAACTATGATATACGCAATAGCAACCAAATAGTGAGAACACAAAAGAATTTATCCATATCAAACATGGGTGTCTCAAAATAACTAAACATGTATATCACAAATCTAATAAGCATGACATTTTCATAGTAATTAAAAAAACATCAAAACATGCTATAAACAATGATATGAAAAGCATGTAAACAATAAATAAGGAGTTAGAGATTCGATACCAAAATCAAGGAGGGCACCGCTCTAGTTCTCCAAACCAAGGTGGTCCTCCCACCAAACTTCCCTTGAAAGTGATGCATCCAAAAGGATTCTCTTTAAGCACGGAACGCATCCACTCCAAGGTACGGCTACTCTCACGTCATGTGAGAGCCCACACCTACATCAAAAACAATAGGAGGGGTGGTCTTTGGTACCCATACTCTTTTGGGTCCATGGGGGTTAGTCCCTTCTCTAACCCAAACAAATTTCTTTGCTAAATTTGAAACATTTAATCTATCATAACAAATTTAGCAAGGTGGCCCATACGTCCACAATGTGTACAAGTGTACACATGAGCATACATGGTGGAATGGGTGTGTGCGTGAGAAGCATGTGTATGCCGTGGAAGGTGTGCATGAAAAGATGGAACTTGTTTCTTTCGAAACAAAGATTCCAAACGTGTATGGCCCACTACACATTGGCTCAAAGTGGAGCCCAAACAATCAACACTCTTCTTAAGCATGGATATATCATTGTTGATCAAAGAAGAAGTGTGGCATACAATAGGTGAAGTGTGTGATACTACCCTAGCATGGCAAACATGTGCATCAATCTTATTTTGTAAAACAACATTTTTCTTTAAACAAATTTCTAAATCCTTTGAAATAGAATCAATTTTTATTTTCAAAGAATTATTTTCTTTTACAACAAATTCAATTTTTGAAGACAAAACTTTATTTTTCTTCAAAACATCATTACAATCATTTTTAGATTTCAAAACATTATTTTCTTTTAGTGCAAATTCAAGTTGAGATTTAAATGAATCCCTTTCATTATAAACCTCAACCTTCTCTTGCAAAACCAAATCAAGATTAGAAGACAATTTTTCATTTTCTTTATTTAATGCAAAAGTCTTCTTTTTTAAAACATTATATTTTTCTATTAGTTTTTCACAAACAATAGAAAGTTCTTCATTTAAAGCATGGGGATCAACATAATCATCACATGAAGAACTAGCATCAAAACTATCTAGTTGAGATTTCGATTGTACCTTAAGGGAGTCATTCCCTTGGACCATGAAGCATTGTGAGTCGGATTCTCCACTAGATTCCTCTGGTTGATTTGGCAATTAAAACTTGGAGGTGGTGGTGGTTGTCAACATATTCCACACTGCAGATGCGGAATCAAAGTTAGAAGCAAGCATAAGATATTCTTTAGGAAGTGTGCTTCTAATGGCCTCTAAGGCTTGTGCATTGGCCCCTATATGCTTGCTATCACTAAGGAAGGATTCCTTTGTAATGGCAAGGTGAACCTTGTAACCTAGGGCTTGTAGGTACATGGACATCCTATACTTCCAAACAACAATGTTGGAAGGGTCAAAACTAGGTGGGGTCATGAAGTCCATGGTAAACTATATGAGTGTGCAAACAAGCAAATGCAAACAAGATTAGCAAACAAATGGATCTCACTCCTAGGATGTTAAGCCTAATATCAGGAGCGTAGGTTCTGATACCAATTGAAAAACACCTAGAGGGGGGGTTAATAGGTGTAAGTGCTAATCTAGAAACTAAGTGCGCTAAATGCGGAAGCTAATGCAAACTTTGCAACACACTTAATACAACACACAAGTGTAGCCGAATTCCCCGTGAAGGGCTCTGGACTAACTCCTCTTGATTCCTCTAGATATGGGTTGAGGTGCTATATGAAGCTCTTGTGGTTAAGTACAAGTGAGGCACACACAAACAACCAAGCATATAAAGGATATAGACAATATGAAATATGCAAGGCACAAATGCAAGCAATAAGATATGAATGAATGATGCTTTGCACAAAGTAAAGAGAGAGTTAGAGAGACAATGGATCAAACGCAAAGGCCAAGATATGTTTCGAGGTTCGAGCCCCTAGCTCTACATCCCCGCCTTCACACCGTGAAGGATTTCCAATCCACTATCTCCCACCGAGGGAACCTCCACCGAGGAGGATTTGTTACAACAAGGGAGTACCGAACTCCTCTCTCAAACACCGCCTCACAACCGAGGGGTAGGCCCGTAGCCAAACAACCAACAACCAACACCTCTACCGAAGAGGGTTTACAAACCAAACTCCACCTCTCACTAGAGGGAGCAAACAACAACCAACTCCACCTCTCACTAGAGGGAGCAAACCACAATCCTCAACCTCTACCGAAGAGGGAGCAACCCAATCAAAGCAAGGGTTTTACAACAAGTGGCTACAAAGACCACAAACTCTCTTTTCCACAAACAAAAGATCCTAAATAGATTAGGATAGAAGATATAGCTCAAGTGTGGAAAACTAGGTGTTTGGAAAACAAAAACTCAAAGAAAGAAACTTGGGAAAACTCTTGTAAAAGATAGAAAATGAAAGCCAAGACAAATCTCCCAAAATTCTTTTTTCTTTGATTTTTTCAAAAACCTAAAACAAATAAGATTGGAAGTTTAAAGCCCAAAAACACTTTTGAAAACTTGTTTTAAACTCTGGGGAAACTGTAATTTTTCTATTGTGAAAACCTTGGCCAAAATCCCAAAGAGTTGTGGTTTATATAGGCCAAAACAGAAACTAGCCGTTAGGCTGATCTGGCAGCCTGACAGGCTAGCGGTCGGCGGCCGGCCGCCGACCGCCAACGGTCAGAAATATGACCGTTGGGCCATCTCGGTCGACCGCCCGGCCGACCGAAATAAATAGAGAGCAGAGCTTTCTGGTCCGGTCGGCCGTCCGGCCGACCGTCCCTGTGGCTGCCAAACGTGCACAGGCTTGTGCACGTCGGTCGACCCCAAGGGTCGACTGGCCTTTGGTACGGTCGACCCAAGCGGTCGGCCGACCTGGCCTGTCAGCCACTGTTCTGGGACAGAAACACATTTTAAAAATCTTTTAGAAAATCTTTTAAGTCTTTGTAAAAATACCCAAAAATAGTTTTATCATTTTGCATTGATATATAAACATGTGATAAAAAGTTTAGCTCAAATATCAATCAATATGAACTATTTTTGTGTTTTAACATTTTTACCAAAAACCAAAACTTGTATTTTATCAAACTTGGATTTTTCAATACATGAATAGGAAAGTCAAAATAAGTTTGTTTAAAAGTTAAGCATGCATGTATAGAATGAAACAACTACACATATATCAATTAAACTTGTTTTGATCAACTATTCATGAAAACCAAAAACCAAACATAAAACGTGTGTGTTATGTGCACTTGAGCATATCAACTATACTAAGTTTTACAAATGGATCTAAAACACACTAAACTAAATTAGGATACCTAAGTCTTCTTGACGATCTTCATCTTCAAGTTGAGTCGATCCAAAACTCCATCCATGGGTTAGGCAATGTGTGATCTTGAAGCTTGAGCCCTGGAATCACTTGTGAAGCTTCCAAACACCTCTTGTTGAAGCTAATCACCAACTAATATCTTGGTTAATGATCTGAAACTTAAACAACAGAAGATTATTAGTAAACATAACTACATGAGTTAATCATCATCAAAACTAGGGTGGAAGGCCAATGGGCCAACAATCCCCCTTTTTGATGATAACAAAACTCATGGAGTTATATATGCATGGATTAAAGTTAAGCTTCAAAGAAGCTCCCCTTAACTCATGCATAAACAAATAAACAATAAATATGCAATGAATGACAATGCATAATCATGCATAAATAATAAAAAGGTTCTAGATACCAATGAAATGTTCAAAAACAAAATATTCTCTAGATACCAATTAAAATTAAAGTAAATTACACTTAATATATGCAAAAACATAACTATGCATATATAAAACTCATAAACTCAAAATCTTTCTCCCCCTTTTTGTCAATCATCAACAAAAGGGTAAACAATCAAAACTAAACAAAATCTTCTCACCCTTTTTAATACAAAGAATCAATCATCAATAAAGGGTTAAATGCAAAACTAAATCAATACATTTTTCTCTCCCCTTTTTGTCTAACACAAAAACAAAACCAAATAGGGGTGACAATCAATTAAGATATCAATGAAAATATGTCAATGAAGCATCTTGATACCAATTGAAAGTAAACATAGATCAATAAATATTATATGCTATATACATTCATGAAGAGGAAGACGCTAAGTTAACTTCCCTACACATATGCATTACATGAAGAAGGGATGACAAGCCCCAATTCACATAACACATATTATGTAATGCATAAGCGGAGATGTGAAGCTCCCCTTACACACGTGTATCACATAAAGAAGAGATGTCAAGCTCCTCAATACAAGATGCACTCAACATGAATCTATATGTAGAAGAGATGATAAGCTCTCCTTGCATATAGTCAATATAAATCAAAACTTTTGTATTTATTTTAAAACAAAATTTTGAGGTACCAATTTTAAAACATATTCAAATAAACATCTTGATATCAAAAGATAGTATTTTTCTTTTTAAGCCATATAAACAATTTGATTGTGATATCATATGCTTAAAATAAACATTAAATTTCCAATCATAAAGTGTGGGAGTGAAAATCAAATACCAATTGAAATATGAAAATCAAATTTTCTTCCCCTTTATGAAATATAAACTAAAACAATGCGTAGGCTTGATACCAATTTAAAAAATAATCAATTGAAATAGGATAATCATTAAGGTTTTCAAGCTTAGCATAAACAAATATATATGTATGAAAATTAGATACCAATTGACATTGATACCATTGGAATTTGAACACATACATACATAAAAACATATGAGTATACAATAAGATCAAAATTGATACCAATTGAAAGAGTTCAATGATACCAATTGGAACAACAAAATAAGCATGGTATAACTCATATCAAAACGAAGAATACGAACTAGTTAAAATGAAAATTTTTGTTAACTAGTACGAAATCCTTCAAGCAAGGAATAAATTAAAAATAATTTTCATAAAACACATGTAAATCACATAGCATTTAAAAACACTCAATATTCAATAAAGTCCATACATGCTCATGAAAACATACTCATGAGAACTATTTTAAAAAAATGGTGAGTGTACAAGTAATGTGTGACATGGCATTATGAAATTTCCAATTAAGCTCAAAATTCCTTGAAACAATGAAAATCATCAAAATTATTTAATCTTCAAGGTATATGTATGTTTTATACAAACTAAAACATACATACATATCCAAAACACAACGAGTCCACAAAATATATGCATTAAGGCACGAGGCTCAAAAAAAAAGGATGTATATGTATAATAATAATTTGGATAAAATAGACATATACATGAAGTTAAACAAATAAATACGAAATCAAGAAAAACTAAATTTTCACCAAAACAAATTTCATTTCAAGGTATATGTATGAATTGTCAACACAATAAGTATACATACATATCCCTAAACACACTTGAGTCCATATATATAGATTTGCATGAAAGGCAAATGACTCAAAGGGTATATATGTATATTTTAAATTTGGCAAAATAAACATATACATGAAATGAAAACTCATAAAACAAATCTAAAAATAGGAATACAAGTTTAAAATGTATGAATCATCAAAACTAGATTATACTAGCACATCTAATGGGTTCAAATATGCATTCAAGCTCAAACATATATAGATTTATTTGTGGCCCACTATATGCACAAGTATACACCTAGTTTAATGAAAACTAACATCTAAACCAGTAATCTTAACATGAAGCATCAAAATACGATAAAAATCAACATGATAAACATAAACATGATTATTATGAATATCCACATGTTATTAGAACTATGATATACGCAATAGCAACCAAATAGTGAGAACACAAAAGAATTTATCCATATCAAACATGGGTGTCTCAAAATAACTAAACATGTATATCACAAATCTAATAAGCATGACATTTTTATAGTAATTAAAAAAACATCAAAACATGCTATAAACAATGATATGAAAAGCATGTAAACAATAAATAAGGAGTTAGAGATTCGATACCAAAATCAAGGAGGGCACCGCTCTAGTTCTCCAAACCAAGGTGGTCCTCCCACCAAACTTCCCTTGAAAGTGATGCATCCAAAAGGATTCTCTTTAAGCACGGAACGCATCCACTCCAAGGTACGGCTACTCTCACGTCATGTGAGAGCCCACACCTACATCAAAAACAATAGGAGGGGTGGTCTTTGGTACCCATACTCTTTTGGGTCCATGGGGGTTAGTCCCTTCTCTAACCCAAACAAATTTCTTTGCTAAATTTGAAATATTTAATCTATCATAACAAAATTTAGCAAGGTGGCCCATACGTCCACAATGTGTACAAGTGTACACATGAGCATACATGGTGGAATGGGTGTGTGCGTGAGAAGCATGCGTATGCCGTGAAAGGTGTGCATGAAAAGATGGAACTTGTTTCTTTCGAAATAAAGATTCCAAACGTGTATGGCCCACTACACATTGGCTCAAAGTGGAGCCCAAACAATCAACACTCTTCTTAATCATGGATATATCATTGTTGATCAAAGAAGAAGTGTGGCATGCAATAGGTGAAGTGTGTGATACTACCCTAGCATGGCAAACATGTGCATCAATCTTATTTTGTAAAACAACATTTTTCTTTAAACAAATTTCTAAATCCTTTGAAATAGAATCAATTTTTATTTTCAAAGAATTATTTTCTTTTACAACAAATTCAATTTTGAAGACAAAACTTTATTTTTCTTCAAAACATCATTACAATCATTTTTAGATTTCAAAACATTATTTTCTTTTAGTGCAAATTCAAGTTGAGATTTCAATGAATCCCTTTCATTATAAACCTCAACCTTCTCTTGCAAAACCAAATCAAGATTAGAAGACAATTTTTCATTTTCTTTATTTAATGCAAAAGTCTTCTTTTTTAAAACATTATATTTTTTATTAGTTTTTCACAAACAATAGAAAGTTCTTCATTTAAAGCATGGGGATCAACATAATCATCACATGAAGAACTAGCATCAAAACTATCTAGTTGAGATTTCGATTGTACCTCAAGGGAGTCATTCCCTTGGACCATGAAGCATTGTGAGTCGGATTCTCCACTAGATTCCTCTGGTTGATTTGGCAATTGAAGCTTGGAGGTGGTGGTGGTTGTCAACATATTCCACACTGCAAATGCGGAATCAAAGTTAGAAGCAAGCATAAGATATTCTTTAGGAAGTGTGCTTCTAATGGCCTCTAAGGCTTGTGCATTGGCCCCTATATGCTTGCTATCACTAAGGAAGGATTCCTTTGTAATGGCAAGGTGAACCTTGTAACCTAGGGCTTGTAGGTACATGGACATCCTATACTTCCAAACAACAATGTTGGAAGGGTCAAAACTAGGTGGGGTTATGAAGTCCATGGTAAACTATATGAGTGTGCAAACAAGCAAATGCAAACAAGATTAGCAAACAAATGGATCTCACTCCTAGGATGTTAAGCCTAATATCAGGAGCGTAGGTTCTGATACCAATTGAAAAACACCTAGAGGGGGTTAATAGGTGTAAGTGCTAATCTAGAAACTAAGTGCGCTAAATGCGGAAGCTAATGCAAACTTTGCAACACACTTAATACAACACACAAGTGTAGCCGAATTCCCCGTGAAGGGCTCTGGACTAACTCCTCTTGATTCCCCTAGATATGGGTTGAGGTGCTATATGAAGCTCTTGTGGTTAAGTACAAGTGAGGCACACACAAACAACCAAGCATATAAAGGATATAGACAATATGAAATATGCAAGACACAAATGCAAGCAATAAGATATGAATGAATGATGCTTTGCACAAAGTAAAGAGAGAGAGTTAGAGAGACAATGGATCAAACGCAAAGGCCAAGATATGTTTCGAGGTTCGAGCCCCTAGCTCTACATCCCCGCCTTCACCACCGTGAAGGATTTCCAATCCACTATCTCCCACCGAGGGAACCTCCACCGAGGAGGATTTGTTACAATAAGGGAGTACCAAACTCCTCTCTCAAACACCGCCTCACAACCGAGGGTAGGCCCGTAGCCAAACAACCAACATCCAACACCTCTACCGAAGAGGGTTTACAAACCAAACTCCACCTCTCACTAGAGGGAGCAAACAACAACCAACTCCACCTCTCACTAGAGGGAGTAAACCACAATCCTCAACCTCTACCGAAGAGGGAGCAACCCAATCAAAGTAAGGGTTTTACAACAAGTGGTTACAAAGACCACAAACTCTCTTTTCCACAAACAAAAGATCCTAAATAGATTAAGATAGAAGATATAGCTCAAGTGTGGAAAACTAGGTGTTTGAAAAATAAAAACTCAAAGAAAGAAACTTGAGAAAACTCTTGTAAAAGATAGAAAATGAAAGCCAAGACAAATCTCCCAAAATTCTTTTTTTCTTTGATTTTTCCAAAAACCTAAAACAAATAAGATTGGAAATTTAGAGCCCAAAAACACTTTTGAAAACTTGTTTTAATCTCTGGGGAAACAGTAATTTTTCTCTTGTGAAAACCTTGGCCAAAATCCGAAAGAGTTGGGGTTTATATAGGCCAAAACAGAAACTAGCCGTTAGGCTGATCTGGCAGCCTGACAGGCTAGCGGTCGGCCGGCCGGCCGACCGCCAACGGTCAGAAATATGACTGTTGGGCCATCTCGGTCGACCGCCCGGCTGACCGAAATAAACAGAGAGCAGAGCTCTCTGGTCCGGTCGGTCGTCCGGCCGACCGTCCCTGTGGCTGCCAAACGTGCACAGGCTTGTGCACGTCGGTCGACCCCAAGTCGACCGGCCTTTGGTACGGTCGACCCGAGCGGTCAGCCGACCTGGCCTGTCAGCCACTGTTCTGGGACAGAAACACATTTTAAAAATCTTTTAGAAAATCTTTTAAGTCTTTGTAAAAATACCCAAAATAGTTTTATCATTTTGCATTGATATATAAACATGTGATAAAAAGTTTAGCTCAAATATCAATCAATATAAACTATTTTTGTGTTTTAACATTTTACCAAAAACCAAAACTTGTATTTTATCAAACTTTGATTTTCAATACATGAATAGGAAAGTCAAAATAAGTTTGTTAAAAGTTAAGCATGCATGTATAGAATGAAACAACTATACATATATCAATTAAACTTGTTTTGATCAACTATTCATGAAAACCAAAAACCAAACACAAAACGTGTGTGTTATGTGCACTTGAGCATATCAACTATACTAAGCTTTACAAATGGATCTAAAACACACTAAACTAAACTAGGATACCTAAGTCTTCTTGACGATCTTCATCTTCAAGTTGAGTCGATCCAAAACTCCATCCATGGGCTAGGCAATGTGTGATCTTGAAGCTTGAGCCCTGGAATCACTTGTGAAGCTTCCAAACACCTCTTGTTGAAGCTAATCACCAACTAATATCTTGGTTAATGATCTGAAACTTAAACAACACAAGATTATTAGTAAACATAACTACATGAGTTAATCATCATCAAAACTAGGGTGGAAGGCCAATGGGCCAACATTTTGGTCATATCTTTTTAATCTTATCTTTGTTTGTTACAGTTCAAATTGCATTTGAAAGTTAACTTCAAGAACTACAAAATGCCTTTATGAACTTTTATGATTCGATTGTTTAATATATTAAAAATCAGCTTCAATTTAGTCTGTATGCTGAAAATAGTTTTCTTTCAGTATCTGTTGGGGTTAGTCGGCTAATCCAACTGACCAATGCATTATTAGTCAACTAATCCCTCTTATTAGTTGACTAATATGGGTGGCAGAGCTGTGTTTTGATTGGACCTCAATTCTTTTTGGTCTACCCTATATACGTTGCGGGGAGCTGAATTTTCTTATATTTTTCATTTATAAAACTCTAGTTCTTCCTTCTTTTTCACTTGGCTAACCCATTCTAGAGAGAGAAAGAGAGAATATTAGAGAGAGAGAGTGAATTTTGAAGGAGATTTCATGGTGAAGCTTGGATTTTCTTTGGGGATTGGATTCTTTGCTTGAAGATGGACTTCCTCTTTAGAGTTCTTCTTCAAGTCATCTTTTCTTTTGCCTAGAAAGGCAAGTTTTCCTCTCTTGATTATTTTCTTCCCATTATCTTGATGTTTAGGATATGTACCATGTAAAAATATGTTTTTTATAATATTAGCATGATTAGATCTAAACAAGATTAATATATATTCACCACTTGATTGATGATATGTACCTACATGAATATTGAGTTAGAAGGACTTATAAAAAAATGATTTTTATAAAATCTAGAAATGAAATAATAAAAAAATTGGTTATTTATCATGCTAGAGTTATATTAGAACCCCCTCTCCAACGATCAACTTGAGCTTTTGTATGTTGATATTAATCAATAACGATAGATTAGAGCCTAATGAATTATTGTAGAATGAGTATTTATTTCTAAGTGTTATATAGATCCAAAATTATAATTTTCATGTGGTGTATGCATTGGATATAATGTACACTTGATTATGTATGCATTCATATGTATATTGAGCTTGCTAGTTTCATAAGAAACATGATCAAAAAAAGTTGGATGCTAGTAGCATGAGCAAAAACTTGGATAATATGTTACGTGATATAAGTATCACCATGTGTGATATTTAATATTTGAATATGTTATGTGATATGAGTATCACCATATATCATATGTAATATATGAACACGTTATTTGCTATATGCATGCTAGGTTATAAAAGAATTCTTTTATGAAACCTAGGTATAGATTCATTTGAAATAATATAAATACTTTGATATAGAAATTGAAACCATATTTGGTTGTATGAAAGTAATACTTTCATAATTGATGAGGTTTGTAGATAAAGGGGATGCAAACAATATTTTTCATATGTTATGATTTGTATGAGATAGTATATCTTGATGTGTGTGTGTGTGCTGTATAGATTTGTGGTTGTCGGGAAGACACGAGTGATATACAAATTTGTTGTATTCATTAGTGAATGGAAGAATGCGAATGGTATACATGGTTGCATTATAGACATTTATAAGAGAGGGAGAACGTGAATGATTTCATTCTTAGGAGCATTCATAGGTGGAGGTGAACGCGAATAATTATATTCATAGGTAGGGGCGAACGCGAATGGGTATGTTTGTTGAAAGTGAATGAGTGATCTGTGTATCATTGTGTATGTATCCTCTGCCTGCAACAGTTTAGTGTATGTCTTGTTAGACACCAAAATTAATAATTATTCGAGGATACTTGTGATTAATTAATTGATACTTAGAATTATTTTGAAGTCTAGAGTATCGGACCATAGTAACCCAGTTTAGTATAGAGTCATGTTATTAACTTGAAAGATAGCTTATAGTAATTAGTTGTAGAATAACTATTGAGTTATTTATTTAAGGATATTGATATAGTATTGATTAAGATTATGTACCTTGACATATTTAGAGATTTGACCGGATATCCAGTATTGCGATGTGCCATGTTGATTATTGTATATCATTTATATGTCTATCATGTTTCTTTCCATGTTATATAATTTTCATGAAATATGTGACCTCTCTTAGTTACCTCCTCGACCTAGCACTGAGTCAGCCTCAGGGTCATAATTGGAGGGCAACCTTGTGAGGCAAACTTATTGGCTTTCTAACGCCCATTGATTTATTATTTTCAGGTTGTTCGTAGGGTGTCCATAGAGGGGCCAAGTGATGGAGACGTTGGTAGTCATCTTTTATTTATTGATAGGCGGACAGAGTGCTCTATAGAGATTCTTTCTTTGTATTCATGTAAAGGCATTCTTGTATTTGATGTTAGACCTTGTATCCATAATTCTATTTTAGATTTTGTATCCCTATATTAGGACTCTTTGTATATGACTTGAGACTCTTACTCTTAGTAGGATTTCTTTTATTTTATCATGCAGCTTCAATTATGATCTCCTGTCATATTTTATATTTGAACTGTCTGAGTTATATATCATATTATAATGGTTTTAAGATTCTTTCCCAAACTGCGATCAAATCGACTGTAGTCAGTGGGAGAAAATTCAGAGTCATTACAAGTGATATCAGAGCTCTAGATTCAAATATCCTAGGTATTCATAACTCTTGTCTAAGTTTGGAGCAAGTCAAGGATTCTTTAGGATTCTTAGAGTTTAGACTCTATGGTATTATAAGTTCGAGTGAGGACAATTGTTTGATTTTATTGTGTTATTGATTTCAACCGAGTTAAAATCTACTTGATATTTGGGCAGTTCATTCTTAGACTATATGTTGTTCGCCTCGTGATTGATATTGAGTGATTCTTTTTGTTTGCTTTGTTGCATGCATTAGATGTGGGATAGCTACGTCAGAGTGTGCCACTAAAGGTAAAATTGATACTACCTTATTTATTAACCATGTTGATGATTATCTTCTATTAGTGCAAATTTATATTGATGATATTTTTTGCCACTAATGAGCTTCTATGTGAAGATTTTTTTCAAAAGTATACAACAAGAATTTGAAATGAGTCTCATGGGAGAATTTAATTTCTTTCTTGGATTGCAAATCAAAGAAGAAAGGGATGAAATCTTTATTAAACAAGGAAAGTATGCTAGATAGCTTGTAAAGAAGTTCAAGATGGAGATCTCAAAGGATATTGTTACACCAATGAGTACATATACAAAGCTTGATAAGGATAATAGTGATAAGAATGTTAATTTAAAGCTTTATAGAGATATGATTGGTAGTCTATTATATTTAACCGTTAATAGACCGGATATCATATTTAGTATTTGCTTACGTGCATGCTTTCAAGTTTCACCTAAAGAATCACACTTGCATGCCCTAAAAAGAATTATTAGATATTGAAAAACACCTAGAGGGGGGTGAATAGGTGTAAATGCTAATCTAAAAACTAAATGCGGAAGCTAAAACAAATTTTGCACAAACTTAATACAACCAACAAGTGTAGCCGAATTCCCCTTGAAGGGCTCTGGACTAACTCCTCTTGATTCCCCTAGATATGGTTGAGGTGCTATATGAAGCTCTTGTGGTTAAGTACAAGTGAGGCACACTCAAGCAAACCAAGCATATAAATGATATAGCAAGAATGAAACAATGCAAGGCACAATACAAGTATGAATGATATGAATGAAACAGCTTTGCACAAATAAAAGAGAGAGAGGGTTTAGAGGCAATGGATCAAACGCAAACACAATGATAGTTTCGAGGTTCGAGCCCCTAGCTCTACGTCCCCGCCTTCACCGAGAAGGATTTCTAATCCACTAAAGGAGTACCGAACTCCTCTCTCAACCTTACAATGCCACCGAGGCAATACAACCACAATCCACCTCTACCGAAGAGGGATAAGGCCCGTAGCCAACAAACAATCTCCACCTTTCACTAGAGGGAGCAAACACCACTCCGATCAACCTGTACCAAAGAGGGATACAACAAAACAAGGAGGGTTTACAACTTGGAGGTTTCCACAACCTCAAACAATCTCTTTCCACAAAACAAAGATCCTAAATAAATTAGGATAGAAGATAACTCAAGTGTGGAAAAACAAGTGTTTTGATCAAAGAAATTCTCTTGGGAAAACACCAAAATAGATATAGAAATTTTAGATCAAAACTAATTCCTAAAAACCTAATTTCTTTGAAATAAACAAAACACTTTAAAACAAATAAGATGGATCTTTTGGCACTTAAAACTCTTTTGAAAACTGTGTAAAACACTAGGGAAACAGGAATTTTTCTCCTGTAAAAACCTTAGCCAAAATCTCAAAGAAACGGGGTTTATATAGGCCAAAACCAGAAACTAGCTGTTAGGCTGATCTGTCAGCCTGACAGGCCTGCGGTCGACCGCCCGGTCAACCGCCAACTGTCATAAATATCGTTGGGCAACCCGGTCGACCGCCCAGATACAGAGAGCAAAGCTCTCTGGTCCGGTCGACCGGCCCATGTGTCTGCCAGACGTGCACAAGGCTGTGTACGTCGGTCGACCGCTCGGTCGACCGGCCCTTGGTTCAGTCGACCGTGCGGTCGGCCGACCTGGCCTGTCAGTCACTGTTCTGGGTCAGAAACTGAGGTTAAAAATATTTCTAATAAATCTTTAAAAACTTCTAAAAATCCCCAAAAATAGTTTACCATTTTGCATTGATATATAAACTTGTGATAAACATTTCAACTCAAATATCAAGCCTATGAAACTATTTTTGTGTTTTATCATATTTACCAAAAACCAAAACTTATATTTTATCAAACTTGAATTTTTCAATAAGGAAATCTGATTTTTTTCTAAACTCATAGAAATACAAAACATGATATTTAAACACATTGAAGCATGTTGCATATGGACATAAGTCCAATATACATGAAACATATATATCATAGTTTTTGTCTTTAAATCCAAAATATGTTTTGTTAAAAATACCAAAACATAAAACTACATGAATAGGTATGTCAAACAAAGTTTGTATAAGTCATGTAAGCATGTATGTATATAGAGCACATCTAATATACATAAAAAACAAAGTAAACTTGTTTTGATCAATCTATTCATGAAAATCAAATCCAAACATAAAACGTGTGTGTTGTGCACTTGAGCATATCAACTATTCTTATTTTTACACATGGATCTAAAACACACAAACCTAAACTATGGATACCTAAGTCTTCTTGACGATCTCCATCTTCAAGTCGACTCGGTTCAAACCGTGATCCACGTGCTAGGCTATGTATGATCTTGATGCTCGGGCCCTGGAATCACCAAGTGAAAGCTTCCAAACTCCACTTTTTGAAGCAATCACCAACTAATATCTTGTTACATGATCTGAAACTAAAATCACAAGATTATTAGTAAACATAACTACATGAGTTAATCATCATCAAAACTAGAGAGGAAGGCCTCCGGGCCAACAATCTCCCCTTTTTGATGATGACAAAACTCATGGAGTTATATATGCATGGATTAAAATTAAGCTTTAAAGAAGCTCCCCCTTAACTCATGCATAGCAATAAACAATAAATATGTGCAATGAATATTAAACATGATAATGCATAGATCATGCATAAAACAATAAAACATGTTCTTATACTAATTGAAATTTTCAAAACAAAAACAAAACATGTTCTAGATGCTCTAGATACCAATTAAAAACATCTAGATACCAATTAACTTAATATATGCAAAAACATAACTATGCATATAAAATTCAAACTCAATCATGCAAAAACATAGAGAAGGTACATTTTTATATGCATGTTAAACTCTCAAATAATTCTCCCCCTTTTTGTCAATCATCAATAAAGGGGTAAAAACCAAAACCAAATCAATAAATTTTTCTCCCCCTTTTTGTCTAAAACAAAAAAAATATTAATATAGAGGTGACAATCAATTAAGATATCAATTGAAAATATGTCAAAGTTGCATCTTGATACCAATTGAAAGTAAACATAGATCAATAAATAAATGGTATATGCTATATACATTCATGAATAGGAAGATGTGAAGCTTCCCTACATAGATACATTACATGAAGGAGGGATGACAAGCCCTAATTCACATAACATACACTATGCAATACATAAGAGGAGATGTGAAGCTCCCCCTGCACACGTGTACCACATAAAGAAGAGATGTCAAGCTCCTCAATACAAGATACACTCAACATGAATCTATATGTAGAAGAGATGTTAAGCTCTCCTTGCATATATGCAATACAAATCAAAACTTTTGTATTTATCTTTAAACAAAATTTTAAGATACCAAATTAAAACATTCAAATAAACAACTTGATATCAAAAGAGAGTATTTTCTTTTTAAGCCATATAAACAATTTTGATTGTGATATCATATACTTAAACATCAAATTTCCAATCATAAAGTATGGGAGTGGAAACAGAATACTAATTGAAATACAAAATCAAATTTTCTCCCCCTTTATGAAATACCAACTAAAACAATGCATAGGCTCGAAATAAGATACCAATTGAAAATTGAATCAATTGAAACAAAGTTAAGACTCAAGCTTTAGCATAAACAAAATTTTGTGCTTAAAGATATAGGGATATAATAAGCACAAATAAAACATATATATGTATGAAAAGTTAGATACCAATCGAAATTGATACTATTGGAATTGAAAGCATACATACATACAAACATATATGAGTATACAAGAAAGGTCAAAATTGATACCAATTGAAAGAATCCGATGATACCAATTGAAACAACAATAATATCAAAGTATAACTCATATAACCTATCCTCCCAATCATGTTCAAGTATAAAATGATTTTCAATATAAAGCATACATGAGCATGATCGCCCATCCATCCGCCCTTGGAAGGTAGGGGTTTTCAAAAAAATAGGTTTGAAAAGTATAGTATGTTTGAAAACTCTATCATATGAAGGACACGAACTAGTTAAAATGAAAAAAAAAATTTGTTAACTAGTACGAAATCCTTCAAGTAAGGAACAAAACAAAATTATTTTTCATGAAACATGAATTCCACATGATAATCAACACTCTAAGCCAACTAAGTATAATTATGACTCATGAAAACAAAACATGAGTAAACAATAAATGTGAGTGTACAAATAAGATGTGAAGATCATAATCATGAAAGATGGACAATAAACTCAATATTCCTTGAAACATGAAAACAAGAAAATCATCAAAACTTATTTAATCTTTAAGGTATATGTATGTCATTTACAAACTAAAGTATACATACATATCCAAACACAACGAGTCCACAATGATATATGCATGAAGGCACGTGGCTCAAAAGGATGTATATGTATAACAATAATTTGGATAAAATGGACATATACATGAAGCTAAACAAGAAATCATAAAACAAATTCAAAACTGGGAATACAAGTTTAAAATGCATGAGTCATCAAAACTAGACTATACTAGCACATCTAATGGGAACAAATAAGGAATCAAGTACAAACATATATAAATTTATTTGTGACCCACTATATGCACAAGTATAAATCCTAGTCTTAATGAAAACTAACATTTAAACATATATTCAAATTATGAAGCATAAAACAAGACAAAATTCATCATGATAAACAAAAACATGATTATTATGCAAATTCACATGTTATTAAAGTTATGATTAACATGATAGCTAAACAATGGTGAGAACACAAAAATATGATCCATATTAAACATGGGTGTCTCAAAGGCTATACATGCTGTCAAGGATCTAATAATCATGGCATTAGCATGATAATCTATAAACAATAAAACATGTTATAAATAATGAACATGAAAAGCATGCATAAATAAATAAGGAGTAAGAGACCGTTACCAAAACCTACGAGGCAACTTCTCCATGTCTCCAAAACAAGGTGGTCCTCCCACCAAACATCCCTTAAAAGTGATGCATCCAATTGATTTCCATGAAGTTCGGAACGCATCCACTCCAAGGTACCGCTACTCTCACGTCATGCGAGAGCCCACACCTACATCATAAACAAGAGGGGTGGTCTTTGGTACCCATACCTTTTTGGGTCCATAGGGGTTAGTCCCTTCTCTAACCCAAACATATTTGCTAAATTAGAAACATGTATACGATCATAGCAAAATTTAGCAAGGTGGCCCTTACATCCACAATGTGTACAAGTGTACACATGAGCATACAATTGATGATGGTGTCCGTGAGGAGCATGTGTATGCCGTGGGGGTGTGCATGCATAATAGGAACTTATTTCTTTCGAAACAAAGATTCCAACCGTGTGTGGCTCTTGGCACATTGGCTCAAGGTGGAGCCCAAACAATCAACACTCTTCTTAAGCATGGATATATCTTTTTCAATTAAAGAAGAGGTGTGACATGCAATAGGTGTTCTAGGTGAAGCATGGCAAACATGAGGAACAATATTATTTTTCAAAGAAACATTTTTCTTAACACAAATATCTAATCTTTTGTAATGAAAACAATTTCATTTTTCAAAGACTCATTCTCTTTTACAACAAAATCAATTTTTGAAGACAAAATTTTATTTTTCTTCAAAACATCATTACAATCATTTTATTTTTTAAAAAATTATTTTCTTTTAGTGCAAGATTAAGTTGAGATTTTAATGAATCCCTCTCATTAGAAATCTCCTCCTTTTCTTGCAAAACCATGTTAAGTCTAGAAAGCAAATTTTTATTTTCATTGTTAAGGCCTAGACTTTTCTTTTCAAAACATTATATTTTTCAATCAATTTTTCACACACAATAGAAAGTTCTTCATTCAAAGCATGGGCATCAATATATTCATTACATGAAGAACTAGAAGCATTACAATCTAATTGAGATTCTGATTGTACCTCAAGGGAGTCATTCCCTTGGACCATTAAGCATTGTGACTCGAAGTCTCCACTAGATTCGTCCTCTTGGATTGGCAATTGAAGCTTGGAGATGGTTGTGGTTGTCAACTTGTTCCACACTGCAAAGGCGGAATCAAGGTTAGAAACAAGCAAAAGATATTCTTTATTTAATGTGCTTCTAATAGCCTCAAGGGCTTGTGCATTGGCCCCTATATGCTTGCTATCACTAAGGTAGGATTTCTTGGTAATGGCAAGGTGAAGCTTATATCCTAGGGTTTGTAAATAGATGGACATCTTAGTCTTCCAAACAACAATGTTGGAAGGGTCAAATATAGGTGGGGTCATGAAGTCCATGGGTCCAAACTATATGTGTGCAAACAAGCAAAATGTGCAAATGCAAATGGTAGATTAGCAAATAAGGATCTCACTCCTAGGATGTTAAGCCTAAAGTATCAGGAGCGTGGGCTCTGATACCAATTGAAAAACACCTAGAGGGGGGGTGAATAGGTGTAAATGCTAATTTAAAAACTAAATGCGGAAGCTAAAACAAATTTTGCACAAACTTAATACAACCAACAAGTGTAGCCGAATTCCCCGTGAAGGGCTCTGGACTAACTCCTCTTGATTCCCCTAGATATGGGTTGAGGTGCTATATGAAGCTCTTGTGGTTAAGTACAAGTGAGGCACACTCAAGCAAACCAAGCATATAAATGATATAGCAAGAATGAAACAATGCAAGGCACAACACAAGTATGAATGATATGAATGAATGATGCTTTGCACAAATAAAAGAGAGAGAGGGTTTAGAGGTAATGGATCAAACGCAAACACAATGATATATTTCGAGGTTCGAGTCCCTAGCTCTACGTCCCCGCCTTCACCGAGAAGGATTTCTAATCCACTAAAGGAGTACCGAACTCCTCTCTCAACCTTACAATGCCACCGAGGCAATACAACCACAATCCACCTCTACCGAAGAGGGATAAGGCCCGTAGCCAACAAACAATCTCCACCTCTCACTAGAGGTAGAAAACACCACTCCGATCAACCTCTACCAAAGAGGGATACAACAAAACAAGGAGGGTTTACAATTTGGAGGTTTTCACAACCTCAAACAATCTCTTTTCCACAAAACAAAGATCCTAAATAGATTAGGATAGAAGATAGCTCAAGTGTGGAAAAATAAGTGTTTTGATCAAAGAAATTCTCTTGGGAAAACACCAAATAAATATAGAAATTTTAGATCAAAACTAATTCCCAAAACCTAATTTCTTTGAAATAAACAAAACACTTTAAAACAAATAAGATGGATCTTTTGGCACTTAATGAAATCACCTAGAGGGGGTGAATAGGTGATAATGCTAATCTAATGAACTTAATGCGAAATTTAAAAACTAATTGTAATTGACAAGAGATGCACACTCAAACAAGCCAAGCAAATAATTATGAATGAACAATATGAATTGATGCAAGGCACAAAGTAAAGAGAGAGAGAGAGATAGAGTAAGAGCCAAGGGATCAAGCGCAAACAACAAGATATGTTTCGAGGTTCGAGCACCCAGCTCTACATCCCCACCTTCACCCAGAAGAATTTTAAGTCCATTAGCTTGTCCACAAAGGACTCCCACAAAGCGAACCTCCACCGAGGATTTGGGGCAATAACAATTACAAGGAGTACCCAACTCCTCTCCTTACAAACACAACCTCCTCCTTGAGGCACAACTCCAAGCCAACAAATAATCACCTCACAACTTGAGGGATTAGCACAAAGCTTACACAAGATCACCTCACCACTTGAGGGATACAACCCAAATGCACAACCTCCTCAACACAATGAGGGTCAACTTGGTGGTCTAAACAACAACCACAAACAATTTCTTTCCCACACAAAGATCCTATAGAATGAGATAGTAGATGTAGCTCAAGTGTGGAGAAAACCAAAGGAATGAAAATCAAAATCACAAAGAAAATCCTTGGGAAAAACTAGAAACCAAGATAAAGAAGTTGAATCAAACACTTTTCCCAAAAATCCTTTTCTTTGATTTTTCAAACCCTAGCAAAAACACCAAATCTATTGTTCAATTTAAAGCCCAAAAACTTCTTTTGATTGCTGTGAAAACACTAGAGAGTCAGGAAAATTCGCACAAAAAAATCTTGGAGAAAAACTCTTTCCAATGGGGTATTTATAGCCAATTTACAAAACTAGTCGTTGGCAGCAGATCCTGCCAAAAATGAACTAACGGACGACTGGTCGGTCGACCGTCCAACGGTCGGATTTTGATCGTTGGCAACTGACGGTCGACCGCCCGGTCGACCGAAAAGAATAGAGAGCACTGCTCTCTGGTCCGGTCGACCGGCCGGTCGACCGTCCCAAGTGTCTACCAGACGTGCACAGGGCTATGCACGTCGGTCGACCGCTGGGTCGACCGGCCCTTGGTTCGGTCGACCGGCCTGGCCTGTCAGCCACTTTTCTGCGTCAGAAAAATCGGGTAAAAATTATTCTAATAAATCCATAAAGACTTGTAAAAATACAAAAAATAGTTTTTATCATTTTATATTGAAAATATAAACTTATGATAAAAATTTCATCACAAAATAACAACATCTTGAAACATTTTTGTGTCTTATCATTTTTACCAAAATCCAAAACTTGTATTTTCTAAACTTTGGATTTTTGAATAGAAAATACATTTTGTCCAAAACTCATCCAAATACAAAAACATGATGTTAAACAACATTTAGGCATGATGTATATGGATATAATTCTATATACATGAAACATATATATACCCATGTTTTTGTCATTAATTCCAAAATATGTTTTGTCAAAAATACCAAAACATAAAACACATGAAATAGACTATCAAACTAAGTTTGTCTAGAAAGTTAAGCATGCATGTATATAGAACAAATCTAATACACATTAAACCATATAAACTTGTTTTGATCTATCTATTCATGAAACCAAGATCGGTTAAACAAAAACGGAAAAACTGAAAACCAATATTCAAAACATGAAACGTGTGTGTTGTGAACTTGAGTATATCATACTATTCTAATCTTTACAATTTGGATCTAAACACAAAACTAAACTAGGTACCGATGTCTTCTTGTAGAGCGCAATCTCCAAGCCGACTCGATCCAAAACTCTTTGATCCACGAGCAAGTGCTATATATGATCTTTGACGCTCGGGTTCTTGAATCAACATGTTAAAGCTTCCAAATCATCTTGTTGAAGCTAATCACCAACTAATAACTTGAATAATGATCTGAAACTAAATAACACAAGATTATTAGTACACATAACTACATGAGTTAATCATCATCAAAACTAGAGTGGAAGGCCTTTGGGCCAACACTTAAAACTCTTTTGAAAACTGTATAAAACACTAGGGAAACAGGAATTTTTCTCTTGTAAAAACCTTAGCCAAAATCCCAAAGAAATGAGGTTTATATAGGCCAAAACCAGAAACTAGCCGTTAGGCTGATCTGTCAGCCTGACAGGCCTGCGATCGACCGCCCGGTCGACCGCCAACGGTTATAAATATGACCGTTGGGCAACCCGGTCGACCGCCCGGTCGACCGCCCAGATACAGAGAGCAAAGCTCTCTGGTCCGGTCGACCGACCGGTCGACGGGCCCATGTGTCTACCAAACGTGCACAAGGTTGTGCACGTCGGTCGACTGCTCGGTCGACCGGCCCTTGGTTCGGTCGACCGTGCGGTCGGCCGACTTGGCCTGTCAGTCACTGTTCTGGGTCAAAAATTGGGGTTAAAAAATTTCTAATAAATCTTTAAAAACTTCTAAAAATCCCCAAAAATAGTTTTACCATTTTGCATTGATATATAAACTTATGATAAACATTTCAACTCAAATATCAAGCATATGAAACTATTTTTGTGTTTATCATATTTACCAAAAATCAAAACTTGTATTTTATCAAACTTGGATTTTTCAATAAGGAAATCTGATTTTTCCTAACCTCATAGAAATACAAAACATGATATTTAAACACATGTGTGTTGTGCAATTGAGCATATCAACTATTCTTATCTTTACACATGGATCTAAAACACACAAACCTAAACTATGGATACCTAAGTCTTCTTGACGATCTCCATCTTCAAGTCGACTCGGTCCAAACCGTGATCCACGAGCTAGGCTATGTATGATCTTGATGCTCGGGCCCTAGAATCACCAAGTGAAAGCTTCCAAACTCCTCTTTTTGAAGCAATCACCAACTAATATCTTGTTACATAATCTGAAACTAAAATCACAAGATTATTAGTAAACATAACTACATGAGTTAATCATCTTCAAAACTAGAGAGGAAGGCCTCCGGGCCAACAGATATGTGAAAGGCAATTTGGACTATAGTCTATTTCATCAAATACTAGTTTTGATCTATTATAGTGCTCCAAACCTTGGTGAAAGAAAATTGATTAGAAAAGTACAAGTGGAACATGTCAATTCCTTGATTATTCCCTTGTATTTTTGTTTAGTAAGAAATTAAATTGTATTGTAATATCTATAATGGAGGTAGAGTACATTGCCTCTGATTATGTTGTGCACAAATTTTGTAGATGAGGCAAACTTTGCAAGATTATGAAGTTCAATTGATATTACTAGTTACTTGTGATAAAAATAATGCAATTAATTTTTTGAAAATCCAATTTATACTCACAAATAAATATATTGATGTGAGACACCACTTCTTGAAAGATCAAGTTGAATGTCGGCATATTAAATTAGAATTTATTGACACACACAATCAACTTGTCGATATTTTACAAAACCAATATCGGATAGAAAAAAATTTTAATACTAGAAGGCAATTAATTGGGTATTTGTGTTTTAGAATAAATGTACTGTAAAATTTCATATGAATTTGGAAGTTTTTAAGAATTTTTCTAATTATTTTTATCAATACATAACTGATTTATGATGATTGTTGTAAGTTTCTAAGAATAAGTCTATTCTGCTAGAAGATTCACCTAGTATTCTTAGATCTGAAAATTTTGATCAGAGGCGTAACGTTAACCTGATCATGAAAAGAATCCTGTTAAGGATAATACTTCTTCAAGAATCTGCCGTTGAACAGCATCATGAGCGTATTGTTGTCTGGGTTATAAGGTGGTATGCTCCATTCGAGTAGACTGACTCTACTACAAATGGTCCTTCCCATTGGGCTGGAATTTCTCTTTGGTCTTATGCGTCATTACCATGGGTCTTCTGACAGCTAAGACAAGGTCATTTTTCTTGAAAGTCCGCTCTTTTACTTTCTTGTTGAAGGCTCCGGTAATTCGAATTGATAGAGCTCGATTTGCTGTTGAGCTTGCAGGCGTTTATCATCCAAAGCTTCCAGCTCTTGGAGTCGCAGTCGATGCTTCTCCTCATTTGTCATCTCCATTATCAAGGCAACGCGTAGAGATGGGATCTGGATTTCTAGTGGGAGTACGGCTTCACACCTGTATACCAAAGAGAACGGTGTAACTTTCGTCGGGGTTCTTACTGTCGTGCGATAAGCCATAAGAATTGACCTAAATATCATCCTAGTCGTGTTTGCTTTCAAGACGAATTTCTTGAGAAGTTTCCTAATGGTCTTGTTGAAAGCTTCTACAAGGCTATTAGCGGCTGGATAGTATGTCGTTGAAGACACATTCTGGATCCTAAACTTGTTGCAGAATCTGTGAAAGGCTTGGCTGACGAACTGAGGTCCATTATCATGAACAATCCGTCGTGGCACCCCCAAAAGCGGTAGACCACGTGATGTTTAATGAATTTGATCACGTCATATGTTTACCTCCCTCAAGGGGTAGCTTCAGCCCATTTAAAGAAATAATCAGTTATAGCTAAGATAAGTCGATATCCTTTGGATGAAGGTGGGCTGATAGGACCAACTATGTCCATTCCCCTCATCTCAAATAGCCAGGAAGAAGTTGAAGGGAAGATGTCCTGGTGCCTGGTGAATGAAGTCACCATGGATCTGACAAACATGGCATTGCTTAGCGTAAGCAATGGCATTGGGGATCATCTTTGGCCAATAATATCCCAGCCTTTGGAGTTGATCTTCAAGTTTTGGACTGGGATGGTGAGCTCCACATATCCGTTATGAGCTTCTTTGAGTGCCTCATGTGTTTCGTGTGATAGGTAGGAGGAGGATTCCATCATGCGATCAGTGATACAACGTTCGCGTGATCGCATTGTAATAGAATCGAGGGGCCTTCCTTTTAATGGCAGCCACCTCTTTAGGGTCATCAAGCAGAATGTCGTACAATGCGTAGTAGATGTACGGAATCGCCAATCCCTGAGCTCTGAACCTGCAAAGTCTCTAGAGCTTTTTTGACTTGAAGTCTCTGTTGGCTCTTGGTTGTATTCAATAGTGAATCTTGGACAGTACAAGTAATGATTGTAGATGAGTACTTTCTTCGCCGCTCTGGCTGGAAGAGCCAAGGAAGCAGTGAGAGATGCCAGGGCATCTGTATACCCATTTTGCTGGCGAGATACATGATTGATGTAGAAGTTCTGAATCTCTCTGCCATGTGGATAGTTGCGTTATGATAGGGTACTAAGTCTTCATGTCTTACTTCATACTCCCTGCGAAGCTGGCTAACGATGAGCTTTGACTCACCATATGCTTCGAGATTTTTAACGCCAATCTCATCAGTGATTTGCATCCTGATCAAGAGAGCACTATATTCTGCTACATTGTTGGAACATGGCTCAGTTAATTAGAATGCAGGAGAGATTACGTAGTTCTATAGGGAGATAAGTACTAGCCCCCTCCTGCTACGATATTTCCTCGAGGACGCGTTTTTATGCGCTGTCGAAGAAGAGTTGCCACACTGTCTTTCGAAAGATGTCTGGGTCAAGTAAATTTCAGCGACCTCATCTGGGATATCTTTATAAAGTTTGGTCGTCCTTGGATCTGGATGCTCAGCCAAGAAATCTGCCTCCGCCTATCCCTTCACAGCTTTTTGTGGCAGGAATTGCATCTTATATGGGGAGAGCAACATGACCCATTTTGCCAATCAACCATTCAATGATGATGGCTTTGTCATAAGCAATCTTAAAGGGTTAAATTTTGATATGACATGTATGATTTGGCCCACCAAGTATTGTCGCATCTTCTGGATGGCGAAGACCAATGCCAAGCTTTTTTTCGATCGGGTTGTATCGATGTTCAGCTCCGATCATAGTTCTTCTCAGGTAGTAGATTGCATGCTCGTGTCCCTGATCATTATTCTGAGCTAGTAAAGCTCCTATAGAATGATCCATAGCTCAAACGTATATTAGGAAAGGTTTTTCTGACACCGGAGCTGTAAGGATAGGTGGATGCGTGAGGTACCGCTTGATTTCCTCGAACGCTTATTGGCAAGCATCATCCCAGATGAATGAAACATCCTTCTTCATCAATTTGGTGAAGAGTTGGCATCGTCCTGAGAGATTTGAGATAAACCTCCGGATATATACTAGTCGCCTTGCGATCCTCTAAGCTCTCTAAGATTCCTTACAGGTTGCATTTCCTAGACAGAGCGGACTTTCTCTGGGTGAGATGGATTCCTTTGGATGTCACGACAAACCGAGGAATTTATCGCCCCTGCAGTCTTCAATTGATGCACCCACGTGATATCGAATACTGTCTTCAGATCTTCTATGTGTTCCTTTGGCACAGCTTTTCACTGCAATATCGTTTACGTAGCATTCCACTATTTTGCGTATATGTTCGTGAAAAATTGCATTCATGGCTCTCTGGTATGTCGCCCCTGCAGTCTTCAATCTGAAGGGCATAACAGTATAGCAGTACACCCTAGTGGTGTCCTGAAAGATGTATGCTTCTCATCGTTAGGGTACATCTTAATTTGATTGTATCCCGATAATCCATCCATGAAGGACATCCGTTCAAACCATATGTGTTGTCGACATGACATCCGTGATTGGAAGGGGAGAACTCATCTTAAGACACGCCTTATTTAGATCACAGAAATCAATGCAAACCGGATCTTTTCATTCTTTTGGTGACGGGGACGATAATAGCTACCCAATCAGGGTGTTGTTCTCCCTAATGAAACCGAAGTCTATAAGCTTCTTGACTTCTGACTGGATCGCTTTCATTATCTCTGGGCAGAACCGTCATTGCTGTTGCTTGACGGGCCATCCTGATTGATGTTGAGATGATGCATAGCCACTTAAGGATCAAGCCCAGGCCTATCCTCGTAGTTCCAAGCGAAAACATATATATACTCTCGCACAAGAGATATTAGATCTTCCTTCTCGGAGGGTGATAAGCTTTCACTTATAAAGATAGGCTTGGGATTAGCCTCATCTCAGATTAATCTAGGTTACCTTATCCTTTGTGGGACGTTCGCGTTGTTCAAAGCGAATATCCCTGAGATTATTTAGGTGTTTGATCCAAGGATCTGTATTTGCCTGGATCATTTCTTCATCTCCATCCTGTGGTCCAGTCGGAATCCGGGCCATGAAGACCTCAGCATCAGTTAAAGCTTCTCTCAGACCTTTCCTTGTTGACTTTGATAGTCTCAAGAGCTCGTAAAGGGTGATCCTGGCCGGGATGTTGGCCAGTTGAGCTAAAACATTAAAGTGGTAAGGTGCTGAAGATCTTTCCGCTTTGTCCTTCAAGAGGGCCTTGGAATACCCAAGCTCCTTTTACTTCTCCACGGGTTGCTTCGTAGATTGCTTGTTGGCTCTAGGGGGTTTAAGTGGATTTACCACCATTTCGTCGTATTTCATTAAGTACGACTGATCCGAGCGGGTCCCTGCTACGAGCGGGACATTCGGTTCTGCAGCAAGGATGCTCGTCTCCTCCTCCGAATCAGTTAGCGAGGGAACATTAGTTTTTGCTTCCCGAGAGGAAGCACACACCATATTGAAAGGATAGGCTTTTGCTTTGCCCTTGGACTTTCTGTCGGTAACAGCAGTCCACTGTTGGCCTTCCACGAGGTCAGGATGAACCCACATGATTTCTCCCTGAGGAGTAGGAACAGGTACAAGACCTTTCTCCCACTGATGGTGTGAATCTATATTGAGCACCCTTAGTTCCCTCTTTCGGGATGGGAACTACTCTGGTCGGCGTTGGAGGCTAGACCCCGAACTAAAGAAATGACGTCATATTTGCTGTCACTTTCTTCTGCTCCGGGTGAAGCTTGAGCACCTCTGCATCAATCAAAGCTTGGAGAATGTCTTTGAAGACATAACAACTCTTGGTAGGGTGCCCAGAATTCTATGGTACAAGCAATAATTGGGGTTGTCGGTCTTGCCCATCTCCTCAGGACATCTAGCTTCGGAAAGCTTCAGTCTATTGCTCTTATTGAGTAACTTGAACAACAAATCTGCATGCTCGTCCTGAAGGAGTATTACTTGTTGGCGTGTGACTGGGTTGAAGAGCTACCCCCTCTAGCCGGTTGGGGCTCGGAGGGAGACTTTGTCCCTGTCGCTAGTTTGTCCTTCCTTTTAACTTGAAAAGATACTTCTAGCGTGTGTCTTGTTAACTTTCGGGTCTGGGTTTATTTTCTTCTGCCTTAACCCTGGTGACAATCTCTTCTGCCTGTTCGTCTTGCTAGACCAACTGCTTTCAGGTACGGCTTTCAACTACTCTATCTGAGCTAGGAGTGAGGTTTAATAATTGTGACAGCATGTTTTCCACCAGGGTCCTGGGTCATACCGTTAGGACATCGGAGTGTCATATTCTGAAATCTCCACAAACGCTTTACTGACTCTCCTTTCGTTACCTCATCACCAAGAGAGTTGGCATGGTAAATTCTGAGTCATCTTAGAAGAAGCATGTAAGAAAAAGCTTCTCCAGATCACCCAGTTCTTGATGGAGCCTTCTGGGAGCTTCATGGACCATTCGAACGTAATTCCCTTTAGGGTGCCAATGAACAAACATGCCAGGATGGTATCATTTGATACTACATTTCCTGTCTGAGACTTGAAGTAGTATATGTGCTGGTTCGGTGACCCTTGCCATCAAATGCCTGAGGGCTTAGAGCTTTGAACTTAGGAGGCACAGGACAAGACCCACTTAGCCGGGTACAATCGGACCACTCTTACTTCTTGTATGCCTTTCCGACTGGCAAGGGCTTCAAGACACTGTTCCAGTTTACTTATTCTTTTGGAATGAGTTCTCGTATTTTCTGAATTATCTTCCTCTTCGGATGAAGGCTTGGACAACTGAGAGTTGGAATGCTCCTCCTCTTTAGTATGTGCAGAAGACGTGTTTTCCCTCTCCTTCTATTTGCCTTTAGACTTCTTGGAAGGAGCTTGGCCTTAGGCTTCTTCTTTATTCTCAAGCAATTGCGAAAGCATCTGCTTGAGGATGTCGATAAATTCTTGTTAAGCACGAATCATATCGTGTTGCTCCCTCTAAGCCTGAGCTTGCTGCTCAAAGCGTTTACCATTTCTTTAGGAGTGCTTGCCATATATATAAAGGCTTCTTTCTCTACGGAAGAGTTCGAGGCCTGTGACTCCGCAATGGCAGAATGTGACTCGCTTACTTGATGTCCCAGACTAGGGCACTGTAGTCCACTGGAGCTATCACGCAGTTTGAGTGCGGGTATGCCGGTACACTCCTTCCGGCTCGGTGTCAGACTCGTCAGAGCTGACTATTGGTGCTTCCCCTTAATTCTGCTTGGCGTAGTGCTTCAACCACCATGTTGCAGTAACTTCAGGGTACTCCGCATCAGAGAAAGTTCTCCTTGTGTGGGAACGACGTGTTTTGGCTGAGCGAGAGACTAACGTAGATGATAACCGTTGGAACACCGACTGTTTGCAGTGGCATTCAGAGAGCACCGTTGTGAGATCCATTCACAGCAGTATAGTGGAGTGATTTAGTGAATACTCCTCTTCTTTATCAAGTAATCCCTTAAATCCATCGGATGGGGATCGAAGAGACCAGCCTCGAGTCTCTGAGAATGTGGACTTTTCAGCTCCCTTCTGACCCTAGCCGTCAGAGAACGAATGTTAATCTTGTGTCACAACTCTGAGACGCACGTCTCAGGGGTGCAGGGTTCAGAGATGTGCAACTCACGTTCTGTAGAAAAGACGCGGCTCTCGTATTTTGGCTTGAGACGCGGGTCTCATGCCTTTGCTGAGAAGAGACAAGGATCTCGCGTTGCTGATTGTTGTATTTGTCTGGCAACACTTGAGAAACGCGGACTTTATGAGTCTGGCGTTCTGTTGTAAATACGTGGGTCTCGTGTTATGAGAAGAGATGCAGACCTCGTGTTGCTGAACATTGCATCGTGAGGTGAAGCCTCAGAAATGCGAGCCTTTTGAGCTCTACGTTTTGGTATCTAGACGTAGACTTCACCGTCTGATGCGGTTCAGAAGAGACGCAAGCATGAGCCACGCATCCTGTATCTGCTGGACAGATGGTTTTTCTAGCTTCTTACATCTGTTGTCGACATACGTGACGCCTTTGTCAATATTCAGTATTCCGTTATGCTTCACGGGTCGCTGGGAACCCTAGGTAACCTGGAGCTGAGGAAGAGAGGGGGCATGGTAAGATTGGCCTTCAACAATGTTGGCCTCACGGGTCTCATGGGGGACGTTGACGCGGGCCACGCACGCGATGCGGCGAGAAATGTCGTTGGTTTGTCGTGCCACCTGTGGGCTTGAGAGCGGACCTCCGAGGAGACCCTGCGGTATTGTTGTGCCACCCTAGGGCTCTTGGAGCCAAAAGAGATAAACTCTTCATACTTTGCCTGGTCGAATTCCTTGACAATGACTCAACGATTTTTCCATTTAGGTGACGTCACCTTCCACCACAACTTGCTCATCAGTGGAGAAATTATTCCACAGCGGAGTCGCCATCTTTTATTTCCTCAGAAAAATTAAAAAGTTGCAAGCTTCTTTATTTGATTATAAAGAAAATTACATGGATCAATAATCTGATTACAAAAGAAAGGAGAATGACTGGATCTCCCCTTTATTTAAAGCTGGGTTCTTTGTGTAGCGGTAGAAAGTGAATCTTATTTTCGTTGACTAGGTGAATATCAAGCTCTTCTGAAAATCTCTCTTTGGATCACAAACGGAGTAGCACAACTCCTATCCAATGAAATCTCAAAGAGACTTGGGCAAAAACTTGGACTCAGCAAGTTGGTAGAAGAGTTTAACTCTTTATTGGTATTCCTAATTAAAAATTCTGACCCCTCTTCAAAACACACTAAGTTATTAATAGGGGTTTCAGGGGTAAAATTGTCCCCTAAAACCCTCCATAATGAGGGTTAACTCCCCTCATTATGTTGGCAGTAACTGACCCGGTAATGAAGGTAGTTACAACTAAAACGCGGAGCTCACTTGCAGTTGAAATGTGGGCTTCGAGCTCTGCGTTTAACCATGAAATGTCGTTGGATATGGGCCTCGAGCTTTGCTAGACGCAGGCTTCGAACCTTACTAGGCGCGGGCTTCGAGCCCTACATCTTGGTATGGCAGTGATGCTGGGACACGGGTTTCGAGCCTCGCATTTTGACACTACGGTGATGCTGGTACGCGGTTTTTGAGCCCTGCGTTTGGCATTGCAGTGGTATTGAGACGCGAGTTTCAAGCATGCGTCTTGGCATTGCAGTGATACTAAGACGTGGGCTTCGAGCTCTGCGTCTTGGCATTATAGTGAATGACTTTAATTAGCCTCACGTATGAAGTATAGACTCTGCTATCTGATGACTTGTCTTCAGTGATTTTTAGACAATCTACAACATAATAATCAAATGTGGCTCACTAGTTGTACAAGTATAAATACAAATTCTAATAAAAGTTATATTTAAACATGTAATCAACACATGAAGCACAAAACAAACAAGATCATTAGGCTAAATGCACATGTTGTTAGAACTAGGATATACATATTAGTTAAACAATAATGAGAACACAAAAATATGCATCCATATGAATATGAGTGTATCTGAAAGACTATCTATGTATATCACAAGTTTGATAGGCATTGCATTTAAACATAATGAACATGAAAACCATAATGCTAAAATACCAGTATTAAGTATAAACAAAATAAGAAGTTAGAGATAGTTATCAAAACAATAGAACTAGTCTCTAGGTCTTCAAACCAAGGTCGTTCTTCCACTTAAACATCCTTGAAAGTGATGCATTCATAGATATGATCTTTAAGTTCGAAATGCATCCACCATCAATGCACCACTACTCTCACGTCTTGTGAGAGTCCACACCTACAACAAAGAATAGGGGTAGACTTTGGTACCCACACTTTCTTGGATCCATGAGGGATAACACCTTTCCTAATCCAAATAAACTTATTAGCAAAATTTGAATTATGAATCTATTATAAAAAAATTGCAAGGTGGCCGCACGTCCACAACGTGTACAAGTGTACATATTAGCATACATATAATCATGAGTGTGAGCATGATGAGCATGTGTATGCCGGAATGGTGCACATACATAGGTGGAATATGTTTCTTGCGAAACATGAATTTCAATCTTTTGTGATCCATAACACATTGGCTCAAAGTGGAGCCCAAACAATCTATACTTTTCTTCAACACACAAATATTATTTTCAATAATGAAGAAGAAGTGGAGCAAGAATTCTTATCAATAGGATGGTATAACAATAGAATCATGACAAGAATGAGAAGAAAAGTATTTTTCAGAAGTATTTTTTGAAACAAAATCCAATTTTGAAACAATTTTATTTTTAAAGAATCGTTTTCTTTTAAAACAAAATTAAGTTTGAAGACAAAACATCATTATTCTTCAAAACAATATTAAATCATTTTTATTCTTTAAAATTTTATTTTCTTTTAAAGCAAGATCTAGTTGAACTTTTATGAGTCCCTCTCATTTGAAATCTCAACTCATTCTTACAAAACCAAATCAAGTTTTGAAAATATATTTTTATTTTCTTCTTTTAGATAAAAACTTGTTTTTCAAAAGTTTGTATTTTGAAAGTAACTTTACAAAACATGGATAGTTCTTCATTTAAAGTATGTGCATCTATAACATTATCATCACAAGAAGAACTAGCACTATCATCTAGTTGAGTGTTCGAAATTATCTCAAGGAGTCATTCCCTTAGACCATGAAATAAGGTTGGTCGAACTCATCTCCACTAGATTCTTTCTCCACATAGTTTGTCGTTTGTTACTTGGGAGAAGTTAATGTGTTCCACACTGCAAAAGCGAATCACAATGAGAAATCAAAGAAAGATAATTTTTGCTAAGTGTGTGCCTTAGTGCCTCTAAGGCTTGTGTATTTGCCTCAATGTACTTGTCGTTACCAAAATAAGATTTCTTGGTAGTGGTAAGATAAACATGCAATCCTAGGGCTTTTAAAAATGCACTCATCTTTAAACTTCCACAAATTGATGTTGGAAATATCATACATGGGTCGAGCAAGAAAATTCATGAGTGGTAAAACTATATATGTGCAAACTAAATCTAAATTAGCAATCCAAGGATCTCACTCCTAGGCGGTTAAACCGAATATCAGGAGCGTAGGCTCTGATACCAATTAAATACACCTAGAGGGGGGAATAAGTGTACTAGCTAATTTAGGACAAATGATGCGGAATTAAAAAAACTTAATTGCAAACACACTATGTATAACTAAGAGTGAGTCTGAATTCCTCGTGAAGGGCTCTGGAGCTACTCCTCTAGATTCCTCTAAATTAAGATTGAGGTGCTATTAGAAGTTCTCTTAGTTCAACACAAGTATAGGAGCACACAAACTATATCTAGCATTAAATATGAACAATATAAAGCAATTCAAGATATAAGAGAGATAAAGTTGAGAGATAGTGGATCAAACGCAAACACAAAGACATGTTTCGAGGTTCGAGCACTGCTCTGCATCCCGCCTTCACACAGAAGGATTTCCACTATGTCCACATAGGACCTTCCACAAAGGGACCTTCACCGAG
>JAVJIF010007749.1:0-89219 GCA_038442645.1 Agave tequilana | reverse complement strand
TCGAGGTTCAAGAAACTTGATTAAGTACACAACAAGGCATAGTGAAGCATTGTTCATAACGACATTCTTTGCTCTTCTACATTGAAAGTAACACAGAACACTTCAAACAGGATAAAGATTAACATAATTTAGAATGTTAGTTGGGATGGCATTTTACATTCTTTTGTACCAGTTTATAGTAGGTCGTATGAACTAAATAGCCAGATGATTCAAAGCCCTTAGTTGAAGGGAGTCTTTATTTGTAGAAAGGCATCAATCTTGGAGTCAATTGTGATCATTCCTTATCAATACAATTCAAAATTTGGTTCTTTGCTATAGATTCTGAGGTATCTCATCAATATAATTCAAGAAATAGTTGATCCACTACAAAATTAGAGTATTAGAGAAATGAGAGGGGGGGCGGCGGTTAGGTTACCTGGAGGTCGGGAATCGAGGAGGCAGAGAGCGGCGTCTGCTCGGATATGGAGATTGGGCGCCTTCTCCTCTGGATCAATGGGGATGTAAGTGTCGCGGACGCGGCAGAGCTCCTACCTCCTCCGCCGCCCTTGTGATCGCCGGGGGTTTCGATCCGCCGCCGCTCATTCGCCGCTCGGAGGGAGGGAGGGAGCGTGAGAAGAGAAAGAGAGCGGCAAGAGAGGTAGAAGTTTGTTTTTATTAGCCTAAAATCTTCGCATATTTATTTCTATGCGGGTAACTTTGATTTGGGCTGGTTGGTAACAAGAGTTATGCTAACTCTTGCTAGCTCTTGCCAAATACGTATAAAGAACAAAAAAAATCTAGAAAGAACAAAAGTTAGCATGTAATTGTTACTCTGATGAGGAGAGTAACATTGAGATTTCTAAAAACTATTTATTCACTAAGCTCTTATTTTTTTTCGAAAATTTTGGAGTTAGAAATTCCTCCTCTATTAATGAGTTAGATTATTAAAAAAGTAATGCTAATTAGATCAGTGATCCACAAGATGTCTAGTTCCTATGTTAACTAGAATAATAGAAAATTACTGATGATGATAATGTTGGTGATGGAGGACAAAACATATCATCCATAATGCTAATACTCGTGATTTTAATATTAATACTCCTACTAAAACAATATAGTTGTTTCGACTATCACTTGTTGGATCATAAGTGTACTTGTATACTCTACTAAATGCACTTTAAAATCTGTTTCATCTCAGCCGTGACAAAAGGATGATACAATCAAAACAATGGAGAGGATCCATTTTCCATTGGCAATCTGAAAAATTACTTCTCTCAACACTCCCAAACAATCACTGTTTGTGCTAAAATTCTTGAACTTTGAAAATACTGGCTAAAACCTTAACCGTTGAAAACATTGACGACTTAAAATTGCATCAAGTAGAAATTGTTATGTTTGTAACAAGTTACAAACAACACCGATAGTTTTTACCTTCACTCTTTCTTCACAGAGGCTGAATCCAAACTTAAAATATCTCATTACCTGACTTAAGTGTTGTTTTATCGCTGAATCAGGCCTTACTAACTGTAGGACGTTTCTGGACAAACATCGGTGGGAATGGGGTTGGTTCATGAATGCTTTCATGCCTAGTTTGGCCGTTTGGCGACATAGTTTCTGAAACCGGGGGTTACGTTTAAGTTAAAAGAAAAATCTTCTCAAACTGAAGGTTCGATAACACCGGTTTTACAAGATTTGAGGGCTTCCAAACGCCACTTTCAGTAACTCCATCTTGACTCTCCAAACAAGACCCACTTTCAGTAGTAACCCCATTTTGAACCTGAAACTCTCTCAAACTGAGGTTTTGGAAACATTAACTTGCGCTAAACCAGGCCTGTTCACCCAAACTCAAAGTTTTAAGGTAATTCATGTGCCTAAATTTTCAACAAATAGTTCCATTTGGATCATCAAACTAGCTGTAACTTCTTGCATCAATTTTATGTTTGCGATGACTGTCAGCATATTCTCAATCAGTATACACCTGCAAATATGATGATGAGAGCAAGCACTGTCATTTTGATCATTTTGATGAAATCCAATAACTCGAAACCTTAAAAATTATTGCAAGAACATTTACCTCTTTCCGTTGTCCCACAGTAATCTACTGGAACAAACGCTTTCAAACAAAGATGGAATCATTCCCAGATTTTTGCCTGTAGAAAAAAAAATGATAGCATTATATAACGCCTTGGCCATAGAAATCAAATTTGAGAAGATATTCAAGTCAAACAACTCGAGCCACAGCATTCTGTGAATCAAGAGGTTGCAAACCCAGAATTGTTTGTTTCTTAAACGTAGATGATGGAATCTTTAAGAAAGAGAATGAAACCAATGCAGAACATCAACAAGATCACAAATCCGACCAGTATCCATGAAGATCAGGTACATGACAAGAAGCACTTCCCATATTGTTCTCGATCTGATGCTGGAATTTAAATTGGAAAGTTGCATGACGTATACATTGTACAATAATGACACAAATGTTGTAAACTATTTAACTTCTATTATTTAGATGCAAATATTACACGTATGCTACAAAACTGAGGTTTGGTGCAAAACTTTACTCTCAGTAGGCCAGTGTGGCTTTTGTGCACGACCATCAGCAAGAAAGTTGTAGGTAGCTGCAGGAGGTGCAAGGAGGATTCCATGAAGTTCAGGCTTTGCAATCGCTCGTCAATGCAGACTTTACTCTCAGTGTGGCTTTGGTACATAGCCATCAACAGCAAAGTTTCGGGTAGCTGCAGGAAGTACGAGGCGGATTCCATCAAGTTAAGCTGCGCAATCACTTGGTAACCAAGACAGGATCTGTAAAAAGTGGATAAATACAAATTACAGGGAATTCAATAAGGAATAACAACAGACTCAAAAAGTTGAGCTTCAAGAAGTACCCGCGCAAGGGTTAAGGCTAAGCTAGAGTATGAAACGAAGAAAAATTCAACAAAATCTTCAAAAAAATTTCAGGAAGATGTTGATAAAATTAAAAATTTATGGTTGAACATGACACAAAAAAACAAATAAGGCCTTTCCAAATATTCTTAGTGTTGCATGTAACTTGTGAAGTATCCTATGAGCAAGTCATTAAAAATCCTGGATAAACAAGCTCGATTTGTGTAGCTAGCGAGCAACTAAAGAAAAATTATAGAATCACAAATATAATAAAAAGTTGAGAATAATTTGAGAATTTCATTCAATGATTAGGAATCGGTTAGGAATCAGTGTGGTTGAGTGATGTACGTATCTGTCAGCCCAAATGCCAGGTCTAACATGTCATTTTCTTCATCAGTGGTTCTTCTAATTTGTTGTAGTAGTCCACATCATAAAAACACATCAATAGGCAAACAATGCATAAAAAACAGTACATGGTATCAGAGAGTTATGACTTAAATATCTAACTTTCTTCTAGAGGTTAGGTTTACCAAGGGAATACCGTTGCAATCACATGACAAGTAGAATAAGCAAGTGAACCCTCACATGCCCCTGAGATTATAATATCAAAAGTTTTATTAGCAAGTGAACCTTCAATAGTATCCAAGCTTAAGGTACAAAAAATACTGAATTGCTTAGACAGGATAAACTCACCTTCAAGCTCTATGTCATTCTGGTGAGCTGCTTCTAGCATTGACATTCCAATAGGAACCTTGATTTGTTGTTCCTCTCCATCTTTGTTCACAAAAGTCACAGATATTCTGCACGATTTTCAGGAAAACAATAGTAAAATTGTGCTTTAATGATATTTAGATAAGAAAGCGTGATAGAATAACAGTGATCAATGTGAGTAAACCAACACTAGTCTATCATTCTCACTCAGAGGTGGGCTACTTTGTTTAAAAATCTGTCTATATGTGCATGGTTAAGTCTCTACATGTGCATAGGCCGCAAGTGTGTATCTGTGTGTGTGCACGTGCATACACACACGCATGATCGTGCATGCGGGTTTATGGGTCCTGTGGGAGCAGCACTTCGCAATTCAATTATATATGATAACAGAAATAGTGATGAGGTCATCATGCCGCTGAGAGACGACTGTGTGATCGAGTCTATTCCATTTTAGATCTAGGAAACAGCGTGTCGCATTCTTTTGATTTTAGCTATTTTTATTTTTAGTTTATTTGTTTTAGCGGTGTTTCTTTTATGTGAGCGTTTAGCACCACATTGATTATTTTTGGAAATACTCTTTTGTAAAGCCTATAAAAAAAGCTTCAACACTTCTCTATAGAGATTATTGAATGATTGAAATTTTCAAATTTTCAGTTTAATTCTTGAGATTTTGCTCTTGAGTTTTGGGTGTGAAGCTTCGTGCAAGAGGTGTGAAGCCTAAAATTATATCCCGACTCCCAATTCAAATTTTAAACCCTGGTTTTCAAATTTGAAGGTGATTGTGATCCATATTGTATTACATCAATTTGATATCAGAGCAATGATTTTCAATCCCCTTCAAATCTTCTGCATTTTTCCAAACCCTAGATCAACTCTAGACATTTCAAAAAAAAAAAAGAAGCCCTAGATCTGACCAGAAAAAAAGAAACAGAAAAAAAGGAAAAAAAGAACCAAAATTCGTATTCATTTTCTTCCTCTCATTCTCTCTCCCCACCAAATCAAAACCCTAATCCACCCGCCGCCACAAACCTGACGCTTCGCCACCATCCCGGTGCCCTCGTCCTCCTTTTCTTCCATCGCCGCATCCTCCGCTTCAAAAGCCACCTCCCTCACCCTCGCTGTTCGCGAGATCTCCACCTCGACGGCATCAAATCACCCCCATCACTGTCGCCAGTGCACCATCATGAGATCATCAAATCTCCACATCACCGACGAGCTCACATCCTCGCCATGACCTCCTTTTCCTCCGTTTTCCCCCACCTACATTGCAAGTCCTCGTCGACCCTGTCGTCTTCAGCCTCGTCGTCGTCATCGACAATCAGATCTCCATGAGCCAGAGAGCCCGTTGCCTCGTCAACTGAGTGTTGTGTCATCGTTGCTTCCAGGGAAGCTGTCGCAGCCTTGATTGCAATGCCCTGATATTCTTCCAGATCTGTCGATCCCCTCCTTCCATCGCCTCGTCACCAACGTCAGAATCTTGCCACCATCGGGCCGCCGCCAGATTTTCGTCGACATTAGGTCAGAGAAGCCCTAGCTTGTGTTGGGTTACACATCGGGTTCAAGGCCAATCGTACCCGACCCACCATCAATTCAATTGAAGACGGATCTCATCGTCACTCGACCCGTTACAACTTGAATCCAACCCGCCCACGAGTCGGCTCACTTGCTGATGTCAGCAGCTCAATCGTTGACATCATCAGCTCGACAAGCAGACCCTGAGTTGAGCCGAGACGACCTGGAGCCCCAGCTCAAACCCGAGCCGACCCCAACTCGGCAGAGTTGACTCAACCTGCTCAGCGAGTTGTGTTCGCTGTTCGAAATTCATGAAGAAATCCATCGTTGTTAAACCATGTACAAGTTATGAAAGCTAAACTTGCTAGAATCTTTTAGCAAAGTGTGTAGAGGCAAGTATAGGGTCGAATACACAGAAACTTGTTTCTAAAAATCTAATTTTTTTAAAAATCTAATTTTTATCTTACTCTAACTGAGAAACCCTTTGAAGGAAGGTAAGGTGTAATGATGGTTTAAAAAACTAAAAATGTCTAAGCATAAAAGAAAATTAAGAAAAGCAAAGAAACTATGAGGAAAAAAAATTTAAAACAGTACTAACCTTGTGGAAGATCAATTAAGGAAGGTGATGAAGAAATAACCTAAGAGTTTGAAATGAAGGGAAGATGAAGATGAAAACGGTGAACTTGTTCCTTGTCGTCGCCTTGATGTCTCCCTCCTCCAAACAACGTTGAAAACAAAAGAACTAATAAAAGAAAAGAGAAAAGAACATACATAAGATTAGTGATGACTTTATGGAATCAAATATGCAATTTAAAAGAAAAGAACAGTATAAAAAAATAAAGAGAAAATTAAAGAAAAACTTAAACTGAATACTGTAAGATCTTAAAGAAAAATTCTGAATTTTATTCAATAAGCATCAATTACAAAGCCCTTGATTTCTCCAATCTCGCATTTACAAACTCAAAACTCTTTTTTTCTGACTTTTCAGCTCTTTGGTGTACCTCTCTCAATGAATACATGTATTTATAAGAAAATAGGATAAGGAAGAGCGTAGGGAGATAGAAGGAGCTGGCTATTTCTGAATTTTAATCCTCCCCTTATCTCCAAACTTGACTTGATTATCCAAAAAAATTTTGTGAAAATTCAATTCTGATCTGCAACTTGTTGGCGAGTTGATTAGTGAATATGACTTATCAAATAATAGAATTAGAAACAGTGATCAACATAGAAATTGTAGCCCTTTAAGTCTTTTTCTAGATCGTCTTGAATCATCAGATTTGAATTTCGATAGCGAAAGTTATGAATAAATGCTAAATATATTCAGTCTGAATCCGAATGTAAATTGCTTCATCTCATCCGTTGATCTTCTTTCTATCCATTTATCCTCAACGAAACCGATATCGTCTTCAAAAATTCATTTTTCCTTTGAATTTTTATAGTATTATCTTATCTGGTAAATTTAATTCTCAGATAAGATAGCTTTTAGATTCTCTGAATTTGAGTCGATCCCCGTTTGATTTGAACTTTTGGATTAATTTGAATAGAATTCATACTTATCTTATCTTTGTCATACTCTGCATGAATTAGGACATTAGGACAAATGAGTTTGTACGAATTATTATAGAATGAATGTAAAAATGCCATAATAATTATGCAGTATATGTATCCAAACACACCCACACACTTATCTTTTACTTGTTCTCGAGCAAAACAAAACCAACCTAAAGTTTTTATTAGACCACTTTCGCAGATCACGCGATTGCACTTAGTAAGTGTAACAAGCCTTTAAACCTCTAGGTTATCCCTAGAGGAGGAGTTGTAATCTCCCGAGGGTTTTCAGTGAATTACACCCACAAAATCTATAAAGAAAAGAAACAATTTGTTAGTATTTTCGAAAAATGCATTTTAAAAAGAGGAGAGAATATTTGAAGTGCTTTTACAAGTATTAAGCAACTTGTAAGTTATAAGATTTAGAAGCATGAAATGTTCATCCCTAGACTTGGCCTCTATTCAAATATTTGTTATTAATTAAGGTTACGAATAAAATTTTATTCTCATCTAGTCTATTATTTTACCTTAAGTCATATGCATCTTGTGAACGTGAATATTTTGACTAAAATTTTTCAACTCTAACTCTTATGCCTTATTTATGTATATATTGGCGGTAATATTTCTTACCTTTTTGACTTTCTAATTTGCCCATATAACGAGCCTTAATTAGTGACTCCCAAATGAGACGGTTTTAGGGTACCAGGTGAGAAAACACCCAAGGACTTAGAACTCGAGCAAATAAGGCCACAAAACTAAGAATTTATTTGGTGATATGAACCACTTTTAAGCGTGAATAATCATGCTTTATGAGAGGCACAAAAATTCAGCTTAATCAGAGGATTGTTATTATATATAAAATATTTTTTCTTTTTCTTTTTTCTTCTTTTTTAAGGCATAAGAATATTTGTTTTGAACCCTAAGCATGTAAGTATATAAAAGATACATATTTTATCAAGATAAAAATCAATACTATATTACTTTTTTAATTTTTCTTCCTATTTTTAGAAATTTAACAAATATTCTTATTTCAACTAAGTATAAGAAATCCTAATTATGATTTTTTTATCCATTAAAATTAACTTAATTCTTGCAAAAATACGTTAAAGTATTATTTTTTCAAAAAGTTTTTATTTTTATTTATTATTTTTTTTTTTTTAGAAGACCTAAAAAACCTATGTTAGAATCATCCCTCACACCTAAATTTGACATTGTCCTCAATGTTAAATGTATGCTCATTATGCTAGCATTGAAAATGAACAAGGTGAGGGGTAGATAGTATTTTGGGAGATGCAATAAGCATATAAGCTAGGAATAAGAGTAAAATAAAAAGATGAAGGTACACCCCCAAATCTGGATAAAAGCATCTCCCTATAGAAAAGAAATAGAAACTCTAGAAAGGAAAAAAAAGAACAATAAACTTTCTATAAAAAAACATTTCTAGGTTGCTTCCTAGCAGCGCTAAGTTTAACGTCTTCAGCCAGACACAATCACATGTCACTCAACCTCTATGTATGGCCTTCCGATGTTGGACCAGAAAATTGAATAGTTTTCTTGTGTGATCTTTAAGTGGGACAATGATGCATTTGAGAATGTTAAAATATGTGTCCAAGATTTTCTAATTTTGAGTGAAAATTTTCTCGAGTAATGCGGCATAGGCAGGCAATTGGTTAATCACATTTAGGAGTGGAATGTCAATTTTGACAAGTTTGATATCTTTCAGCACTTCATCCATCCTATTCTTACTCTCATCTAAATGGAAGAGCTGATCCAGACAGTTGAGAAAGTATTCACGGGGTTCATCAGAAGCCTCAATGGTTGTATTAATTTGTGATCCCATAAAAAATAAGGAGAAACTAATTCTTTTTTATTTTGCTGCCTTACAGTAGACTCTAAACGTGTGTCAATTTTGAAATCGTCTACTGACCTTGATCATTTTCGTCTATTTTATTGACCTCAACTCATTTTTCAAAAGATTGATTATTAGATGGCTCATCAAAGGTGAAGATACTCAAATCAAATTTTTTTTTTTTTAGAAGAAACTTTAGATTTGAGCTCCTCAACACATGTTTTCTCAAACCACTCATCCTTAAATAATTTTTCAAGAAACATAGGCTCATCATACATGCATACATCCTCAATTTTATGATCAACATGCTTCAAAGAAGTTGTGTGCATTACCGAATCATTCTTAACCAATTCATCTAAAAATATTGAATCATCATCAAAGAATTGTTCAATTAATGGCTCATGGCAAGACGGGGTGTCAAGCTCAAGGATATCTCTAGCATCCTATTCAAACTCTTTAATTTGGTTTAAGTGAAATTATGAGGGTACTGGTTCAAGATTTGAGTCAACATGTGGTGTGGACTCTTGTGGTATGTCCAATTGGTTCACTTGATAGCACTGATGGAACTCTTGAGTTTGATCTGGAATTGGGGTTAAAGCAGGTTGATTGAGATAAGTCGTTATTTCATCAAAATGCATATCTCTGCGAGTACTTCTCTCGATTAGCTCTTGATTAATTTGATTATTTTGAAATATATACTGTTGCATGATTTTTATACTTTTGTCTAATGTACTCTACAAATCTTCATGTTTATTATCAAATCCCCAGATGGAAGTGATGGTTCAGTGTAGGACCAATTTGATTGATATGATTGATCCCATGAATATTAAGGACAATTCCAACCGTCAGAATTGAAGTTTGATAGATAGATTTCGTTCGTGGGTCCTTGAAATGTGTCAAATTGATTTTGACCTAGTCCTAACGAATACCCTATTGAAGGACACTGTTCTGAAGGATGAGATGAATCATAGCAGTGATAGCACCACATGAGAGGATAAGATGAATAAGATGAACTAGTGGGTGGCTGTGGCCATGAAAACTCAGAGGTGAGGATGGTGGATGAGAACGAGGAAATGACCTATCATGATAAAAGTTGTAAACACCTTGATTTGGATAGGCCATGGGAGAGAAGAATTTCAAAATGATAAAAGGGTAGAGGGATGGATGAAAATTGATCTTTTTAACTTATTATTTATTTATTTTTTGTTGCACATACAAATGACTAAACCAATAATTGTAATCAAGTGTTTTCTTTATCTTGAATTTAATTTAAAGGTAATTAGGTTTTCAACCACTAATCTTAAGAGAATAGAATTCTCCCTAAGTAGATAGCTCCTAACTGGGTTGGACAGATTGTGGGCTGACCAGTTAAAGCCGTCAAACAAGCGATTCGGTTCTCCCCCGGGATGGATGCTTACTAATTTCAACCATCCTTTCTTAGATAAGGAAGTTCATTGGTCCTTCTTCTAGGCCAAGCACTGCCGCAGTGGCTAAGTCACCCTTTCTAGATAAGAAAGCCAACTCTCGCGAACTTGAACGTAATCACCGAAGTATTCCCAAAATGAATCCACTTAGTGAGCTCGAATTCCTAGTGGTAAAGTTTCTAATTGATTTTAAATTTAGTTCAAGTTTGGGAAAACTTATATGCGGTTGTGATTTTTGAGCCAAGGAACGATTGATGAAATCCCGACTTATATGAGGGGGACAGCTCTTAAGATCTTTTTATGCAAATATGCACTAATGCAGCACAAAGTTCAATCAATAAGCACCTCCAAATCCCGCTGACAAGAGATTCATAGGTAGAGTTAGAAAATACTAACCTTTTTTACGACTCTGAAGCAAGTAAATGTTTATTTTTATTTTAGCGATGCAATTATGTCATAAGCAAGCAATTATGCAATTCTTAAATTGTTCATGCAATATCCCTGTAAAAGACAATTTTTAAATTAAACCTTAGGGATAAAAAATAATAATAAAAGATTTTTTTGAATTTTGAAAAAATATTTTTAAAAGATTTAATTTCTGAATTTTTAGTTATTTTTTATTTTTAAAAAAAATTAAAATTTTTTTAATGAAACTAGAGAAGATTAAATGTTGATTTTAAAAAAAATAAAAATTTTCACAAGTCCCCGCCAACGGCGCCAAAAACAGTTCATTGTTCGAAGTTCATGAAAAAATTCATCGTTATTAAACCATATATAAGTTATGAAACCTAAACTTGTTAGAATCTTTTTAGCAAAGTGTGTAGTGGCAAGTATAGGATCAAATCCACATAGACTTGTTTTTAAAAATCTAGTTTTTAAAAAAAATCTAATTTTATCTTATTCTAACTGAGAAATCCTTTGAAGGAAGGTGTAATGATGGTTTTAAAAACTAAAGATGTCTAAGAATAAAAGAAAATTAAGAAAAGCAAAGAACTATGAGAAAACAAAAATTAAAACAGTACCAATCTTGTGCGAAGATTAATTAAAGAAGGTGATGAAGAAATAACTTAAGAGTATGAGATGAAAGAAAGAAGAAGACGAAAACCAGTGAACTTGTTCCTTATCATCGCCTTGATGCCTCCCTCCTCCAAACGATGCTGAAAACAAAAGAAATAATAAAAGAAAAGAGAAAAGAACATGCATAAGATTGGTGATGACTTCGTGAAATCAAATATGCAATTAAAAAAAAAATAATAGCATAAAAAATAAAGAGAAAATTAAAGAAAAACTTAAACTGAACGTTGCAAGATCTTGAAGAAGAATTCTGAATTTATTCAATAAGCACCAATTACAAAGCCTTGATCTTTTCCAATCTCGCATTACAAACTCAAAACTCTCTTTTTCTGGCTTTTCAGTTCTCTGGTGTACCACTCTCTCAATGAATACAGATATTTATAGAAGAATAGGGATAAGGAAGAGTGTAGGGAGATAGGAGGAGCTGGTTATTTCTGAATTTTAATCCTCTCCTTATCTCCAAATTTGACTTGATTTATCCAGAATTTTTTGTGAAAATTCAATTATGATCTGCAGCTTGTTGGCGAGTTGATTGTTGAATATAACTTATCAAATAATAGAATTAGAAACAGTAATCAACATAGAAATTGTAGCCCTTTAAGTCTTCTTTCTAGATCATCTTGAATCATCAGATTTGAGTTTCGATAGCGAAAGTTATGATTAAAATGCTAAAATTTATCTAGTCTGAATCCGAATCTAAATTGTTTCATCCCATTCGTTGATCTTCTCTCTATCCATTTATCCTCAGCAAAACCAATAGGGTCTTTAATAATTCATTTTTTTTGAATTTTTATAGTATTATCTTGTCTGGTAAAACCAATCCTCATATAAGATAGCCTCTAGATTCTCTGAATTTGAGTCAAATCCCGTTTGATTTGAACTTTTAGATTTATTTGGATAGGATTCATGCTTATCTTCTCTTTGTCATACTTTACATGAATTAGGACATTAGAACATTTGAATTTGTAGGAATTATTACAGAATGAATATAGGAATGCAATAATGGGGCCGTTTGTTTCGCGTAAAACTCCGTAATTCGTAAATGACTTACTACCCAGTTACAACTACGGCGTTTGTTTGGACCGTAATTCGTAAAAGACTTACGTAACTCAACTAACACTCACTTGCAACCCAGTTACCACTCACTTACAGCCCAGTTACAGTTAATTTTATGGTCATACAAATTGTAATATTTTTTATATTAATATTAAAATTTTTAATATTTAACTTTTTAATATTATTTGCAGTATTAAAACTTTTAAAATCACCAAATAGTTAATTTTGTGGTCAACTTTTTCACTTACGACTTATACATTACGACAACCAAACACCGTAAAGTACAATACACTTTCCCACTTTACAATTTTATATTACCAACCAAACACCGTAAAATTTACATACATGTAACTCATTTACAATTGTAAAAGACTTTACCAATTACAACTACGAATTACGGCAGTTACGACAACCAAACAGACCCTTAATTATGCAATATATGTGTCCAAACAAGTTGACTCGTCTGATTCAGTTCAACTCAGCTCAGTTGTTCCGAATGTCATTATGAGCTTGTTTCAAGCCCGAATCGAGCCGTTTTTAAAGCAGCATGCCCGTGGAGATCAGTACTATGCGTCTACAGCCTTCATATCCAGGTTCGAGCTTTAGTCACCTCTCAGGTAATCGTTGAAGTTTGTATTCAGTTATTTCTATCTCTTAATTAAGAAAGTTAGCTCCTTCAACTGTCATAAGATAGAACCTATTGATTGCTGTCAATTAAAGGTGAGTTTGTGTGAATCTGACTGACTTTGAGTGAAAACCTAAATTGATATTAATTGTGCAACTCAATTAACTTGAATTTGTGATCACTTGAACTGATTTGAAATTTATTGTAATAGCACATGTAGTTTAATCACTGTCCCAACATTACATTTTCTTAATCACATGTTGATCAACAAAACTTAAAGTTGATATTATTTGTCATTAACCTGATCTCTGATTTATTCTGCATAGCATACATCTCACCTTAGTGTAGTTTACATTTAGAATTAGTTAGAAACTTGTATGCCAACTAGATATGGAAATACTTTTTCAGTAGGAGAAAACTCTGCATAGGCCCTAGTCTGAAGGATACACTAACACACTCATTTAAAGAATGGATCAGATGGACCGACTACAAGAGTTTAGAGACCAGGCCGATGCCAATGATAGAGATTTAGCCACACGACTTGAAAGATTAGAAACCAATCGAAGAAGAACCACAGAGGAGAACGAGTCTCGAAATAACAGTAGGTCACCAAGGCGTGTGCGAGCCCAACCCTACAATACAGAAGACCCATATGCTTAGTATATTAAAAGCGTAAAAGTATATGCTTCTTTCTTCGACGGACGTTTAGACTCTTAGGCTTAGATTAGCAATTAGTTATGAACCGCTACTTTCGTCGGTGTGACATATCCGAATCTAGAAAAATTTGATTTGTCATGATGAAGCTAACTGGATAAGTCAGACAATATTAAGAGAACCTTGAAAAGATGATGAGGTATAAAAGAGATGATGCAGTTGAGACTTGAGAGGACATGAAAGAGAAGCTTATGTTGAAATATGCCCATCTTCTTTTAGTCAGCAGTTACTAGACAAGTGGAATAATTGACTCGAGGAAACAAATCGATCACCGATTACATCACTAAGTTTGACGAATATTTGAATCAGTGTGGTACAATCGAGTCTGAATCTCCCAAATTGACTCTATGTAGGTTTAGGTAGGTCTTAGGGACGATTACCGCCGAGAGATCATAGCTCGAGGCATCACTATCCTAGAACAAGCATTTCAGCTAGTCATTGATTTAGATGACACTAGAGGATCCTACTTTCACAGAACTGATTTTAGGTATAGCTCTAAGACCACAACTGTTAGCAAACCTAGCTTTAGCTGATCATTTCTTGCCCCGAGCAAACCTGCCTCCAGTTTCTCAAGTGTCAAACCAACGGGTTCTTTTAGTGCAAAACCGACAACCTCTGAGAAAAGAACGGTTAGTGAACTAGCGAAGGTGAATCCACGTACCCAGTGTTATAAGTGTCAGGGATATGGACACTTCGCGAGCCAGTGTCTGAGTCAAACCAAGACCCTCTTAGTGGAAGTTCTCATAGAAGATGTAAAAGAAGAAGATGGTCTAAAAGTGATCGTGCACTAACAGGATGATGGCTCGGATGCCTCTGTCGAAGAATGTGAATTCAATAGCTGCATTAGAACTTTGATAGTGATGAACCTAACTCTTAGTGAAGACAGAGCCCAATTAGGAGTAGTCAAGTGCACGTTAGCGCAACCCGAGCAACTCAACGACTAGAGAAGAACTGCCATCTTCCAAACACGCAAAAAAAATTAAGAATAAGAGCTGCAAGGTGATAGTGGATAGTGGCAGTTGCATCAACGTTGTTGCGCCGAAATTAATCACCACATTAGGGATCAAACTGGTGAAGAATCCAAATCCCTATAAGGTCATCTGTATCGACGCTACATCCATGGATGTTCAAGAGATATCAGATTTTCATTCAGTTTGTCACGTACACAGATAACATGTGGTGTGATGTAGTCTATATGGATGTTGGTCATATCATTTTGGGATGATCATGGTTATTTGACTTAGATGTGATCATATATGAACGAACCAGCCACTACTCGTTCGTCCATAACGGCAAGAAAGTGAAGCTAATGTCGTATCAACCTAAACCACCAACTTCAGAAAAGAAGGTTGATAAAGACAAAGAAAAAGTGAAGACGCTAGCTCCTGAAAAGGATGGTCAGGGCAAGGAAGATGGTCATGAACTTGAATAGCCAAGATCAGATTGAAAAGAGCTTGAATGAGGGTTCGACTTGCTATAAAACTTGTAGCACAAGAAGCTGAGCCAGAGACCAAGATGCTGATCCCAGGACACATAAAACCAATTCTTGAAGAGTTTTCTGAAGTCTTCAAGGATTTGCCAGATGAGTTGCCTCCAATGAGAAACATTTAATATGTCATTGACCTACCTCCGGGAGCAACTCTGCCAAACCGACCCATTACAGAATGAACCCTCCCGAGCACGCAGACTTAAAACCACAAGTAGAGGAGATACTTGACAAAGAATTCATCAAGGAGAGTTTGAACCCATGTGCAGTTCCTGCACTTTTGGCACTAAAGAAGGATGGTACATGGCGCATGTGTGTGGATAGCTGAGCAATCAATAAAATCATTATCAAGTATCATTTTCCCATTCCCTGTCTTAACGATGCGTTGGATTTGATGTTAGGTGCCACAATATTCTCCAAAAATTGACCTTAAGAGTGGGTACCATTAAATTAGAATTCGCCTAGGGGATGAATAAAAATTTGCATTTAAAACCAAAGATGGGCTATATGAATGGTTAGTTATGCCTTTTGGACTGTCCAATACTTCTAGCACCTTCATGAGGGTGATGACTCAACTGTTTCAGCCATTTATCGGTAAATTTGTGTCGATGTACTTTGATGATATACTTATTTACAGCCGAACTCATGAGCAACATATGGACCATCTGAGGCAAGTCCTTTGCACAATCCAACCTGAGGAATTTATGTAAACCCGAAGAAATGTGCTTTCTTTACAAACATAATAATCTTCCTAAGATTTGTGGTTTCATCCGAAGAAGTTTCTGCGGACCCTGAGAAGGTGAATGCAATCACCGAGTAGCCACAACCCAGGACAATTAGGAAAGTCAAGAGTTTTTATGGGTTGGTAAAGAATTGTAGCGCTATTATGGGACTAATAACCGACAGTTTAAAGAATGAGGGATTTTAGTAGAATCCTACCACCACCAAGGCTTTTAAAGAAGTGAATAGGTTGATGATTGAAGCTCCTATTATGCATCTCTCATATTTTTTGAAGGTGTTTAAAGTAACATGCGACGCATCAAGACTTGCAATAGGTGGCGTGTTGAGTCAGAAAACTCTCATGTTATCTATTTCAGCGAGAAGTTAAATGACGCCCGGCAGCGATACTGCACAAATGACAAGAAATTTTACACGATTGTGCAGGCTTTGCGCTACTGGAGATATTATCTCCTACTGCAAGAGTTTGCATTGTATTCAGATCATGAGGCGCTGAAATACCTCAACTCCCAAAAGAGGTTAAATTCAAGGCATAGCAGGTGGGTGGACTCCTCCAGGATTACACATTTGTCTTCAAACACAAAACAGGAGTTGAAAATAAGGTCGCTGATGTGCTCAGCCAACGAGTAATAATTTTGGTAGCTATGAGCGCAGAAGTGATAGGGTTAGAGAGATTGAGAAAGAAATATAAGTCATGTCCTGACTTTAGAGAAACATATGTCGTATTATGGAACAGTTCTGTTCAAGAGATGGACGGGCTTCTATTACAAGAAAGATATCTATTTAGATTTCATAAGCTATATATTTCTCGTACGTCCCTCAAAGATTTCCTCTCTTGGAAAATGCATGCCGGATGACTGGCTGGACACTTCGGCCAGAACAAGACGGTTGAGGTTGTTAAGCATAATTTCTACTGGCCGAGCTTGAAAAAAGATGCTAAGATCATTGGTCAGTGTCGTCCTTGTCAACTGGCCAAACAATAAAAACAAATTGCTGGTGCTTACATTCTTCTCCCTATAGTTGCCCTTGGCAAGACGTGAGCTTAGACTTTATACTAGGTTACGAAAAATTGCAGAAAAGACGTGATTCTATCCTAGTAGTGATTGACAGATTCTCCAAAATGGCTCACTTCATTATGTGTCCCAAAACCTCACATGCATCTTATGTAGTTGTCCTTTTTTATCATGTCGTCAAACTGTATGGATTGCCTAAGACCATGATGTCTGATAGAGATGTTAAGTTTGTTAGTTATTTCTGGCAAACACTAGGCACAAAATGAGAACCAAACTGAAATTTTTGACGGCCTACCCACAAACTGATGGATAAACCGAGATTGTCAATAGGACATTGGAAAATCTCCTTAGGTGTCTCGTTGGGAAAAATTTGAAAACTTGAGATCTAATCTTGTCTATGGCCGAATTTGCATGCAATTGTTATGTTAATAGAACTACAAATTTTGGTCCATTTGAGATTGTAACAGGTTTTAAACCTACGCAACCAATTGATTTAGTTCTCATGCCTCATCATCATTCTAGGGTATCAAACTCTGCATATGTATTCACATCTCATATACATGCATTACAAGACAATCATAGAAAAAATAAAAAATAATGTTGATTATAAATTTTCTGTTAATTTACACTGTAGATTAAGAATATTTAATGTCGGTGACTATGTGATGATCTGCCTGAGACCCAAACGGTTTATTCCAAGAACTGTGAAGAAAATGCACGCGTGAAGCGCAAGTCTGTTTCAAATCCTCAAGAGGATCAATTCAAATGCTTATGTGGTGGACCTCCTACCGAAATTTAGCATTAGTTGCACTTTAATGTTGAAGATTTGGTTCCATATAGAGGTACTTTTGATACTCCATCTAATCCATTCATGGATGAGCCTACCCCAGGACCTTCCTGAGAGCCCCCCACTACCTCCACTTCCTCCAAAATTATCCTATGCAGCAGAAAATATAGATTCTATTTTGAATGATTCGATTGTCTCTAATAGAGGCAAGGGAACACGACGCTATCTTATTAAGTGGAAAAGAAGACCTGAAGCAAAGAATTCTTGGATACTGAGAATTTCTTATAACTTGATCTCGTCTACTGGAGCATTACCACAGCCAGCAGCGACTTCCCACCACACTCGACGGGCTCAAGTTTTTCTCACCCCGAGGGAAGTGATGAGGGCATTACGCCGCTAAGACGACTGTTTGATTGAGTCTATTCTAGATCCAGGAAACGATGTGTTGCATTCTTTTAGTTTTAGCTATTTTTTATATAGTTTATTTGTTTTAGTGGTGTTTCTTTTATGCGGGCATTTAGTACCACATCAATTATTTCCTAATACTCTTTTGTAAAGCCTATAAAAAGGGTCTAAGACTTCTCTTTGGAGATTATTGAATGATTGAAATTTTCAAAATTTTCAGTTTAAAGTTTTGAGATTTTGCTCTTGAGTTTTAGATGTGAAGCCCAAAATTCTATCCAGATTCCCAATTCAAATTTTAAATCCTAGTTTTCAAATTTGAAAGTGACTGCGATTCATATTATATTACATCAAATAGAGCTGACGTGTTGAGACCTTAAACAAATATGTCCCAAAATAGAACTGTTTCATGTAGATTGTATCATCTCACATAATGACAAGATGTCAAAAAGTTAAGCAGAAGAACAAATTGCTCAATCCGAGATAAGATGTCACGACTGAAGCACGTGAAAAGAAACCTAATGCTCAAGCAGGGGACATTCGTAATACCAGAGAAGCAGTGTTTTAAAAATCGGATTAATCGGTTAATTAATCGGCCGATTAATCCTAATCGTTGGTAGCCCAACGCTCTGATTATACGCTCGGCTGTTGGGTCCAAAATGATTAATCGAACGCTTAATCAGGTCCAAACGATTAAGAGCCCGATTAATCTATTATTTATTAAATAGTAAATGAATTATGATATTTTATTATTGTAGATTTTGCATAAAGTGATACTTAGTTTTATTATTTTTGATTATTTTTCAAATTAACTTATTTAGCAATCTTTCTCCGTCATTCTTTAAAACTCATTATTTTGATTGATAAATTGACTATTTTTTTATTTATCTTATTTTGTAAGTAAATTCTTTGATTTATATTTATGTTGCAAAATTTGAAATCTTGAATTACTAATGCGAGGAGATAAGCTCTCTTGCTTCTTCTTCTTCATTTACTATTTATTCATATTGCCTTATTGTTCATCACATCATGGTTTATAATTTCACATCTAAATATTATCTTGTATAATATTCAGGCATTTTAACAATTAACTTTATATATTTATATATAGTTGTGTATAAATATAATTAAATATCTTAAAATATTCAATTTTGATTAATCTCTGTTTAATCCCTGATTAATTCGATTAATGATTATTCAGTATTGGACCGCACGAATAATGAAACCTATTTTTAGAACACTGCTCCTACACCCCTTTAAGGATCCAAAGAGAGATCAAGACAATTCGACCCATCTTATAAAGTGTAGGAACTAGGAAGCGTATAGCTAATCTATATAAGCACCAGATAAATTCTCCGACTCCCTGAGATGCAATAAAGGATGACACTGAGGTTGCATGAGGCTATTCCAAGCATGTAAACCCTCTGAGTTCCAATGCTCAATCAGAAGTCAAGACAAACCTAGACAAGTGTGTAGAGTATCAAATAAAGAAAGATTGATCATGGGCCATATCCATAGTCTTACTGATAGGGTTACTTCCCATACCGGTATATTGTTCAAGGATGATGCACTTTGATAGGTTGCTTGCCGCTCAAGTCATAGCACTTGGGTTGGGGCTGAATAGGCTGCTTGGGCTGAACATGAAAAGTGGAAGGGACCGATATGTGGTCAACCACCAAGACCCAAGGGAGTTACCCTCTAGTCCAAAGTGGACTTAGCCTAGTGTAAATGTCTCACAGGGCAACACCTTTAGGTAGGCTAACCCCAAAAATGGTATTCCATCCTACTGTGACAATTCTGAACAGTACAAGCAAGCCTGGTGAGTGCTCAGGCAAGCAGAATCAGTGGTACATGTACACATGGTCCTGGGTGCCGAAGGTGAAGAATGATTAATGTGGCTATTCAAGTTATGACAAGGTGACATAAACAAGGATGCTCAAGGTAGGGTATAATGATAGTTTAGACTCTTCCCAAAGGATGTTGAAGGATTTGGCTTGAGTGTTGTACGTGTATGGTTAGCCTGCAAACATGTCGAGGAACAGCTAGTCATATCTCCAGATTAGTTAGACTCATGGGGTACAAGAAACGGTGGAGAATGTTCAGTTTGTAGATAAATCCAGTTGGGTGAGATTACTATGGAGTTCTGACTTTAAAAAGGTTAGCAGAAGAGCTTGTAGAAGAAACTAGTAACTGATATATCATGTACGCTGTTTGGTAATAAATTTTGATAGTTTAGCTACAAAGTTATGTTTGAAGCAAATTTCTTCACTGCTTGCAAATCATCATTCCTGGTTTAGCATCGATATCATTGTTATAATTGATAAAATTTGCTAAAGGACCGATAACATGGTCTCTTAGAATCAGACCTTATCTGAATTCTAATTGAGCAAATCTTTCTGTGGTCCGGGAAAATACAAGAGGTATGGACATATATGATCTCACCCATTTCTCATGTGCCTACATTTTTATTTATTTATTTATTTTTTACATATGGGCGTGGAACACAATATATCACTACTTTCCAAGTTATGCTGATAAATGAATTGTGTGGCACAGTATGTTATCATACCCGAGAAAATCTGGCTTCGGAGGACTACTTACTTACTTAGCCGGTACTGTAATCAGTACAGACCTTGCAAGAATCAACGTGGTAAAAAGCATACCATAAATCAGTCCATGGATAGTTTTTGTCTTACAAAATAAAGTTTTCATACCTATAACTAACTATATGTCAACTTGAAAATCTACAGATAGACCAATCTCTCTTCCTTGATTTTATGGTTGCAAGAGGGTTAAATAAGTTACATGTCACAGTCGGGACCTTAGAAACCCTGGGGCTGTGAGCTTCGCGAAATGCGATGTCAATGCATGCATATCAACCAACATCATCGCTAGTTCGTAAATCACAATGGCTAGGCATGTTTTCTTCTTCTTCTTCTTTTCCCTTTTTTTCTTTTTTTTTTTTTTTTGGGGGGTGGGGGTCTCTCTTTTTCTTTTCTTTTTTGTGTGTGTGTGTGGGGGGTCCGTTATAGCCTATCAAAACTGAAGAAAATTCTAAGTTGATAGTATAGAACTAAGTCCAATCAAAATACAATTAGAGACACGCAGAATCAGCCTCTCCTTGCCCATCAGAACTGTTGACAGCTCGGCGAATAATTCTATGTGATAGCATCATTGAAGAAGAAAACGCATGCAAAGAGTACAAAGTTCAGTAGGAAATCAGCCTTGATTCCTTGAAATAAAGTAAAATTGGGTACCTTGCTTATATAAACTCAGTTATTGTATAACAAACAACTGACATTTCATAATAAATACACAAGAATTAACTGCTTTATAGCTTAAATTTTCGGAATCAGAGTAAGAGAAACGATACCTCTAAGTGTATCTTTTGCGATTTGACTCACAATCCGTGAGAGTTTTGAAGCGAACATTTTTCGCCTGATTTTTTTTTTTTTTTGAAAATTAAGGCTCGTGCAAAGTAAAATGAAACCCTAATCTGTAATTAAAGCTGCGACCTGTATTTCCAATAATTTCCTGTAAGAAATTGCTATTGTGAAATAATTTTAATCTAAAAAGTCGGGAGGAAGTGAGAACTCACCTTGCTTGGGATCGATTGGCTGATGGTCGAAGGTACATGAAGCATGCGAGGTGCGAACAAATAAAATAAAATCACCGCCGTATCCTGTATGTGGATATGCGAGACGCGACCCGGTTTGGATAAGATCCGATATTCTAGACCGGGCCCCGGTCTTTTGTTTCATTATTTTAAAATTAAAATAAAAAATATAATATAATATATAAAAAGAAAATTTTTGCTATATCACCTACTACTCTTTATAACTAGAAATAAACTCATCTTCGTAATTTTGTCTGGTACAGGCTCCTCCACGTCAGCATAAACTGTTTTCCCAATCACCATGTTAGTATTTAGAGTACCTCATACTCATTAGAGAAGAATTTAGATTTTTGACAGTTTCTTAATACGAATATGTCTCTTATTTTAATTTGGATACGGGTTTATTATTTCTCTAAGGAGGTACTAATTTGAGTTCGTGTTGGATTAAAACATCTCAGGTGTCTACATAAGCCTAAACCTCTCAGGGGTGGCTTTTTAAAGGTGTGTCAAAAATTCAAGAGAAATTCTAGAATTTTATCATTGAGAGTTGTGAGAGAGATCTCATTGTAACTCTTGTATTTTTCTTTAATAAATATTTCTCCCCTCCTCCCCGTGGATGTAAGCACATTGTCGAGCTGCATTAAATCTTGTATTCCTTGGTTGGTTGTGTCGTGATTACTTGCTAGTGGTAGATTTTCCACGCTTGTGCTTCCACTCCCGAGTCTTCGACTCGGTGTTTCTCTGTTATTTGATCGGTGATAGGTCATCAATACACCACTTCTTTATATATTTTTATTTACTCTTTTACTCTCCCACATCGCCTCTACATTGCTCTCACCTCAACCTTGACCCTGATGTTATTTGCAGGTCGACCTGTGCAATTGGTCGCCGTGGAGATTGAAAGACTCGTGGGGGCGAGGCCGGATCCACTGGAATTTTTTTTTGGATCGACCTTTTGCAAATCTTGTTTGTTCGTGCTCGCAATCACTTTTTGTTTATGATTGGATTTGAAAAGCATTGGGGATCTTTCGATGTTAATGGATGGGGGGTCTCCTACTAATAGCAATATTGCTACGAGAATTGTGACTTATGATCGCAATCCTTTATGAGAACTGACTCAAAATAGAGCATTTTGTGGAAACTGCGATCATGATGTCACAATCCTCATAAAGACTTAAATATAGGACATTTTTGTGAATACTGTGATCATAGTCGCAGTCCTAATAAAGAAAACTGTGATCATGATCGCAATCATATAAAGCCTCAGAAACATAACATTTTTGTGAGGACTGCGACCATGATCGCAGTCCTCATAAATAAGGCATTTTTGTGAGAACTGCAATCATAAATGCAGTGCTCTATACTGAAATCTTTTCTACGATTATAGTCGCAGTCCTCATAAATAGACCATTTTCAAAGCGGCTTATTTTTTTTGATGCAATTACTTAAGGCATTTATGTCTTTCACCGCTGATAAGTGTTTCAGCGCTTGACACGTGGGCACATATCTTTATATTAAAAAAAGAGGTGGCTGAAGCGAATAAATTTATGTTTAAGTAAATTTTTTTTTCTAATTACGATTTGACTTAAGTGATCGAAACGAAATCTCTCTAAAAAAAATACTTTCTTGAAAAAGTCTAAACTCTCTAATAAAAAAATGGAGTGGTTCCTATCATGTGATATTCACATGTACAGTGAAGCTAGAAACTCGTGAGATTCTAGCATAATGAATGATTATTGAAACAGAAGCCTTAGAATTAGCATGATTCTCGAGTATTTACAGTTGCACCCTGGCTCATGTGTTTCAAATGAGATTTACTATAAATCTCATGAACTTGCAAAAATGATGGAATATATATAAATGTGGAAACTAAAATGAAATATTTAATTAGAATAAAGGTAAAATCAACGGAGACACTGTGGTGATTTTGGTGACTATATTCATGTTATGTTTATATCAATATGAATGTTTTTTTTGTACAAAATCTATTATATCATTAATTTTGTCTAAATTTTTAAACATGGAATTCAATATGTTGGGATATTGGAGCAAACCGATTAAAAGATATGCACAAAATACAGGTAACATTTTAGTTATTTAAACCAATGTTCTAAATGTATTAATTTATTTGTATTGATTTTGTTTAGCTTAACAAAATGATTTAATATATTTTTTTATGTTTATGTGTAGTGGAAATATTAAATTCTATTATTATTAGATGGCATGTATTGAGATGATGTCTCCTATGCTGCAAAATATCACTATGTTAAAAGTTGAGATTTACATATCACATTTTTCTACTTTTAGAAAATTAGCAATATGTAATATTTGTTGTCGAGAAAGGATTAACAATATCACTTGCATATTCTACACAAATGTGCATCAACATCTAACGACACGTGATATATTTTTACAACCATGCATAAAGCAATTTCTCATACGTTTATTTTGTTGTTGTTTTGGCAGGAATTTATAAAATTGGGAACAAGATGGATTTTGGTATTTTTTCACACCGAGAGAACGCAAATATCCCAAGGAAAAGCGTCCATCACGCAAAATAAAGGGCAATTCAGGAGGTTGGATAGCTACGGGCTCTGCCATCGGTATTAATACTGGCTCTAACAATCAGTATCTCGGAAAAAGAAATACATTAGTCTACCACAAAGAAGGCAAAGTTAAAACGAACTGGACAATGTATGAATATTTGGACGTGAGCCAAATCAACCAAGAAATGTCTCACAATCACGATGGAAACATAAAGGTAACTAATTCATGATGCATGTCAATTGCTACAAGAATGTGCAATTTTATTCAACATACAAGAATATATGCAGTTTTATATAGCATACAAAAATTTTATAATACATAAAAGTTGTGTGTGGTATGCATAAAAGTATCATGTTGTATGCTACATAAATGTTTTATGCTGCATGCATAAAGTTCTATATGGCATATATAAAAGTTTTATGTATCTTACATAAACATGTGCTTTGCTTGTTTTCAGTTGGATGGTGCAGTTTTATGTAGCATACACGCGACAGGAAAAAAGAATAACGACACTGGTGAACAAGAACAACTACAAGGCCAGCATATTAGAACAGATTCAGTTGCAAGTGACATCACGGAAGTGGCAAACACCAACACTTAGCAATATGTAATATTTGTTGTCAAGAAAGGATTAACAATATCACTTGCATATTCTACATAAATGTGCATCAACATCTAACGACACGTGATATATTTTTACAACCATGCACATTACAAGAATACAGTAAAATTTATCTCTTTGTACATGTTGCACGTTACACTTGATGTGATATATTTTAACTTCCTAAATTGAAGGACTCACAATTGTTTGGGTTTAATAATGTTGGGTATTCTGCTTAACAAGAATCAATCTGACAACTAATCAAGATCACTGAGATATCAACAATCTAATTGGCCAGGTCGGAAAATATCAGGTGGGAGGTTTTCCGTTCAATAGAACGTTCCTTAATTTAAGAACCACCTTTCAATTTCCTTCCTTAGTTTAAGCACCAATTAGACTGAATCCAAGTCAGTCTCGATATACTGTAAAGTATATCCCCTGTATAAAGGACTTAATCCACTTATACAGTAACACTTAGATTAAATCTAAGTCAATCTCGATATACTGTAAAGTATATCCCCTGTATAAAGGACTTAGTCCACTTATACAGTATTTGAAGTGAGGTACGCTTACAGCGAATCTCCTTAAGACAATTACGTCCCCCGCACCGGTGCTTACGGGATAATGGACGCTGGTCTCCAAGATACAACACTTCTTCACGGTATTTGGACAGCACTACCAAATACCGTACGGTCGAACCGTAGTCAACAAGTACCTACACAGGATTAGCAAAACAGCGGTATAACGACAAATTTCAAATGAATATTTGTCTTACTCTTTTGGAGGAACACCCACTGTTGAGGACGTAGGAAGGTTTTAGAATTTTTGGCAGAATCTCCTTTAGGAAGTAGCTTCGGATTCCCACTTCACTTGGAAGTCGCGGATTCCCACTTCGTTGGAAGTCACTTCTGGAATTCGTGGATTCCCACTTCGCTGTTGGAAGTTGCTCTGGAAGTCGAGGAGTCGCACTTCGCTGGAGCCCAGTTCAGAACGGAGTCAGAACTTATAGAGAGAGGGAGAGATCTTTCAGAAGAGAGAAAGATTCTTCAGTTTGGTGTGTCTGAGAATGAACCCCTGGGGCGCTTTTTATAGCGCTCCGGAGGGGTATTCTCGTCTGCCAATTCCCAACAGTTGCGACGGTTCGGACAGAACCGTCGCAACCGACCAACCGCTCTGTCGGTTTTCCGACAGCGGTTGGCGAACGGTCGGATCCGTTCGCGCGGGCGGACACCCGTTGGAGTTTTCGAATCCTTCCGCGGGCGGGTTGGATTAACGGCCCCTGATTCAAAAAGAGAACCAGGTAGGGAACTCAGATCAGACCACGGACCACGGACCACCGAGCCCGAGCCCGAGCCCGAGCCCGCGGCCCACGGACCCGGACCCAGACCCAGGCCCGAGCCCGGCCCGGCACCGGCGCCGGCGCCGGCCGGCCGGCCGCCGCCGCCAGCGGCGGCGCGCGTGCGTGCACGTACGCATGTACGAGTATAGTTCCCTCCAATTCGCGCGCGAAAACTCCAAGTACCCAAAGGGCACACCCTTTGGTCTCATTTTTTCTCTATTTATACCCCATATACTTCCATCACATGGCCAATGTGGGACTAAATGCTTGTAGCTAAATTTAGTCCCTTTTGGCTTTGAATTAGGCAATCTTTGGACTTGAATATCTCATTCATTCGAAGTCGGAATTGAACATGTAAATATACCACGTTCATCACAAATGGAAGGAGAACACACTCCAACCATCATCCGGTTGATTTGATCAACGGATCTCGCCATAATTCATCTCGAAGATTCAGCTTTTATATTCTTCAATTCCAACAATCCCCCACAATGAATGAAGAATTCAAGGAAATGACACACAAAGAGACTGACTCTATTGTGTAAGGTACTTTAGAAAAGAAACTGCATAAGGATAGGTGAACTAGGTCTTGAACCTTCCATAGCGAAAGCTTTATCGGACTTACTGGCTAATCAGTGAACTAGGTCTTGAACTGTTAGCCGTTAGTGTAAGCCAAGTCAATAAGCTTCACACAGTGACTTTCCAAATCAACTTTGGTTTTCTGTTGTGTCCGTTTTGGCCCTGGACATTCTTGGTTTCAGAGAGTATCTTTAGGGAATAACAGCCTCCATAGAGATTCCCAAAGAGCCGACCCAACTCTATACTCACATAGGTGATGGACCTATGAAGAGTAGTCTACTCTACTCCACTTGTTTAGAAACAAGATATAGGCATCATTAAAAGCGTTAAGCTTATCCTTAACCCACTTGTAGACAAGCACTTATGTGCACCTTAGGAATGGATTGGAGTCAAGCTCCCAAGTGCTTACTTGCTGAGTCAATCATAACTAGTTTTTCCTCTTGAACTTAGTCCGTGGGATCTCCAGTCGCTAAGTGAGGTTTCCATTAAGCTGACTCGGTAAGGTTAGGCTTTTAGACCCATTCCCTCGATGCGCAGTTTATACGCTCTCCACTTAAACCTTTAGTAAGCGGATCCGCTAAATTATCCTTTGACGATACAAAGTCAATAGAGATAATTCCATTTGAGAGCAACTGCTTCACGGTATTATGTCTACGACGAATATGTCTAGACTTACCGTTGTATATCACATTTTGTGCCCTAGATATAGCTGCTTGATTGTCGTAGTGTATACATATAGCGGGCACTGGCTTTTGCCATAACGGTATATCTTCTAAGAATTGTCGAAGCCATTCAGCTTCTTCTCCAGCCTTATCTAAGGCTATGAATTCCGATTCCATAGTGGAACGGGCAATACATGTTTGCTTAGAAGATTTCCATGATACCGCTGCTCCTGCTAGAGTAAATACGTATCTGCTAGTTGATTTTGATTCCTCAGAATCTGCAATCCAATTAGCATCACTGTATCCTTCCAGTACAGGAGGATACTTTCCATATCTCAAGGCATATTCCTTGGTATGTGATACGTAACCCAATACTCGTAGTAAAGCGGTCCAATGTAGATCACTAGGGTTGCTAGTATATCTACTTAACTTGCTTACAGCGTAAGCAATATCGGGTCTAGTGTAATTCATTAAATACATTAGACTTCCGATAATCTGAGAATACTCCAACTGGCGTATTCCAGTTCCTGTATTCTTATGAAGGTGGACGTGTGGGAGAAAAGGATTTGTATTCTCTTTTATCCCATGATCCTTGAATCTTTCTATCATCTTATCCACGTAGTGAGATTGAGATAGACTGATTCCATCTGGTGTTCTAGTAATTTTAATTCCTAAAATTACATCAGCAACCCCCAGATCCTTCATATCAAAACAGTTAGATAACATTCTTTTAGTGGACTTAATAATCTCAATATTAGTCCCAAGTATCAACATGTCGTCTACATAAAGACAAACAATGATACATGCATCTCCAACTGTTTTAGTGTAAACACACTTATCGCATTCATTTATAGTGAATCCATCTTTGATCATGACACTATCAAATTTCTCATGCCATTGTTTTGGAGCCTGCTTTAAACCGTATAAGGATTTTACCAATTTACACACCTTGTGTTCTTGGCCCTTGACTTTAAATCCTTCTGGTTGCTCCATATATATTTCTTCATTTAATTCACCATTTAAGAATGCAGTCTTGACATCCATTTGATGGATATCTAAGTTGTGCAATACTGCAATCGCAATCAACATCCGAATGGACGTTATTCTTGTTACTGGTGAATATGTATCGAAGTAGTCAAGTCCTTCTTTTTGCCGATAACCCTTGGCTACTAATCTAGCCTTGTACTTATCGATAGATCCATCGGGTTTTAATTTTCGTTTGAAAATCCACTTACACCCAATTGGTTTACTTCCAGGAGGCAAGTTTACCAATTCCCAAGTATGATTACTTAGTATGGATTCTATTTCGCTATTTATAGCTTCTTTCCACATTTGTGCTTCTGGGTTTGACATAGCCTCTTTAAATGTTTGAGGCTCGCTCTCAATAGCGTATGCTATGAAATCTGGACCAAAAGATTTTGAGATTCTAGATCTCTGACTTCTTCTTGGTTCAATTTCCGCATTAACATTCGGTTCCTCGGGGCTTTCGTCCCTGAACGCCATCTCGTGTGTTCTTTTCCCAGAAGTCTTATCTGCTTCCCGTTTGTACGGAAAGATGTCTTCAAAGAACACAGCATCTCGAGATTCGATAATCATGTTTACATGAATATCTGGTATTTCTGATTTATGAACCAGAAACCTATAGGCACTACTATTCAAGGCATAGCCTATGAATATGCAGTCTATAGTTTTTGCTCCCAACTTAGTCTTTTTGGGTAATGGTGCCAGCACCTTTGCAAGGCACCCCACATTTTGAGGTAATGGTAGGAAGGTGTCCTTCCATGCCATAACTCGAATGGTATAAGACCAAGTTTCTTGTGGGGTACTCTATTTAGAATATGATTTGCAGTTAATAGAGCTTCCCCCCACAAGTTCTGCGGAGCTCCAGAACTTACGAGCATGGAGTTAACCATCTCCTTCAAAGTTCTGTTCTTCCGTTCAGCAATTCCATTCTGCTGAGGAGTGTATGGTGCTGTAGTTTGATGTATTATACCAAAACTAGCACATAACTCACTAAAATCATTTGATTCATATTCTCCACCTCTATCGGATTTTAGAATCTTGATTTTCTTGTTGAGTTGATTCTCAACTTCGGCTTTATATGTTGTAAACATATTTATTGCCTCATCCTTACTGTTCAAAAGATACACATAACAGTATCTTGTACAGTCATCGATAAAAGTAATGAAATACTTTTTACCGCCTCTAGTTGGCATAAACTTCAAGTCACATAGATCGCTATGAATTAACCCTAAAGGTTCTGTATTTCGATCTATTGAGTGAAATGAATTTTTAGCCAACTTGGCCTCAATACAAACCTCACACTTGCGAATTTCTTCCAAGTTGAGTTTAGGAATATATCCCAGATTAGACAAGTTTTTCAAAGACTTGTAATTTACATGCCCTAATCTAGCATGCCACAGAATAGGAGACTCAAGCAAATAAACAGAAGATTTTCCTTTTATTAGCTTTGGGTACAAATACACGGACTTTTTATCAACCACTGCAACATTGGCTTTAAAAAGTCCATCAACAAGATAGCCCTTTCCCACATACATCCCTCCCTTAGTAAGTACAAATTTGTCAGATTCAAATACAATTCTAAATCATTTCTTACTAAGTATAGATCCAGAAATCAGGTTCTTTCGGATGTCTGGAACATGAAGGACATCGTTAAGAGTAAGCTCTTTGCCCGATGTCCACTTCAGGATGACCTTGCCCTTTCCTTCAACCTTTGAGGAAGCTGAATTACCCATGAATAATTGCTCATCTTGCTCTAGCCTTTGATATTCTGAGAATAATAATTTCTCCGAGCAGATGTGCCTGGTAGCTCCCGTGTCTACCCACCAGTCTTTGTTATTGGTTGTCAGATTTACTTCTGACACCACAGCAGAAAGACTTGGTGATTCATGGTTGGTCATGTTGGCCTGTGGGTGGCTTTCTTGTTCTTCTTTTGACGGCTGCGGCATTCATTTGCTTTGTGACCTTCTTTGTTGCAGATGTAACAGGTCCCTTTGAAGCGCATGGTTCTGCCGTCTTGAGCCTTGCCTTTGTACCCCTGGGAAGGCTTCTTCCTCTTCAAGCTTTTGGAAGTAGATGCTTTCCCCTTTGAGTCCTCGATCACATTTGCTTTTGCTTCGTAGGAGTTCTTGCTGCTCCTTTTCTCGGACTTGCGGTTGTCCTCCTCTATACGAAGCCTCACAATGAGATCCTCCAACTTTAGCTCCTTTCGCTTGTGCTTCAGGTAGTTCTTGAAGTCTCTCCACGCAGGGGGGAGCTTCTCCACGATGGTTGCAACCTGAAAAGTTTCAGGAAGAATCATACCTTCGGCCTCTATCTCGTGCAAGATAAGTTGGAACTCTTGCACCTGACTGATGACAGTCTTGCTATCCACCATTTTGTACTCCAGAAATCGTCCAACGACGAACTTCTTGGTACCAGCATCTTCAGTCTTGTATTTCTTGTCAAGACTGGCCCATAATTTCTTTGCCGTAGTGATTGGACTGTAGACGTTATAAAGAGAGTCATCCAGTCCATTAAGAACATAATTTCGGCAAAGGAAATCACCTTGCGTCCAAGCATCGACTGCAAGGACTGAGTCCCGATCAGTTCCGGGTTCTGGTGGATCCTCCTGCAGGAATTTGGCCAGATGTAGAGTGGTCAAGTAGAAGAGCATCTTCTGTTGCCACCTCTTGAACTCTGTGCCATCAAACTTTCCTGGCTTCTCCGGCTTCGGGTTAGGAAGTGGAGTTAGCATCAAACCTTGGAGCGGTATGTTTGTTGCCTTGCTGGAGGTATCTTGATTTGTCTCAGACATTTTTTCTGCAAGTTCAAGCAGAACAGAAGTGAGAAACAGTAATTGTCTTAAGATTGTTGGGTATTCTGCTTAACAAGAATCAATCTGACAACTAATCAAGATCACTGAGATATCAACAATCTAATTGGCCAGGTCGGAAAATATCAGGTGGGAGGTTTTCCGTTCAATAGAACGTTCCTTAATTTAAGAACCACCTTTCAATTTCCTTCCTTAGTTTAAGCACCAATTAGACTGAATCCAAGTCAGTCTCGATATACTGTAAAGTATATCCCCTGTATAAAGGACTTAATCCACTTATACAGTAACACTTAGATTAAATCTAAGTCAATCTCGATATACTGTAAAGTATATCCCCTGTATAAAGGACTTAGTCCACTTATACAGTATTTGAAGTGAGGTACGCTTACAGCGAATCTCCTTAAGACAATTACGTCCCCCGCACCGGTGCTTACGGGATAATGGACGCTGGTCTCCCAAGATACAACACTTCTTCACGGTATTTGGACAGCACTACCAAATACCGTACGGTCGAACCGTAGTCAACAAGTACCTACACAGGATTAGCAAAACAGCGGTATAACGACAAATTTCAAATGAATATTTGTCTTACTCTTTTGGAGGAACACCCACTGTTGAGGACGTAGGAAGGTTTTAGAATTTTTGGCAGAATCTCCTTTAGGAAGTAGCTTCGGATTCCCACTTCACTTGGAAGTCGCGGATTCCCACTTCGTTGGAAGTCACTTCTGGAATTCGTGGATTCCCACTTCGCTGTTGGAAGTTGCTCTGGAAGTCGAGGAGTCGCACTTCGCTGGAGCCCAGTTCAGAACGGAGTCAGAACTTATAGAGAGAGGGAGAGATCTTTCAGAAGAGAGAAAGATTCTTCAGTTTGGTGTGTCTGAGAATGAACCCCTGGGGCGCTTTTTATAGCGCTCCGGAGGGGTATTCTCGTCTGCCAATTCCCAACAGTTGCGACGGTTCGGACAGAACCGTCGCAACCGACCAACCGCTCTGTCGGTTTTCCGACAGCGGTTGGCGAACGGTCGGATCCGTTCGCGCGGGCGGACACCCGTTGGAGTTTTCGAATCCTTCCGCGGGCGGGTTGGATTAACGGCCCCTGATTCAAAAAGAGAACCAGGTAGGGAACTCAGATCAGACCACGGACCACGGACCACCGAGCCCGCGGCCCACGGCCCACGGACCCGGACCCAGACCCAGACCCAGGCCCGAGCCCGAGCCCGAGCCCGAGCCCGGCCCGGCACCGGCGCCGGCGCCGGCCGGCCGGCCGCCGCCGCCAGCGGCGGCGCGCGTGCGTGCACGTACGCATGTACGAGTATAGTTCCCTCCAATTCGCGCGCGAAAACTCCAAGTACCCAAAGGGCACACCCTTTGGTCTCATTTTTTCTCTATTTATACCCCATATACTTCCATCACATGGCCAATGTGGGACTAAATGCTTGTAGCTAAATTTAGTCCCTTTTGGCTTTGAATTAGGCAATCTTTGGACTTGAATATCTCATTCATTCGAAGTCGGAATTGAACATGTAAATATACCACGTTCATCACAAATGGAAGGAGAACACACTCCAACCATCATCCGGTTGATTTGATCAACGGATCTCGCCATAATTCATCTCGAAGATTCAGCTTTTATATTCTTCAATTCCAACAATCCCCCACAATGAATGAAGAATTCAAGGAAATGACACACAAAGAGACTGACTCTATTGTGTAAGGTACTTTAGAAAAGAAACTGCATAAGGATAGGTGAACTAGGTCTTGAACCTTCCATAGCGAAAGCTTTATCGGACTTACTGGCTAATCAGTGAACTAGGTCTTGAACTGTTAGCCGTTAGTGTAAGCCAAGTCAATAAGCTTCACACAGTGACTTTCAAATCAACTTTGGTTTTCTGTTGTGTCCGTTTTGGCCCTGGACATTCTTGGTTTCAGAGAGTATCTTTAGGGAATAACAGCCTCCATAGAGATTCCCAAAGAGCCGACCCAACTCTATACTCACATAGGTGATGGACCTATGAAGAGTAGTCTACTCTACTCCACTTGTTTAGAAACAAGATATAGGCATCATTAAAAGCGTTAAGCTTATCCTTAACCCACTTGTAGACAAGCACTTATGTGCACCTTAGGAATGGATTGGAGTCAAGCTCCCAAGTGCTTACTTGCTGAGTCAATCATAACTAGTTTTTCCTCTTGAACTTAGTCCGTGGGATCTCCAGTCGCTAAGTGAGGTTTCCATTAAGCTGACTCGGTAAGGTTAGGCTTTTAGACCCATTCCCCTCGATGCGCAGTTTATACGCTCTCCACTTAAACCTTTAGTAAGCGGATCCGCTAAATTATCCTTTGACGATACAAAGTCAATAGAGATAATTCCATTTGAGAGCAACTGCTTCACGGTATTATGTCTACGACGAATATGTCTAGACTTACCGTTGTATATCACATTTTGTGCCCTAGATATAGCTGCTTGATTGTCGCAGTGTATACATATAGCGGGCACTGGCTTTTGCCATAACGGTATATCTTCTAAGAATTGTCGAAGCCATTCAGCTTCTTCTCCAGCCTTATCTAAGGCTATGAATTCCGATTCCATAGTGGAACGGGCAATACATGTTTGCTTAGAAGATTTCCATGATACCGCTGCTCCTGCTAGAGTAAATACGTATCCGCTAGTTGATTTTGATTCCTCAGAATCTGCAATCCAATTAGCATCACTGTATCCTTCCAGTACAGGAGGATACTTTCCATATCTCAAGGCATATTCCTTGGTATGTGATACGTAACCCAATACTCGTAGTAAAGCGGTCCAATGTAGATCACTAGGGTTGCTAGTATATCTACTTAACTTGCTTACAGCGTAAGCAATATCGGGTCTAGTGTAATTCATTAAATACATTAGACTTCCGATAATCTGAGAATACTCCAACTGGCGTATTCCAGTTCCTGTATTCTTATGAAGGTGGACGTGTGGGAGAAAAGGATTTGTATTCTCTTTTATCCCATGATCCTTGAATCTTTCTATCATCTTATCCACGTAGTGAGATTGAGATAGACTGATTCCATCTGGTGTTCTAGTAATTTTAATTCCTAAAATTACATCAGCAACCCCCAGATCCTTCATATCAAAACAGTTAGATAACATTCTTTTAGTGGACTTAATAATCTCAATATTAGTCCCAAGTATCAACATGTCGTCTACATAAAGACAAACAATGATACATGCATCTCCAACTGTTTTAGTGTAAACACACTTATCGCATTCATTTATAGTGAATCCATCTTTGATCATGACACTATCAAATTTCTCATGCCATTGTTTTGGAGCCTGCTTTAAACCGTATAAGGATTTTACCAATTTACACACCTTGTGTTCTTGGCCCTTGACTTTAAATCCTTCTGGTTGCTCCATATATATTTCTTCATTTAATTCACCATTTAAGAATGCAGTCTTGACATCCATTTGATGGATATCTAAGTTGTGCAATACTGCAATCGCAATCAACATCCGAATGGACGTTATTCTTGTTACTGGTGAATATGTATCGAAGTAGTCAAGTCCTTCTTTTTGCCGATAACCCTTGGCTACTAATCTAGCCTTGTACTTATCGATAGATCCATCGGGTTTTAATTTTCGTTTGAAAATCCACTTACACCCAATTGGTTTACTTCCAGGAGGCAAGTTTACCAATTCCCAAGTATGATTACTTAGTATGGATTCTATTTCGCTATTTATAGCTTCTTTCCACATTTGTGCTTCTGGGTTTGACATAGCCTCTTTAAATGTTTGAGGCTCGCTCTCAATAGCGTATGCTATGAAATCTGGACCAAAAGATTTTGAGATTCTAGATCTCTGACTTCTTCTTGGTTCAATTTCCGCATTAACATTCGGTTCCTCGGGGCTTTCGTCCCTGAACGCCATCTCGTGTGTTCTTTTCCCAGAAGTCTTATCTGCTTCCCGTTTGTACGGAAAGATGTCTTCAAAGAACACAGCATCTCGAGATTCGATAATCATGTTTACATGAATATCTGGTATTTCTGATTTATGAACCAGAAACCTATAGGCACTACTATTCAAGGCATAGCCTATGAATATGCAGTCTATAGTTTTTGCTCCCAACTTAGTCTTTTTGGGTAATGGTGCCAGCACCTTTGCAAGGCACCCCCACATTTTGAGGTAATGGTAGGAAGGTGTCCTTCCATGCCATAACTCGAATGGTATAAGACCAAGTTTCTTGTGGGGTACTCTATTTAGAATATGATTTGCAGTTAATAGAGCTTCCCCCCACAAGTTCTGCGGAGCTCCAGAACTTACGAGCATGGAGTTAACCATCTCCTTCAAAGTTCTGTTCTTCCGTTCAGCAATTCCATTCTGCTGAGGAGTGTATGGTGCTGTAGTTTGATGTATTATACCAAAACTAGCACATAACTCACTAAAATCATTTGATTCATATTCTCCACCTCTATCGGATTTTAGAATCTTGATTTTCTTGTTGAGTTGATTCTCAACTTCGGCTTTATATGTTGTAAACATATTTATTGCCTCATCCTTACTGTTCAAAAGATACACATAACAGTATCTTGTACAGTCATCGATAAAAGTAATGAAATACTTTTTACCGCCTCTAGTTGGCATAAACTTCAAGTCACATAGATCGCTATGAATTAACCCTAAAGGTTCTGTATTTCGATCTATTGAGTGAAATGAATTTTTAGCCAACTTGGCCTCAATACAAACCTCACACTTGCGAATTTCTTCCAAGTTGAGTTTAGGAATATATCCCAGATTAGACAAGTTTTTCAAAGACTTGTAATTTACATGCCCTAATCTAGCATGCCACAGAATAGGAGACTCAAGCAAATAAACAGAAGATTTTCCTTTTATTAGCTTTGGGTACAAATACACGGACTTTTTATCAACCACTGCAACATTGGCTTTAAAAAGTCCATCAACAAGATAGCCCTTTCCCACATACATCCCTCCCTTAGTAAGTACAAATTTGTCAGATTCAAATACAATTCTAAATCATTTCTTACTAAGTATAGATCCAGAAATCAGGTTCTTTCGGATGTCTGGAACATGAAGGACATCGTTAAGAGTAAGCTCTTTGCCCGATGTCCACTTCAGGATGACCTTGCCCTTTCCTTCAACCTTTGAGGAAGCTGAATTACCCATGAATAATTGCTCATCTTGCTCTAGCCTTTGATATTCTGAGAATAATAATTTCTCCGAGCAGATGTGCCTGGTAGCTCCCGTGTCTACCCACCAGTCTTTGTTATTGGTTGTCAGATTTACTTCTGACACCACAGCAGAAAGACTTGGTGATTCATGGTTGGTCATGTTGGCCTGTGGGTGGCTTTTCTTGTTCTTCTTTTGACGGCTGCGGCATTCATTTGCTTTGTGACCTTCTTTGTTGCAGATGTAACAGGTCCCTTTGAAGCGCATGGTTCTGCCGTCTTGAGCCTTGCCTTTGTACCCCTGGAAGGCTTCTTCCTCTTCAAGCTTTTGGAAGTAGATGCTTTCCCCTTTGAGTCCTCGATCACATTTGCTTTTGCTTCGTAGGAGTTCTTGCTGCTCCTTTTCTCGGACTTGCGGTTGTCCTCCTCTATACGAAGCCTCACAATGAGATCCTCCAACTTTAGCTCCTTTCGCTTGTGCTTCAGGTAGTTCTTGAAGTCTCTCCACGCAGGGGGGAGCTTCTCCACGATGGTTGCAACCTGAAAAGTTTCAGGAAGAATCATACCTTCGGCCTCTATCTCGTGCAAGATAAGTTGGAACTCTTGCACCTGACTGATGACAGTCTTGCTATCCACCATTTTGTACTCCAGAAATCGTCCAACGACGAACTTCTTGGTACCAGCATCTTCAGTCTTGTATTTCTTGTCAAGACTGGCCCATAATTTCTTTGCCGTAGTGATTGGACTGTAGACGTTATAAAGAGAGTCATCCAGTCCATTAAGAACATAATTTCGGCAAAGGAAATCACCTTGCGTCCAAGCATCGACTGCAAGGACTGAGTCCCGATCAGTTCCGGGTTCTGGTGGATCCTCCTGCAGGAATTTGGCCAGATGTAGAGTGGTCAAGTAGAAGAGCATCTTCTGTTGCCACCTCTTGAACTCTGTGCCATCAAACTTTCCTGGCTTCTCCGGCTTCGGGTTAGGAAGTGGAGTTAGCATCAAACCTTGGAGCGGTATGTTTGTTGCCTTGCTGGAGGTATCTTGATTTGTCTCAGACATTTTTTCTGCAAGTTCAAGCAGAACAGAAGTGAGAAACAGTAATTGTCTTAAGATTGTTGGGTATTCTGCTTAACAAGAATCAATCTGACAACTAATCAAGATCACTGAGATATCAACAATCTAATTGGCCAGGTCGGAAAATATCAGGTGGGAGGTTTTCCGTTCAATAGAACGTTCCTTAATTTAAGAACCACCTTTCAATTTCCTTCCTTAGTTTAAGCACCAATTAGACTGAATCCAAGTCAGTCTCGATATACTGTAAAGTATATCCCCTGTATAAAGGACTTAATCCACTTATACAGTAACACTTAGATTAAATCTAAGTCAATCTCGATATACTGTAAAGTATATCCCCTGTATAAAGGACTTAGTCCACTTATACAGTATTTGAAGTGAGGTACGCTTACAGCGAATCTCCTTAAGACAATTACGTCCCCCGCACCGGTGCTTACGGGATAATGGACGCTGGTCTCCCAAGATACAACACTTCTTCACGGTATTTGGACAGCACTACCAAATACCGTACGGTCGAACCGTAGTCAACAAGTACCTACACAGGATTAGCAAAACAGCGGTATAACGACAAATTTCAAATGAATATTTGTCTTACTCTTTTGGAGGAACACCCACTGTTGAGGACGTAGGAAGGTTTTAGAATTTTTGGCAGAATCTCCTTTAGGAAGTAGCTTCTGATTCCCACTTCACTTGGAAGTCGCGGATTCCCACTTCGTTGGAAGTCACTTCTGGAATTCGTGGATTCCCACTTCGCTGTTGGAAGTTGCTCTGGAAGTCGAGGAGTCGCACTTCGCTGGAGCCCAGTTCAGAACGGAGTCAGAACTTATAGAGAGAGGGAGAGATCTTTCAGAAGAGAGAAAGATTCTTCAGTTTGGTGTGTCTGAGAATGAACCCCTGGGGCGCTTTTTATAGCGCTCCGGAGGGGTATTCTCGTCTGCCAATTCCCAACAGTTGCGACGGTTCGGACAGAACCGTCGCAACCGACCAACCGCTCTGTCGGTTTTCCGACAGCGGTTGGCGAACGGTCGGATCCGTTCGCGCGGGCGGACACCCGTTGGAGTTTTCGAATCCTTCCGCGGGCGGGTTGGATTAACGGGTTGGACCACGAGCCCGCGGCCCGCGGCCCACGGACCCGGACCCAGACCCAGGCCCGAGCCCGAGCCCGGCCCGGCACCGGCACCGGCGCCGGCGCCGGCCGGCCGCCAGCGGCGGCGCGCGTGCGTGCACGTACGCATGTACGAGTATAGTTCCCTCCAATTCGCGCGCGAAAACTCCAAGTACCCAAAGGGCACACCCTTTGGTCTCATTTTTTCTCTATTTATACCCCATATACTTCCATCACATGGCCAATGTGGGACTAAATGCTTGTAGCTAAATTTAGTCCCTTTTGGCTTTGAATTAGGCAATCTTTGGACTTGAATATCTCATTCATTCGAAGTCGGAATTGAACATGTAAATATACCACGTTCATCACAAATGGAATGAGAACACACTCCAACCATCATCCGGTTGATTTGATCAACGGATCTCGCCATAATTCATCTCGAAGATTCAGCTTTTATATTCTTCAATTCCAACAAAAAAAAGTTGATGTTGTTCATTTTTGTTTTAACATGCTTTTATTATAACTTAAGGTATTATGGATTGAGATGATGAATAAATTTATTAGTAATATTTAGGATTTGAACTCCCTTGTGCATATTTTGTATTAGGTTTCAAGGCTGAAGAAAAAAAAGATAGTTTTAGAAATACTAGAAGAGGCTTCACAATCTTAAACAAAGAATTGCTTGGATAGAAAATAAATATATCAAATATAATTTAGTTGCATTGCCTCATCCAAAAGACCGATAAAATGGATATTCTTTGATAAGGACCAGTCATTCTTGAATTAACAAATGGTTTTAGCTCGCAGCCAAAAAAAAAAAAAATTGGTTTTAGCTTCTTCACGAGGCAGGAGGAAGACCATTGCTACTTCTGAGTGTTCAACTTTTTATTAATAAATCGTACATCCAATCATACTTCAAGATAAAATTTATCTAGAAAACAAAAAGAGAAAGACAATTTTGATGTTAATTAGAATAGGGGCATTTTGCTGCACCCTCTATGTCAAACCGAAATTAGGAATTACTCGCATAATTTTATTCATTTCAATCATCTCCTTTTTAAAGTAAGAATATGCGTTTACGTGTCAAACACTAAAGCGCTGATCAGCAACGAAAGACGAAAATGTTCCTAAGTAATTCCTTCAAAAAAACAGACCGCTTCGAAAATGTCTTATTTCAGAGATGTGACTATGATCACAGTTATCACAAAATGATCGTAGTATAGAGGACTGCGACTATGATCACAATTTTCACAAAAATGTCTTTTTTTTACCGCGACTATGATCTCAGTCCTCACAAAATGCACTATTTATGAGGACTGTGATCATGATCGCAACCCTCACAATAATGTCATGTTGCTGAGTCTTCATAGGATAGCGATCATGATCGCAGTCCTCACAAAATGCACTATTTAAGAGGATTGCTCACAAAAATGTCATATTTCTGTGTTTTCATAGGATTGCGACTATGATCACAGTCCTCTTTATTAAGATTGCGACCATGATCACAATATTCATAAAAATGTCTTATATTGAGCCTTAATGAGGATTGTGACATCATGATCGCAGTCCTCACAAAATGCCATATTTCTGTGGTAGTGTTGACAGAGAACAACGATCATGAGTTGCAATCCTTATATCAGTATTGCCATCATTAGCGGATCCCTGTCCAACTGATATCGAATGATCTCTAATGTTTTCTGGATCTAAACACAAACAAAACTTATCGCGAACACGAACAAACGAAATCTACAAAAGGTCAATCCCAAAAAAATTTCAGGGGCTTCACCCCCGACCTCGAGAGGGGGGGTCCCCGCCCCTAACCCCCATGGTGACCTCACCGCACAGGTCGACTCGTGAATAAGTCTGTGTCGAGGTCAAGGTTAAGGAGAGAGCAATGTCAGGAGTGATGGGGAAGAGTTAAAGAGGAAATAAAAATATAGAAAAAAGTGGTGATTGATGGGGAATCAGTTTATGCTGACATGGATGAGGATGTAGCGAATAAAATTATGAAGTTGAGTTTTTTTTCTAATTATGAAACGAAGTATGTGACTGTAACAAAAATTTCCACTAAAATATTTGTCAATCAAGCGACCAAAATCCATAAAATAACAATAAATATTTTTTAAATGCATGTTGAGACCTTGGGCCGTATGGATTCAAGGAAGTGAGTGGAAGTAAGGAAGTGGGGAAGTATCATTTCTCACTTCCGCTTTCTATCTAAATACTGAAAAAATGAAAAAAGCCTTTTCTTTTTTCTCTTTTTTCCTTTACGCAATCATTTCCTCACTTCCAGGGTACTACAGTTAATTTTGTGGTCATGTAAATTTTATTTGTAACAAGTTGTACCTTAAAACAGTTAATTTTGTGATCATGTAAATCTCATTTGCATTCTAATTACAGTCCAATTTTTATTTTTCATAATTAATTTTTATTTTAATATTATTTATAATTAACTTTGTGGTCAACTTTTCTACTTTCACTTTCAGTTCCACATTGCTAGGCAAACACTGAAAAAACACAATATATTTTTTCACTTTTACTTTTTAACTACCAACAAAACAGCAGAAAAGATACACAGAAATTTTCATTTTTCAAAAAGAAAAATAAATCTATTTTCCACTTGCTCACTTTTACCCACTTCTTTGAATCCAAACAGCCCCGACAAAAAAATTGAAGCCACCTAAAACTTTTGACAATTTGCTGTGATTATTTATTAAGTTTTATTTCCTGTTACAAGGGCAAATCATGTGCAAAATGTGGTTAACAATTCTAATATGGTGGCTAACTAACAGTCAATTCCTCGTTAATACTATGCTGACTACCTTCCTTGCTCGATCTCTGCCCTTCTTAATTAATCGACCTACTAATTATTTCAATTTATTATTCAACGATATTATGATATTGTTGGCTTTATTGATCGCCCATTATTTTCACGGGTCACTCCCAAGCTCTGGCAGCCTGCTGCCATGGTCCCCAATACTGAGCGCGTTATCAATTATCATAAGCATATTAAAGTCTAAAAGCCAGTAAAAGTCACTAAGCTATAAAATGGTAAATAAAAAGGGAAAATTACTTTTTGGTCCTCAGGGAGTTTGAGTTGTGCCAAAAACTCCCTTGGGTAAAAAAGTGTATTAAAAATCCCTAAATATCATTATTTGTGCTTCTGGCTCCCTGTGTACACTAGTTGTATGCACATGGGTCATCGTGGGCGGTTAAAAGTCCAAAATATTCCTCTGTCAAATCTGTCTCATACGTACAATTTTAACAAAGAAAGAGAAGGGAGAAAGGGGAAGGGAGGGAAGAAGAAAACGAAGAAGAGTGATCTCTATGAAGATCTGGCGAGCTCAACGAGCTTCCCGGGCCTCTTCGACCGCAGCGAGCTCCGTGAGCCCTCGGTTTGCCCCTGATCTGTGAAGATCGCACAGCTCCGATGATCTCCGTGAAGATCACAGCAGCTTCGGTGAGCTCTGCTCCCAAACAAATCCATGATCTCAGCTGCGTGAGCTCCAGTGAGATACGTGAACTCGCGATCCGCCCCGATCCGTGAAGATCGCAGCAACTCTGTCGTGGAGCTCGTCTCCTTTATTGAGGCTCAAGTAAGCTCCTCGTGCAGGGCTCATAGAGGATGAAGTGGTGAAGGGCTTCGTCGAGGATTTATTTGGAGTGATTTGCAAGCTTGGTTCCACCCTTTGCATCTTATTCTTTATAGTCTAGTGAATGCAAATTGTAGTGAGCTTTTGGTCCCTCATGTTTGACCTTAACACTCCTGCGGGCAGTAGTTAGCCAATGTCCTACTTAATTGTAATATTTGGAAAATGTTACAGTGTATGAAATTCGTAAGTAGATTTTCATCCATTTTTGTCAATTTTTTCTTTCCTTGCATTTTTTTACTGTGAGTGACGATAAGACTTTCTAGCTCTGTGCAGTGAGTTTGAACTAGCAAAGGTCACTGGAGAGAGAATGCGGAAACTTTATATGAAATTGAAAATAAAGTAAGCTTATATACTCCTAAAACTCCATTATAGCTGGAATATGCTTTTTCTGCATACACAAAAATTTTTAGAAAAAATTGGAAAAGGGATATCAGGTTATTTCGTTTTCCTATTTGAAAATAGTATTATTAGTTCCATTTAAAGTGCTCACGAAATAAAACAAGAAGGGGAAAAAAACTAGTCTTAAAAACAAGAATTGTCTCAAGTACTGTATCACTGAGTAACCCAAAAAAGAGTGTCGAGCACTGTTTGATAGAGCACCAGCATAGCCTCTGCAAGAGAACCATAGTGGCCAAACTCTGTTTTTTACCTGGAGTCCAAATCAAGATATTCACTAACATCAAAGCCGTCATCATATATGACCGGTAATTCTCCCATTTCGCGAGTAAAAGCATCACCAACAGGACCAGGCTGAAAATTGTGTTCCTGACTGATTGATGCATCAGTTACATTGCAGGCATTCTGCGCATTCTCAAACGTGACAGTAACTGCTGCTGCTTCTGTATTTCCACCTTCAGAAAAACGCTGCAGTAGCTGCTGCTGGCCTTGCAGTTGTCCCTGTTCACCAGTGTCGTTATTCTTCTTTCCTGTCGCGTGGATGCTACATAAAACTACTCCATCCAACTGAAAAACAAGCAAAGCACATGTTTATGTAAGATACATAAAACTTCTATTATGCTACATAAAACTAGAGAATATAACTGAAAGGCAAACAAGGCATATATTGTATGCATATCACATAAAACTTTTATGCACGCTACATAAAACTAGAGCATCTAAGAAAGAAAAACAAGGGCATATGTATGTAAGCCAAATAAAACTACAGATTCTTGTATGCTACATAGAAACTACATCATCCAACTGAAAAACAATAAAGTGTATATTTATCTAAGATGCATAAAACTTTTATTATTCTACATAAAACTAGAGCATATAACTGAAAGGAAAACAAGGCACATATTGTATAACATACAACATAAAACTTTTATATATGCCATATAGAACTTTATGCATGCCGCATAAAACATTATAATACTTTTATGCATACCCCACACACAACTTTTATGTATTATAAAATTTTTGTATGCTACATAAAACTGCATATGTTCTTGTATGCTGAATAAAATTGCACATTCTTGTAGAAATTGACATGCATCATGAATTAGTTACCTTCATGTTTCCATCGTGATTGTGAGATATTTCCGGGTAGAGTTGGCTCACGTCCACATATTCATACATTGTCCAGTTCGTTTTAACTTTGCCTTCTTTGTGGTAGACTAATGTATTTCTTTTTCCGAGATACTGATTGTTAGAGCGAGTATTAATACCTATGGCAGAGCCCGAAGCTATCCAACCTTCTGAAGTGCCCTTTATTTTGCGTGATGGCCGCTTTCCCTTAGGATATTTGCGTTCTCTCGGTGTGAAAAAATACCAAACTCCATCTTGTTCCCAATTTTTATACATTCCTGCCAAAACAACAACAAAATAAACGAATGAGAAATTGCTATATGAGTTCTTAAAAAAAGAAGGAAAGAAAGAAAAATTGGAATGGTCATGAACCAACTGATTGGTTAAAGGAGAAAGTATAAGAATTGATGGGAAAAAGGTGGAATAATAAAAAAAAACAAAACAAAAAAGAGTATGCATAAACAAGCAAAGCACATGTTTATGTAAGATACATAAAACTTCTATTATGCTACATAAAACTAGAGAATATAACTGAAAGGCAAACAAGGCATATATTGTATGCATATCACATAAAACTTTTATGCACGCTACATAAAACTAGAGCATCTAAGAAAGAAAAACAAGGGCATATGTATGTAAGCCAAATAAAACTACAGATTCTTGTATGCTACATAGAAACTACATCATCCAACTGAAAAACAATAAAGTGTATATTTATCTAAGATGCATAAAACTTTTATTATTCTACATAAAACTAGAGCATATAACTGAAAGGAAAACAAGGCACATATTGTATAACATACAACATAAAACTTTTATATATGCCATATAGAACTTTATGCATGCCGCATAAAACATTATAATACTTTTATGCATACCCCACACACAACTTTTATGTATTATAAAATTTTTGTATGCTACATAAAACTGCATATGTTCTTGTATGCTGAATAAAATTGCACATTCTTGTAGAAATTGACATGCATCATGAATTAGTTACCTTCATGTTTCCATCGTGATTGTGAGATATTTCCGGGTAGAGTTGGCTCACGTCCACATATTCATACATTGTCCAGTTCGTTTTAACTTTGCCTTCTTTGTGGTAGACTAATGTATTTCTTTTTCCGAGATACTGATTGTTAGAGCGAGTATTAATACCTATGGCAGAGCCCGTAGCTATCCAACCTTCTGAAGTGCCCTTTATTTTGCGTGATGGCCGCTTTCCCTTAGGATATTTGCGTTCTCTCGGTGTGAAAAAATACCAAACTCCATCTTGTTCCCAATTTTTATACATTCCTGCCAAAACAACAACAAAATAAACGAATGAGAAATTGCTATATGAGTTCTTAAAAAAAGAAGGAAAGAAAGAAAAATTGGAATGGTCATGAACCAACTGATTGGTTAAAGGAGAAAGTATAAGAATTGATGGGAAAAAGGTGGAATAATAAAAAAAAACAAAACAAAAAAGAGTATGCATTATACATAATTTTTATATATTACATAGTAAATAAATTTTGTGCAATATGTAAAATTTGCAAACAATTTTAACTCTTGTAAATTGATAACTCAACATAAGCGATCGAACCAAATCCTGGTTAACTTTTGTTCTTAAGGTTTAGACATTTTAGATGAAGCCAGCAGGATTATTGACGCGGTGCATCTGATAAAAAAACATGTATAGACAATTTAGTAAAATTTTATCATAATATAAAAATAGAAAGGGATTTTGAGTTTGAGGATGGGCACTTGCTACGTCCATACGTTTTGACAATGACTTTAGGACCATATCACCAACATAATATACTTTAAGGGTGTCTTTATTCGACCAAAACCCAATAAACTCAAGGGTATCAAGTCCTATCTATTTTTGGGTTCTTGCTAATGGATGTTGGAACTTTGCAAACATAATAAATATATTGTTCATTAGTTTCTGTAATGAGTGGAATTATTACAAAAAAAATGATCATGTTGAGAAAACCAATATCCAAATCCGACCCGAAATTAAGTGTATTGGGATGAAAATCCATGTAAAATTGTGGTTGGTCTCAACTGGGCCAGTTTTCCATTTACATATTTATAAACAGATTTAAAAAGTAATGAGTATACCTTAAAGAAATTAGTTAACTATCATCACCGAAATCACAAAATTTCAATATTTTCTACTATGCATGCAATTGGTGAAACTTTAGAGGGAAGTGGTTTTTATAGTTCGTGTTGAAAATTATTTGTTACAATACCCATACATATTAAAACCTGTTGGAATATGCCCTTAAATCATATGTTTTAAAACAAAAAAATTAACATGAATATCACTGATTTATATGAATTAGTGGTATATATGAAAATTGGCCATTTGGATACAAAAAGGATTTTAGATAACAAATTGCCTCTTCCTTTCTTTTCTTAAGGTAACAGATTAAACAACAATTTCAAAATCAATGACTAACTTAAGATATGCACGAAAAATTTATTAGAAAACATTGTTTTGGGTTTAAGAATAAATCCAACAAAGTCAATGAGGGCATATTCACAAGCTAAAAAAATTAGGTGAGTACAAACCCAAATTGTTTAGAAAGAAAGGGTAAGAAAATAATTTTCCCACCTTCAAATTGTAGGACAGAAATTGAGCCAGTAGCACAATAAACAATACCAGAACACAATAGGTAGAGAATACATACTATTGAAATCTTCAGGTGCATATTCATACACGTCGACCTCTGGCATTAAATTCCCAGGCACTGGCTGATTCTGCAGCTTCTTTCTCAAGTAATGCACGATGAGTATCTCGTCCGTTGGCTTGAAGTGGTACCCCGGCTTGGGCTTCAGAGGTTTGTGCAGTTTCTTCGTTGGAACTGTTGCAGCTTTCTTCATGGTGAGACGAGGAAGTAGAAGAACCAGATTATTCAGAGAGGTTTTTTTTGCCCTTTAATCAAAGATTATTCAGAGAGTTAAAAAGGACTTGAGAGTCTTGTGCGTGATGCATGCCGATATATATAGCACCTGGGGGGTTGTTGGTACTTTTCCTACCCAGAGTAGGATTTGAGATCGGATCGGCCGTTGGTTTAGAGGAAGAGTTAATCGAGGCCGTCGGTTTATGTTTTAACACAGAGTTGGAGGCTGACTGGGATTTGATCAGATTCGGGTCCTAATCTGAGAAGGATTCGGATGTAATGTTATTTGATCACGTTTGAGATTATGGTCCTAATCTAAGGTTTGTACCTTGTTTCATATAATCTCTTGTATAAATTGCAAGCTGGTCCGAGTCTGACTCGAATTTGAGTTTAGACCTTTTCAAATAGTTTATTTGGTAGAATAAATACAGCTTCTAAATATATACATGCTCCTTAATCTATTTAAATTTAGGGTTAGAAGTTCTTCCTTTATTAATAAAATGAGTAATGTTAATTAGATCTTTAGTCTACGGACGTCTAGCTTTTATATGAACAGGAAGAATAGAAAAATAATTTGGATGATGATGATAGATGAGAAAAACATATCATCCATAATGCAAATATTCATGACTCTAAATATTAGTATTGTTACTAAAATAATAGTATACTCCAATATTCTACTAAATGCACTTATAAAATCTGTTTCATCTCAGACATGATTAAAGAATGATGCGATCAAAACAATGGAGAGGATGCATTTCCATTTGCAATCTAAAACAAAATATTTCCCTTTACACTTCCAAACTATCAATGTTTGTGCCAAAATTCTTAAACTTTGAAAATTCTTCCCACCTTAAACTTTGAAAACACTGGTTACTTAAAATTGCATAAAGCTAGAAATGATTATGTTTGTAAAAAAGTTGCAACACACACTTATAGTTTTACCTTCACTCATTTCTTCAAAGGCTGAACCCAAATCTAAAATATTCCATTACCTAACTTAACTATTGACGATTTTTGGACAAACAATAGTGGGAAATGGGTTTGGTTCATGCACGCTTTTAGGCCTCGTTTGGCAACATTGTTTCTGAAATCGGGGTTAAGTTTAAGTTAAAATGAAAAATATTCTCATAGTGGAGGTTCAATAACTCAAATTTTACAAGATTTGAGGGCCTCTAAACCCCTATTTCAATAACTCTATTTTGACTATCAAGGCTCACTTTTCCCATTTTGAACCTGAAACTCTCACAAACAGAGGTTTGGGTTGGGAAACTTAACCTTGTTGTCATACGAGGCCTGTTCACCCAAACTCAAAATGTTTAAGGTAATTCATGTGCCTATATTTTCAACAAATTAGTTCCATTTGGCTCATCAAACTTGCAGTAACTTGTTCTTCCTTTTGAATGTATGTGATGACAATCAGCATATTTGTAACCCTTGGCTCTCAATATATGTATGTCAATATTGGTATCTGATACACAATTTAATCATTCTGGTAGCTGGATTGAGAATGTTTCAGTTCAAAATTTTATTTTTCAATACCTTGAACTTTTGGATTTTTGAAATTTTTATGAAATTATTGGAGAAGAATCTCAATTCGGGATCGCTCCCAATCAAAAAAAAAAAAGACAAATGCAATAAAAATAAAAAAGAAAAAAACCCCTTTTAATGTGTTCTCAATTTCAAACCCTAACAATATATTGAACGCTCCCAACCATGATGCCCACGTGGCATTTTGAGTGGGAAAGGAGCCAAATGTATTTAAACTTCATCTTACTTCACCTTCATCTTCCCCCACATTACATGTTCTGCACCTGCCTTCCCCCCCCCTCAACGTTTCCCCCCTCTCGCCCACTCTCGCTCACATACTCCCTCTATCTCTCTCACATTTTTCTCTTCCCCCTTATAAACCCCAACTCCATCCCCCTATGCCATGACCCCGATGATCTGCCAACCACCTCCACGGCATCTCCAGCCCCTCCACTCTGACACTCTCCGGCAGTCCCTTGGCAGCCCTCTGTTGCAACCCTTGGTGGCTCTCCTCTACGCTGGCCTGCGCTCACCCAATGCCAGGGGTTGTGTCGTGTGCCCCCTTCTCCTCTGCACCTGGCCTTCTCCTCCTCCCCTGTACTGTCGAGTAGCCCTTCCTTTCAGGCCCCTCTCTTCCTCTCCGGCAAGATCCACTCACCGCGACAACCACCTGGACCACCATGGCAGCACCCCCAGAGCATATCTTCCTGCGCATCCAGGCCGACAGCACTCGGCCTGCTCCCTCCATCGGTCGTGTGCCCTCCTCGGCCTCCATGAGAGCGCGCAGCCAAGAACCAGTGTGTGCTCCTCTTCCATAGGGCACCCGTTCCAGGCTGTGAGCACACCATTCCCACACCCGACAACCAAGCCCCCACCACCATCATACCCCTGGAGCCCTGGCCGTGCTTGCCCCCCTGTGCACAACATATGGCGAGCAGCCTGGACCACGGCACAACCACAAGCTTGTGAGCAGTAACTCTATAGTCCGGTGAACTCCCCTTCATCATGGCATCTTCCACCTCTCCACGGATCACCGTCGATCACCACCAGCGAGCGCGAACACACTCACACCCTTCCCGGAGAGATCCTCGAGCTGTAGATACTCTCTGCGGCTTTCGTCTTCGTCATTCGCCGGCCATCGACGAACGCTTTTGCCCATGCGCCCTACCAGAATATTCATGAGCGCTCTAGAGAATATGTCTACATTCTCATAGGAAGCAGCTCCACTTTTACACTCATATAGGTCGATCCATTAAGTATGCATTGCAATTAATTACACCATCCAATAAGGGCTATTGTAATCCATTAAGAGCTAATGCTCATCCTTTGCACATTGCAATTTGCACATACATAGGAAGGGACTTTTCAATAATAATAATAGTGCATCACCAACTCAACAAATGATTTGTTATTACCCATATGAACCTACTTCATGAGTTCATCAATCACATAGGTTAGGTTACTATCATTTTTGACTCTTTGTCATAGACATGAGTATCATTTCCCTCAATGTATTCTCCACTAGTTTTCTCCCTAGTGGTTTGGTAAATGGATCATTATATTAAGCTCTGACCTCACATAGTCAAGAGATATGATCTCATCATCCAGCAACTGCTTTACAATTTTATGTCTTAGGCGTATATGTCTACTCTTGTCATTGTATATTTTATTCTTAGCTTTAGCAATAGTAGCTTCGTTATCACAATGAATAGACACAGATGGAGCTAGTCTCTTCCAAATTGGTATATAAATTAAAAGATTTCTGAGCCACTCAGCTTCTGTACCTGCCTTCTCTAAGGCAACAAACTCAGACTCCATAGTGGAGCGAGCTGTGACGGTTTGCTTGAATGATTTCTAAGACACCGCATCCCCACCAAGTGTGATCACATATCCACCTGTGGATTTTAACTCATCAGAATCAGAGATCCAATTAGCATCTGAGTATCCCTCTAAAACAAAAAGAAAGCTACAATATGTCAAACTATAATTAATAGTTCCTTTTATAAACTTTAGCACTCGATATAATGTTGTCTGATGGTCCTTATTAAGACAGTGAGTGTAACGAATAAGTCGTCCCACGGCATAAGCAATGTCAGGTCGTATATAATTCATCAAGTGCATTAAACTACTATTAATTTGTGCATACTCAGATTGTCATACACTTTTTATTTATTCTTTTTAAGTAAATGTTGTCATCATAAGGTGTGAAAATAGGAGTGCAGTCAAAACTATCAAATCTTTTCAACATTCTTTCTATGTAGTATCCTTGTGAAAGTATGATATGATCAGAATCTCTAGTTATTTTAATTCTTAAGATCACATCAACTTCACCCATGTCTTTCATATCAAAATTAGAGAACAAAAAGAATTTGGTGTCGTTTACAATTTTTAAGTTTGTACCAAATATAAGTATATCATCAACATATAAATATATGATAACACGAATATTAACGTCAAATTTAGTATAAATACATTTATCAGCCTCATTAATCTGATAGCCATAGAAACAAGAAAACTATAAAATTTATCATGCCACTATTTTGGTGCTAGTTTTAAATTATATAAAGATTTTACAAGTTTTCAGACTTTGTGTTCATTACCTGTTGTCACACAACCTTCAGGTTGGTCCATATATATTTTCTTCCAGTTTTGTAACACCCAATTTTTTTATTTAATTATAGTTATTGGTTGTTTAGCCATGGACCTAGTAAGGTGATACCTTTACACATACGTGTATCTAGGGCTGTGCTTGCAAATGTATGTATAATGTATAGAAGCTCCACAAATTTCAACATTTAACCATGAGAGTATACCCCATGGAATACACCCCTATTTTCACCAACTATACCTATATAATCTTTTCTTTCATATATTAACTTTGTTGTGGTGAAGAGAAAGAAGGATGGTTAGAAAAGTGTGTGATGAGGTGGAGGATGATTAGGTGCCTAGGAAGGAGATATTGGTGAGGTGGCTTCTTATCCTTTTAGTAAATAAATGAATAACTAGGTAACTTTTGACTTTATGAAGAGAAAAAGGGGGAAACTCTTCATCTCCTTCCTTCAGCCCTAAAAGAGAAAAAAAACTCCTCTCCCAAAATTTGGAACTTGCTACAACAAATCTGAACCCATTCTCTCCCTACTTCAACTCAGCAGCCAGCAAGTAGGGGAGGTGCGCACGCGCGCACAGCCGCGCGCACAGGCCGCGCGCGCACGGGCCACGCGTGCTCGAGAGGGGGTTCTCACGCCGGCCATGTTTGGGGAGGGAGGTGGGAGAAGAGTAACCCAGTTCTGATCCATTAGGGGGAGAGATTCAGGACCAGAACTGAACTATTTAGGACTCAAATCACCGCTTAAAAAGGAGATTTTCAAACTGAAACAGGTATATATGGGGGCAAAATCCTAAATTTTCTCTTTAATTTTGATGATTAGATACTAATATATAACCTCTATGTTTTGATCACTAGGGGGTGTTATTGGGGAGTCCGACAAGTGAAGACTAAGTGAGGAATTGTTAAAAAAGTGAGTAAACTAACTCATTAGGAAAATCATTCATGAATTAGAATGATTAGGGAATTTCTAATTTTGTAAGGAGGGTCGAATCATGATTGAAGTCACTATTTTTCCCTAATTATTATGATAAATGAAATCTAAATGCGTGCTACACAGTTATTATATCTCCTAAATCATGCATAGAGTTCATGCTCCATATCAGTGACCCCGTAGGTAATAAGAAATTGATAAGGATGTCTTAGGGTTGTGTATACTCCAACGGGGGGGGGGGGGGGGCTAACATATAAGTATTGAATTGTGTATAATCAAGTAAAAAGAGTAACGCATATATACATAGAAGACATAATGTTGTGCATTGTGATTGTCCCATGATATGGTGAAGCTATTGAGTATGTATTTCCTTTCACTTGACATGTACCGATTGTATGAATGGCGTGTGTATGTAACTCTTTACTTTTGTGAAGTGCATAATAATGTATTTAATATATATGTAAATATGTATGCTTTTTGGAGGAAAGGGCCAGGTGGGAGCCGGCAGGACGGAGAAGCCGGAGATGACATTATGATGCGAATATCTATATTTATACTCGAATATGTATCTTTTGGAGGAAGGGGCCGGGCGAGAGCTGGTAGGAGGGGAAGACAGAGATTTATTCACTATATGTATGCATGGATGATTCTTAGAAGACGGTGAATTGAATCTAGATTTCATGATTATGTATAAATACTTTACCTAAAACGAACTGTCAAACTTTATCTTACTTTGGTAATGTGTGTTTAACCGAGAATATCACGACTTAATAAGTGGTAAACCGGTTGGTGTGAATATATATGTATACACATATTTGTATGCCCATGCATGTAGGGAATTCATTTTGAAATGGCATATAGAATGATAAAATTCATGATAGTTGAGACATCTAAATCATTAATTATGGAGTCTAAGTTAAGCAAGTTAAAGAAGAAGTTGCATCGCATATTAGTCTTAAATGCAAAACACCTCTCAAAGAATGTATTGACTTATGAAGTCCTGTACTATCATATTTTAGTATGGTTTACTCATTGAGCTGTCGAGCTCATTTTATTTTCTTTCAACCTATTTCAGATTTGGACAAGGGTAAGAGATCGATTTAGCCCTATGGATTTAGCAGAAGGAGGAACAACATACCATCCGCTTTAGTTTTCCTTTTTGCTAGTTATCCTCGCATGTATACTTATTTGCTACCATTCTAACTTTTGCGTATGGAATACTTATTGCATGTATTTTATCTTGGGTGATACATTTTGATTTTGGGGAACTTAAGGTATATGTAATATTTTGGGAACCTAGACTGGAAGGTTCGTCTGGGTGACATAATGTATGAATTGAAGCTGTTTATGTTATGGACCAAAAGTTTGGCTTAATAGGGGCGTGATGTGGATGTATGTAAAAAGAAGTGTGAATTGGTTATGAAGTATATATTGCATCCGTTGTTAATTAAGCCGGGTAGGCTGAAATTGTTAATTGAAATAAGTAGGCCATTGTGAGCCGAAAGCAATGTCTTGTGTCATGAGAAAATGAAAATTTTTAGAAAAGATACTGCCAAAATTTTGTGAAATTAAAGGAAACTTAAATTTCAGAATCATTGGTCAAATCATATGTTATCTGTTTGAGATCGTTACAGTTGGTATCAGAGTAAGGTTGTTAGTTTGGATAGGTGTAGCAAGTACAAATTGGTTGTATAGTTGTATGTACATTATATATATGATGGTGAAATTGATATGGGTAGTATTGAAAGATAGTGAACGCTTAGGTGTATGAATTATCCTGAAATTGGTGACATTTAACTATTTTCCTACATTCTAATTCGAATACCCGAATACTCTAGTTTGAATGGATCCTGCAGGGGTGCAGGCCTTTTGTATGGATCTCCAGTGGTATGAGACCCTGAGATTGGGGAGCAACTGAAATATCAGACAAGTCAGAGTTAATTCAACAAGAAGACCCCTAAGTTCAACGTTAATCTAGAGAATTGTAGTATGATGTAAGATAATTACAAGTTCTCTACTTTTTGTATACGTGTAACCTATTGTGTTTCGAGGATTTGAAAAGATAAATGATCTACTACAAAATTTTATTTTTATAGATGGGAGTTCTGATATGCCAGGATTGTTATCTGATAGCTCGGGGACAGAAAGTCTGAGTTGGATTGCAAATAGCATGGATTGGGATTACGAGTCAGAAGAGACTCATCCAGAGGCTATCTTTAGTGGACCCAAGGGCAGTGTCGATACGATGGGATTAGTAGGGCATAACAATAAGGATACCATCAGTGATACTGAAAGTGTTATAAGAACTATGCAAGTGATTGAGGATTAGGAAGTTGTATCCGATGATGAAATGGAATCCCAAGGGAAGATGTTTTATGGGGGTATTTGGTGGAATTCTACATAGGTTGAAGATATGGATATATATGATGACCACGAGTATTGGAGATGTGAGGATGACGCTATAATGAAAGAAGTGGACCCTGAGAAAGAGGATCCAGAAGAAGATCCTGAGGAAGAGGATCTTGAAGAAGATCCGGAGGAAGGAGTCCATAAGGGAGAAGCATCAACAGGGGATAACAAGGATGAAAGCTTCACTAGTTTAAACACCACTCTATGAAAGAGGTTTCAGTACATAGTATTTTTGGGGGAAGGATGTCTTGGCTTGCATATTTAGAGAGCTGGGAGAGATTTTGTATGCTCATAATTGAAATGGGCAAAAATTATGTATCTTAGTATATACACTTGTATCATTTGTATGAATGTAAGCATGACAATGTAAATCTGGTAACGAAAAATATTTTGAAGTTATGAATAATAGTGATATTTAGTATATGAAACTTTCTTTATTATATGAATTTTGTTGATAATAAGAACTGGTTATTCTCCTAGGTATTAATGGACTTAAATTTTCCTCCATCGAATACTAATTTTGAAGGTTATGCCCCACCCCACAGTACGGTCGGAAGTGTCCACCTTCCGACCAGTCACGAGGTTGCGATAGATCAACGTAATGCCAACCAGAGAACCCCTGATAGGATGCCAGATTGGTTGGTGCAGCTGGCAAGTATAAACAATCTACGCAGGGCTCTAGAATAATTTTAGAAGTTGAACCGGCCGGCGTATAAAGGAGGAGCGGACCCAATATAAGCAGGGGAGTGGCTTTATCAAATTGGAAAAATACTAGATGTTATGGAATGCACTTAGAATCAACGAGTATCTTTCACCTCTTTTATGTTCCAGGGAGAGGCAGAACGTTGGTGGGAAATAGTTAAAACTGGAGCTAAGTCCTTGGGAAAGAAATTTCTTGAAAGTTCCTGGTCAAAAAAGTTCAATGAAAAGTATATACCAGGAGTAGTAAGGGATAAGCTCGCAATAGAATTTTAAGAATTCAAGTAGGATCAAATGACAGTGAGCCAGTATGAAGTGAAATTCACACAGTTATCAAGATATGCTGGTAAGTTGGTGTCTGAAGAAGAGGACAGGACGAAAAGATTTGTAAGGGGTTTGATATCAGGAATCAGAAGCCAATTGGTTCCTTTTCAGTTACAAATTTATAATCAAGCTGTGGAGAAAGTACTAGAAGTTGAAAGGGACATGCAAGAAAATTAGGATATAAGAGCTAAGGAGTCACCTGCTGCCAAACGCTTTCGATATCTCATTGCACCAAGAATGGGATCACTCGGCTTTAGGTTCGGCGGAATTATTGGACCTTCTGCATCACTCGCTCAACGGACAGTGATAGGCTCGTGGCGCAGGGATGCAGGGTCCCTCCAAGACTCGCCACACACATCATTTCTGCGTTATAATTCTGCGTGAATTATGTGGTGTCCTAGATGCAATCGAAATCATACTTGCAACTGCTTAGCAAGCAAGCAATATTTCGCCTACGGCAAACTGAGCCACATGAGAAAGGATTGCCCGATACTACGTGGGTATCCTGGCGCAAGTAGGGGAACAGGAAGTCAGACCTCAGGTATTGCCCGACAGCTGATTAGTATCTAATTTTGCATAATTTATACCACATCTTCAACTTTATTTCATATTAAATTCTGCTAATAATCCTTTGCTTGCTTGATTCTAGGTCCATAGTATGCAATGAAAAAGAAGACCCTAAATCACCATGTAATTGGTGTTTAAAAGCCTATTAAAGATAGCCATTGACCTAGAGAGCTAATTCTGTGAAAACCAGGGCCTACAAAGTAGAAACTGGCACAGGGTCTGACAGGGAACAGACGGGACCGCGCGCGGCTCGAAACGCCGCGTGCGGCCCCAGTATGGCCGCGAAAATGCGGCCTGGGCCTCGTTTCCGCGGCCGTACGGTCGCGGCCCCGGCCGCGTTTTGGGCCAGGGCCTATCCCCTGGCCCCCATCTTCCCTGGTGGCTATAAATACCCCCCCTGGGGTTTCAGAACAGAGATATACAGAGTTTAGGGTAGTTTTTCATTCCATTTTGTAGTTTAGTTTAGTTTAGGTTAGTTCTTCTTCTCCCTCTTTGTATTTTTCATTTTGTAGATCTTGTAATAGGGAGAGAGAGTGGTTCATGCTTGTAATGCAAGAGTGCTTGTAATAGAAGGTGACAATCTATGAAAGGTGCTCTCTTTACCTCTCTATGTTTTCTTCTCTCTAATCTCTTTTACATTTGTAGCTAGTATTTTCTCTCATGAAAACTAACTACTAACCACCAACTAGTCTAACTTTTTTATGATAATCTGCATGAATCTAATAGCCTCGATTTGGCCTTACTCTTGCAAGAGCCATTGATGGCTCATGATGATGGATCTAACACTCTAACTTCCTAACCACTAACAAGCTAACATTACTTTACTCCATACTTACTTTTATATAATATTGATGGTTTAAGTGTAGCTTGCACTTGTTTGTTGAGTTGGGTTGTGATGAGTTACATATGGGTCATACTTTGAATAGCTCTTGAACCAAGGACTAGTGATGGCCAATGATACATGTGAGGCAACTATCACTAAGAGGTTAGCATGTTGGTGGAGTCATTAGTAGTTAGTAGCAATGGGTTTTCTATCTTTTTCACTTTATTTTAGACATACAAAAATCACAAAAACTATTCTTTTCTATGTTTCTCATTTCTTCGTATTTCACCGTACTTCTCTTTTCATTCTCTCTTTTCCTTTCTTTTCATTCTTTAAAACTTTGAAGAACTTTTTAACAAACACGTGAATCAACCGGTGAAGCTTCTTTCGCCTCCCGTCCTTGTGGATTTGACTCGTTTTAGCCTCTATGCTTTAACGGAAGTATCGAGGAAGCCAAAGCGCACACACTTTAAACATCCATTTCAAAATATACACTTTTTGTGCGCGATTTTTCCCCGATCAACAGCCAGACCATCGGGGGCCTTTCAGCGACCTGCCAACACAACTCGACCAGCCATGATGCAGAGTTTAGTGCAACAACCCAGGGCCTAAGGGAAAATGAATGCTTTGACTCAGCAAGAAGTTCGGGCGTCTAATACAGTGATTGAAGGTACTATTTGCTTATCTGAAAGAATTGCTCGAGTATTATTTGATTCTGGTGCTACACACTCATTCATTTCTTCGTCTTTTGCCAAAAAAATTAATAAGGAATCTGAACCTTTGGGTTTTCAACTAGTGGTGTCCACTCCGGTAGGCACAAAACTGACCACTGATGTATACTATAAAGGATGTGAAATTACCCTAGGAGAAATGAAAGCACAAGCGGATCTGATTAAGTTAGGAGAAATGGAATATGACATTATCTTAGGAATGGACTGGTTATCGACATATCATACACATGTAGACTGTCGTCTAAAGAAGATAATCTTTAAAATGGAGGGGGGCCCAGAATATGTTTTTGAAGGTGCGAAGAATAAAGTAAAAATCCCAGTGATCTCAGCTTTAAAGGCCACCAAATTATTACGGCGTGGGTGTCGAGAATTTTTGGCAACCTTAATAGATAAGAAACATAAGGAGGTAAGACTAGAAGATATATCAGTTGTAAGGGAATATCCTGATGTGTTTCCCGAGGAATTATCAGGTTTACCCCCTGATAGGGAAGTAGAATTCTCTATCGATCTCCTACCCGAAACAAGACCTATATCGAAGGCTCCCTATAGGATGGCACCAGTGGAGATGAAAGAATTGAAGGAGCAATTAGAAGAGTTGTTAGACCTTAGATTTGTTCGACCAAGTGTATCACCCTGGGGTGCACCTGTGTTATTTGTAAAGAAGAAAGATAGAAGTATGAGACTATGTATAGATTACTATAAATTGAACAAAGTCACTATCAAGAATCGATATCCACTCCCGAGGATCGATGATTTTTTTGATCATTTTCAGGGTGCCAGTGTATTTTTCAAAATAGACCTAAGATCTCAATACCATCAATTAAAAATTAAACTAGAAGATGTATCTAAGACAGCCTTTAGAACCAGATACGGGCACTATGAATTTCTTGTAATGTCATTTGCAATGACCAATACCCCAGTAGTATTTATAGATTTGATGAATAGAATCTTTCAATCATACTTGGACCAATTTGTAGTAGTGTTTATTGATGACATACTAATCTACTCAAGAAACACAGAAGCACATGAAAAACACTGAGGATAGTTCTGCAATTGTTGAAAGAAAAAACACTTTATATAAAATTTAAAAAGTGTGAGTTCTGGTTAGAGAAAGTTAGATTCCTCGGTCATATTGTTACTAAAGAAGGAATATCAGTAGATCCGGCAAAGATAGAAGTAATCAAGGATTGGCCTCGACCACCAATGTCTCGAAAGTGTGGAGTTTCTTAAGACTAGCGGGGTATTATCAGAGATATGTAGAAGGATTTTCCAGAATAGCGGCACCATTATCACAGTTAACCAAGAAAAATATCAAATTCTACTGGGAAGAAAGTCAGGAGAATAGTTTCCAAGAGTTGAAGAATAAGCTAACTTTGGCTCCAATCTTAGCCATGCCCTCTGGAACTGAAGGATATGTTATATACAGTGATGCATCAAAGTCGGGGCTAGGGTGTGTATTGATGTAGCATGGTAAGATAATTGCATATGCCTCCAGACAGCTTAAAAATCATGAGAAGAATTATCCGACCCATGACTTGAAACTGGCTGCAGTTATATTTGCCCTGAAGATATGGCGACACTATCTGTATGGTGTATCTTGTAAAATATATACATATCATAAGAGCCTAAAGTACATATTTATCCAAAAAAAAATTAAATATGCGATAAAGAAGATGGTTGGAAGTAATGAAAGATTATGATTTGACCATTCATTAACACCCTCGGAAAGCCAATGTAGTGGCAGATGCTCTTAGTTAAAAATCAGGAGGATCTTTAGCTGTACTGTTAACTCAACAGGCCAGTTTGCTAAAGAAAATAGAGTAGATGCAGATAAAATTCAATTAAAGGAACTCATAATGAAAACCAATCAGAGTTGGATTTGATCTTTATGATAAGATCAAACAGGAGCAACAGAAGGATGATCAGATAGCTAAGAATTTCGAGAAGGTACAAAGAAGTAAAACACAAGATTTTTTCATTGATAAAGGGTTACTAAAGAAGGGAAGCCGAGTATGTGTACCCCCAGATTGGAAACTCAGGGAGCATATTATGAGGGAAGCTCATTGCACCCCTTACATAGCACACCCCAGAGTAACCAAGATGTATCAAGATCTGCGATCCAATTTTTGGTGGGAAGGGATGAAGGATGACATAACCAGGTTCGTGCAGAAATGCTTAATATGCCAGCAAGTTAAAGCTGAACATAAGAAACTCCCGGGATTGCTAATGCCATTACAAGTTCCTGAATGAAAATGGAGTCACATTACCATGGATTTTGTGGCAGGAGTTCCCAAATCTTCTCATGGACATGATGTCATTTGGGTGATAGTTGATCGACTCACAAAGTCTGCGCACTTCTTACCCATTCGAATAGATTACCCGATGGATAAGTTAGCGCAAGTTTATCTCTAGGAGATAATCAGGATTCATGGAGTGCCCAAAACTATCATGTCGGATCAAGATCCTCGGTTTTAGTCAAGGTTCTGGGTCAATCTATCTAAAGCTCTGGGAACTAAGATACATCCTAGCACTGCGGCACACGCGCAGACGAATGGGCAGTCTGGAAGAACTATTCAGATACTAGAGGATATGCTGAGGGTATGTACATTAGATTTTGGGGGCAATTAGGAGAAATACCTACCGTTAGTAGAGTTCGCGTATAACAATAGCTACTAGTCGACTATAGGAATGCCACCCTTCGAAGCTTTATAAGGAAGAAAGTGTAAATCCCCAATCTGTTGGGAAGAGATGGGAAATCGAAGGTTACTAGGACCATATATGGTTCAAGAGACTACGGAGAAAATTCGAATAATAAGGAAGAGAATGAAGGCAACACAAAGCAGACAAAAAGCATATGCAGACCAACGCCAGAGACCCCTGAAATTTGCCGAAGGAGACAAAATTTTTCTAAAGGTATCCCCAATGAAGGGTGTAATGCGCATTGACAGAAGAAACAAGTTAGTCCCCTCAGTATGTTGGACCTTTTGAGATAGTGGAAAGAATCGGACCATTAGCCTATTGGTTAGCTTTACCATCAGAAATTGAGACGATACATAATGTCTTTCATGTATCATAGTTAAGAGAGTACATATCAGATCCTAGTCATGTTCTTAAATACTCACCACTGCAAATCCAAGAAGATCTGTCTTACGCGGCGGAGCCAGTGTAAATCCTTGACCGCAAGGAGAAGCAATTGAGGGACAAAATGATTCCATTGATAAAGGTATTGTGGAGAAGCCAGAAGATTGAAGAAATCACCTGGGAACCGGAGAAAGAAATGCGGAAGACATATCCACAATTATTTCAAGGTACGTCAAGTTTCGTAGACGAAACTTCCTTATGGGGGGTAGAACTATAACACCTGAATTTTTTTATTTAATCATAGTTATTGGTTTGTTTACCATGGATCTAGTAAGGTGATACCTTTACACATATGTGTATCTAGGGCTATGCTTGCAAATGTATGTATAATGTATAGTAGCTCCACAAATTCCAACATTTAACCATGGGAGTATACCCCATGGAATACACCCTTATTTTCACCAACTATATCTATATAATCTTTTCTTTTATATATTAACTTTGTTGTGCTGGAGAGAAAGGTGGATGGTTGGGAAAGTGTGTGATGAGGTGGAGGATGATTAGGTGCCTAGAAAGGAGATATTAGTGAGGTGGCTTCTTATCATTTTAGTAAATAAATGAATAACTAGGAAACTTTTGACTTTATGAGGAGAAAAAGGGGGAAACTCTTCATCTCCTTCCTTCAGCCCTAAAAGAGAAAAAAAAACTCCTCTCCCCAAAATTCTAAACTTGCCACAACAAATCTGAACCCATTCTCTCCTTACTTCAACTCAGCAGCCAGCAGGCAGGGGAGGCGCGTACAGGCCGACAATCAGCGCGCACAGCCGCGCGCACAGGCCGCGCGCACTCTAGAGGGGATTCTCGCGCCGGTCATGTTTGGGGAGGGAGGTGAGAGAAGAGTAACCTAGTTCTGATCCATTAGGGGGAGAGATTTAGGGCCTGATCTGAACTATTTAGGACTCAAATTACCGCTTAAAAAGGAGATTTTCGGACTGAAACTTTCAGGCATATATGGGGGCAAACCCTAAATTTTCTCTCTTTAATTTTGATGATTAGATACTAACATATAACCTCTATGTTTTAATCACTTGGGAGTGTTATTCGGGAGTCCGACAAGTGAAGCCTAAGTGAGGAATTATTGAAAAAAGTGAGTAAACTAACTCATTAGTGAAATCATTCATGAATTAGAATGACTAGGGAATTTCCAATTTTGGAAGGAGGGTCGAATCATGATTGAAGTCGTTGTTTTTCCCAAATTATTATGACAAGTGAAATCTAAATGAATGCTACATAGTTATTACATCTCCTAAATCATGCATATAGTTCATGCTCTGTATCGGTGACCCCGTAGGTAATAAGAAATTGATATGGATGTCTTAGGGTTGTGCATACTCCAATAGGGGGGACCCCTTACACATAAGTATTGAATTGTGTATAATGAAGTAAAAAGAGTAATGCATATATACATAGAAGACTTAATGTTGTGCATTGTGATTGCCCCATGATATGGTGAAGCTATTGAGTATGTATTTTTTTCACTTGACATGCACCGATTGTATGAATGGCGCGTGTGTGTAACTCTTTACTTTTGTGAAGTGCATAATAACCTATTAACTATATATGTAAGTATGTATGCTTTTTGGAGGAAGAGGTCGGGCGGGAGCCGGTAGGAGGGGGAAGGCGGAGATGACATTACGATGCGAATATATATATATATATATATATATATATATATATATATATATATATATATATATATAATATATATATATATATATATATATATATATATATATATATATATATATATATATATATATATATATTATATATATATATATATATATATATGGCTTACTGTACCTCAGCCAGCAGGCTGAGAGAGTTTCTCAGCCTGCGGGACGTGGCTAAATATATGCCACACATCGGTCGCAGAGTGCGGGCCCCAAAAAAATCAAAAAATCCCGCCTAAACAATCATGAAACAAATTGACAAAAATACCCCATTTATATGACGACTGCGACTTCTAGCATTGAAAAGTAAAAAAACATTCATGGTCGCATTTACTTAATCATTTATCAGTTCCCAATGCGACTATGGTCGCAATAATGAACTGTTTTGGAGTTCATTATAATTTCAAATTATAGTGTATTAACATTTAAACTGTTTTGGATAACTGAACAGTCACCTAGGAAGTATACAATTTTTGGAAAAGGTAGAAAATATATTTGAGAGATATTCACGTGGTCCGAGAGCTTAAACCTTTTGGAATTCCAGGATTAAAAATATATAAAGGGTCATGAGCAAAGGATTAAAAACATACTAAGTTATTTTTGCTCAAACTCGTTACTCTCACTGTTCGGAAAATACATTCAAAAAAATGTCTTCACCATCACCACCATCTTCACCGGAAAGAAGCCAATCATCAAATAATGATTTTATGTTTAGTTCTAAAACAATGTCTCGCTACGGTTCAGAATCTGAGCTTGATACAGACGACCCGTTCTAGGAGTTCATTGATGAACCAAAACACAAACATGAAGAGGAAGAAAGCGAAGAGGAGACTGTCGCTGAAGAGGAGAAAGAGACGGAAAGCGATACAGAAGACGAAAGCATGACTCTTGACTACAAATCTGATTACGATGGTGATGACGAGGATTAGAAGTTTAAAAAAAATGTATTTTGTTATTTTTTTACATATATATAAATCTGTTTTCTAAAGTTAAATGTGACGAAATCTGTTTTTTAAATATATACACTGCTACCTTGGTCGCAGTTTCTGACCGTAGTCTTAATAAAATACACTGCGACCTTGGTCGTTGTTGCTGGTCTTTACTCTAAATCAACAACACTGCGACCTTGGTCGCAATTGCTGGTCTTTATTCTTAATCAACAAAAACACGGCGACCTTGGTCGCAGTTGATGACCGTAGCTTAATCAACAACAACACTGCTACCTTGGTCGCAGTTTCTGACCGTAGTCTTAATAAAATACACTGCGACCTTGGTCGCAGTTGCTGGTCTTTACTCTAAATCAACATTGCGACCTTGGTCGCAGTTGTTGGTCTTTATTCTTAATCAACAAAAACACGGCGACCTTGGTCGCAGTTGATGACCGTAGTCTTAATCAACAACACCACTGCTACCTTGGTCACAGTTTATGACCGTAGTCTTAATAAAATACACTGCGACCTTGGTCGCAGTTGCTGGTCTTTACTCTTAATCAACAACACTGCGACCTTGGTCGCAGTTACTGGTCTTTACTCTTAATCAACAACACTGCGACCTTGGTCGCAGTTGCTTGTCTTTATTCTTAATCAACAAAAACACGGCGACATTGGTCGCTGTTGATGGCCGCAGTCTTAAAAAAAATAATCTGCAACCTTGGTCGCAGTTGCTGGTCTTTATTCTTAATCAACAACAACACTGCGACGAGGTGACACGTCAACGCAGCAGTTGCTTAGTCGCAGTCTTTGGTCGCAGTTGTTTCTGTTTGCACTGTAGGCATATGCGACCTTGGTCGCAGTGTCGTCTCTGGTCCAAGTTGTTTTGTTTGAAATGCATGACTGCGACCAAAGGTCGTAGTTTATTAAAAAAACAAATATGTTTTTTATTTATGTCCAATCATTTATCTCCAGGCATGTGAAAATGATACAAAACGCTCTCTTATACAATAAGATTGAGTGTTATAATACAGGAGTACAAAGAAGACTAAACATCAAAAAAAGCCCTTGTTGACTAAGAGCAGTGGTGTTATTGAGGTCTTTTTATTTATGTCCAGGCATTTATCTCCAGGCATGTGAAAATGATACAAAAACGATCTCTTATACAATAAGATTGAGTGTTACAAAAAACGACATCAAGAAGACTAAACATCAAAAAAGAGCCCTTGTTGACTAAGAGCAGTGGTGTTATTGAGGTCCACGTGTCTTAAAAAACTGTGGACAGCGAGGACCACGACCTATTTCCTTGTGTACGATGAGGATCAAGTTCGCCGGCGAAAATATTCTCCCAGGGACTCAGCGAACCTGAAAAAGGACAATCAAGCTCTGGGTCATCTTCGTCCATAGCGTCATCTTCGTCCATAGCGTCATCTTCATCCATGGAGGCAGGCCCTGTTAAAGACTCTCAAGAAGGCGGGAATTCTCAGAGCAATTGCTCTCGAAAGAAAACAGTCTAAGTATGGGCTGTTTAAAAAGGGAGAGGGTGAGCCATATTTATAAGCAGCCCATAATAACGATAATTAATGGTTCATTAATCATAACCGTCGGCCTTAATGATTGCACGACTATCGAAGTCCAATGGAAGGTTAACGCGTGGAGTGTCGTTTCGGGAAGCGTCGAAGACGCTGGTCTCCAACCCCCAGTGCCAGTTTGGCATTAAAAGACATTAACGCCTAAACCCAATGAAGAGCAGACGCGTGGACAAACGCTTCGGGAAACAACGAATGGTGCGGGTTCGTCAACGTAGACTTGACGTTAAAAGATCTCATAAAATCTATATGACAGGCCACGTCTCACGAAGTGACTCCAAGTCGAGTCCCCTCAGCAAACTTTTCATTTTTCATTTAGATTCAAAAAATGACTTAATCTAAAAACAACACTTAATAAAACAAACAACACTACGACCTTGATCGCCATACATGTTAATATAAAGGAAACACTTACTTAACATACTGCGACCAAAGTCGCAGTCCATGTAATGCAACCATAGATTGCAGTTGCTGGCCATCTTTATCAATAACAACACTGCGACCTTGGTTAGGGTTAATCATGTACACTGCGACCAAAGTCTCTGACTAAGGTCGCAGTTTAAATGTACACTGCGACCAAAGAATCTGACTATATTATATACAAAAAATTAAACTATAAAGTAGAATTTTATCGCAGGCTGAAAAGGAGAAAGTAGATCTTTCAAAAAAGAGGTAAAGAAAATAAGGCGAAAAGTAATTTATATCCTATAAAGAGCGGCAAAAATAAAAAAGGGGACAAAAATAATAATAAAGAATAAGAAAAAGTTATCGAAAGGGGTATTTGGTAATTTAACTTCTTCCTAAAAGCGGGCCGCAAGTCAGTGAGGCAATAAATTGAGCCACGTCATCGCAGGCTGAGAAAGTACTCTCAGCCTGCCGGCTGATATACATTTTTCTCATATATATATATATATATATATATATATATATATATATATATATATATATATATATATATATATATATATATATATATATATATATATATATATATATATATATATATATATATACACTCGAATATGTATCTTTTGGAGGAAGGGACCGGTCGGGAGCCGGTAGGAGGGGAAGACGAAGATTTATTCACTATATGTATGCATGTATGCTTCTTGGAGGAAGGGGCCGGGCGGGAGCCGGTAGGAGGGAAAAGACGGGGACTTAACTATATATGTTTATGTATATGCTAAATGGAGGATGGGACCGGGCGAGAGCCGGTTAGGAGGGGGAAGACGGTGAATATAATCTAGATTTCATGATTAGGTATAAATACTTCACCTAAAGAGAGCTGTCAAACTTTGTCTCACTTTGGTAGTGTATGTTTAACCGAGAATATTACGACTTAATAAGTAGTAAACCGGTTGGTGTGGATGTATATGTATACACATATTTGCATGCGCATGCATATAGGGAATTCATTTGAAATGGCATATAGAATGATAAAATTCATGGTAATTGAGACATCTAAATCATTAATTATGGAGTCTAAGGTAAGCAAGTTAAAGAAGAAGTTGCATCGCATATTAGTCTTAAATGCAAAACACCTCTCTTAGAATGTATTGACTTATAAAGTCCTGTACCAGCATATTTAGCATAGTTTACTCATTGAGCTGTCGAGCTCATTTTATTTTCTTTCCACCTATTTCAAGTTTGGACAAGGGTAAGAGACCGATTTAGCCCTATGGATTTAGCGGAAGGAGGAACAACATACCATCCACTTTAGTTTTCCTTTTTGCTTGTTATCCTCGCATGTATGATTATTTGCTGCTGTTCTAACTTTTGCGTATGGGATACTTATTGCATGTATCTTGTCTTGGGTGATACATTTGATTTTGAGGAACTTAAGGTATATGTAATATTTTTGGAACCTAGACTGCGAGGTTCGTCTGGGTGACATAATGTATGGAATTGAAGCTGTTGATGTTATGGACAAAAAGTTTACCTTAATAGGGGGCGTGATGTGGATGTATGTAAAAAGAAGTGTGGATTGGTTAAGAAGTATATATTGCATCCGTTGTTAAGTAAGCTGAGTAGGCTGAAATTGTTAATTCAAATAAGTAGGCTATTGTGAGACGAAAACAATGTCTTGTATCATGAGAAAATAAAAATTTTTAGGGGAGGTGCTGCCAAAATTTTGTGAAATTAAAGGAAACTTAAATTTCAAAATAATTGGTCAAATCATATGTTATCTGTTTGGGACCGTTACAAGTTCTCCATTTAAAAATGCAGTTTTAACATTCATTTGATGTATCACAAGCTTATGAATAGATGTTAAAGTAAGAAAAACTCTAATAGATGCAATTCTAGTCACAGGAGTAAAAGTATCAAAATAATCAAAGTCTTTCTTTTGAGTGTATCCTCTGGCAATCAATCTAAATTTAAATTTATCTAAAGACCCATCTGGTTTCAGTTTCTTTTAAATATTCATTTGCAACCAATTGGTTTTGCACCTGGTAGCAAATAATAAGTTCTCAAGTATGATTCGATAATATGGATTCTAATTCATTATTAATAGGCTCTTTTCAGAATGAAGCATCCGGGGAGGAGATAGCTTCTTTATAAGTGAAAGGGTAATCACCAACAAAGAATGTAAAGAAATCTTTACCAAAGTCAGTTTCTTTTTTAACTCTTTTACTTCTCCTTAGTTCAATCTCTTTATTATCATCAGTTTCTTGTGCATGATTAGATGATGAAGCATGAGAAGATTTTATCAACATGAGTTTTCAATGGAAAAATATGCTCAAAGAATTCTGCATTTTTAGTTTCAATAACAGTGTTAACCTCCATAACATTATTATCACTTCTAATAACAGAAAACCTATATAAAGCACTATGATGTGCATAACCTATAAACATGCAGCCAAAAGTTTTTGGTCCTAATTTTTTTCTTTTGGGTTCAGGTAGAAGAACCTTAGTTAGGCACCCCCACACTTTTAAATAGTTTAAGTTTGGTGCATGACCTTTTCAGATTTCATATGGGGTTATGTCAGTTTTCTTATAGGGTATTCTATTTCGAATATGACAAGCAGAGAGTATAGTCTCTCCCCACAGGTTCAGAGGTGCACCAGAACTTATAAGTATAGCATTCATCATATTTTGAGTGTTCTATTTTTTCTTTCAGCAATACCATTAGATTTATGTGAATATGGAGGGGTAGTCTCATGAATTATGCCATGTTTTTCACAAAATTCATTAAATTGTTTAAGTTCATATTCACCATCTCTATCCGATCTCAATCTATTGATTTTCTTATTTAGTTAATTTTTAACTTTTGATTTATATTTCAGAAATATTTCAAAGGCTTCATTTTTAGATCTTAATAGATAGACTGTTGTATATCTAGAATAATCATCAATAAAGGTGATATAGAATCTTTACCACTCTAGTTAAGTTATTTTTTAGGCCACCAAGATCACTGTGAATAAGCTCAAGCAATTCAAATTCTCTTTGTACACTTTTAAATGATTTCTTAGTGAATTTAAATTCAACACATATTTTACATTTGTCATGATCAGATATAGTTACATGATGCAAGAGACTTATATCTTTTATTTTCTTAATGTAAGAAAAACTGACATGTTCTAACCTACCATGCCAAAGATCACAAGGGTCAATCATGTAAGCAGAAGAAGTAGATGCATTTTCATTCATGGTTTCAAGTACAGTCAGCATAAATAAACCTTGACTACAGTATTCTTTACCAATAAATTATCAATTCCTAGTTATTACAATTTTATCAGATTTAAAGCAGATCTTAACTCCAGCTTTTTACAAGAAGAGAAATAGAAATGAGGTTCTAACGAATCTCAAGAACATGAAGCACATCTGTAAGAGAAAAGATCTTTTCTGAAGTGAGCTTGAGAAGCATCTTTCCCTTACCCACAGTGGGTGAGGGCCTCAAATCGCTCACGAACACTTGTTCACCATCGTCAACAGAGAAGTAAGAAGAGAAAGCTCCTCTATCAACACATATATGTCGGGTTGCCCTGAAATCAATCACTCAGTTCTTATTATATGCAACCATGTTAACTTCAGATATTACAGAAGCAATAATATCAATCTCAACCAGGCTAGCTTGTGGTTTGGATAGAGCCTCTCCAGTTTTCTGAAACCTACACTGTGCTGAGTAGTGTCCGGGTTTGCCACACACAAAATAGTTTCCTTTCTTTTGAAAGTAGAGTTAGGATTTTTTTCAGTCTAGGATTCTGATTTGATTTGAAGTTTGGCTTATAGAAATGTTTTTTTGATTTAGAAGGGTTGCTTTCAATTAGATTTGCCTTGAAAGTAAGCTCCTTGGCCTTTTCAGTTTTTTATCTTTTTATTTTTTTGTTCAAATTTAATATGAGTTATTACATCTTCAAGATTCATTTATTTTCTTTTACACTTCAGTTCTTTCTTGCAATCTTTTCATGAATCAGGTAATTTTTCAATTAAGGCTCTAACAACAAAGGCTTCGGGTAGGGTGATATTTTTATTTTTGAGATCATCAATTAGAACATGGTATTCATGAATTTGAGAGGAAATATTTTTTCATCAAACATTACAAAATTCAAAAAATTTTCAATAGCAAATTTTTAAGTTCCAGCATCTTCAAAAATGTATTCTAATTAAGATTTTCTCAAATTTCAGTTGCAGTTTTATAAGGATAGTAAATATCAAACTGTGCATTACTAAGTGTGCTGAGAATGATGTGTCAACAAATTTTGTTGGCTTTTTTTTCAGTTTTGCAATTCCTTTTCTTTCTCTAGTTAGAATCAGTTACAGCAAAGGCATAATTAGTTACATCAATTGACAACTTTTTCTTGTCGTCTTTAATAGTGGGTTCCAGTAAATGATTCAATTTTAGAGATGTCAGACATAGATTTAACATTAGTAGCTGCATCCATAGCAGTATCCATATCTACTCTTGAGATTATTTAAAATAATGTACGAATTACTGCTAAGCTATTTAAATTAAACTTTCAAGAAGGAAAGAACTCTATTTTGATGGAGGCGTGCAGAGCAGTATCCTTAAGAGTAAATCACGGCTCTCTGAGAGAATATCTCGGTGCAGCAGATTGATAGCGGCCTACCCTCCAGGATTCATCGATCGCTGGCCCTGCAAGCGTGCACTTGCAATGCACATGCCTTCAAACAGCTCAGTTTATTTCCTCTAAAGTTGTAGGAAAGAACTGAAGAGTTTAAGAAAATTTCAGAGGAGGAAGAAGATATTGAGTTGTGTTATTGAGAGAAGGGAATAGGTCATTCATAAAGAGAGTTTTTCATCATTAGAAAATCTTTGAACAGAGAAAATAATCATCGGACAGGAACCAATCTTTAGACAGAGGAAGAAACCTTTCCTTGCGTAGAGGAATAATATTGTCTTGAAAAAGCAAAACTTGGGCAGAGAACTCTCAATGACTAATTTTGACACGACATGACATGAAAGATACGAATCTCAACAACTATGTCTAACCCAAAAAATTATGACAGCATTTGGAAATATTTTATTTTAATTTTAAATCTAAAAATAAAATTGACAAAACTTAGCCTATTCGGGTCACACCCGTGAGGCTCTGAAGCCTAGATTTATATCCCACTGCGCGTGCGATGCGGGCGTACATGCCGAATTAAGGTTTTACGGACCTAATAACTCAATTTTCTTCACTGGACCTCAGTGGGCTTGTGTGCGCGCGAGCACCCCCTAAATTTTAACCCACACAAAAATTCATGAAAGAGACTCCATATATAAATATTAAAGAGTTCTTTTCCTATTGAACGTGAGACTAAAAGAACTTTACTTAATTTTGAAATACCCTCAAAATACTAACATTTATGACATGCCAAGTTGCAACTAAAATATATGCGGTCATATGATGAAATGAATCTCGGAGGACCATGAGGTTGAGCCATTTACAACAGCACTAACTGAAGTTTTTTTTGTTGTGGATGTTTAATTATTGGTAGTAACATGTTTGAAACATTCAACTTTGATATCAGAGAGATTTTGGGGCAACCTAAAAGTCATGTTCCATCAAATTGTGAAGAACGTAAGCATATGAGCACAAGTTATGGTGAAGTTATGGGAAATAATCAAGGTTATGTTGCTATATGTATATGGTGGAATCTGAAAAGTTTATAGTTGTTCAGGTGATAATGGTAGATTCTTTTCTTACCTCCAATTCTACTGTTTCGGGTATTCTAACCAACCTGTGTACTTGCAGCTAGCAGAGGACTAGATGTTGCCGGTCTTCCAGTGAAAAAATTATCTTTTCATCCCACGAGTGCCCGTGAATTGGTGGAAACTCCACGGAAACCCTTTGCCCCTTTGGTTCCTAACAACACAGTCCCACTGATACCCTCTCATCAGCAGAACACCCAGATGACACCATCTCATCACAACATCCCGACAACGCCTTCTCAGCATGTCCCAGTGACCCCTTCTCAGCAGAACATCCCATTTACAACACCGTCTCAACACAACATCCCGTCGACCCCGTCCCAGCCACAGACCTTCAATGAGGCTGCAGAGAACATGACACCAAAGACAGTGATGCCGATCCCAACTCTGAAGACCCCAATGACAGTGTCCGTGCCAATGCAGGTGGCATCTACACCTGCACAAGCCTGCGCTGCTTATGAGGTCGCGACAACTAGGACGACACCGGGTGTGACAGAGTACTCTTTTGAAGAGAAAAGACTTGCATACTATCTGAGCAGACGAGATTAGGGCGTGTTAGCTGGTTCTCTGTGCACATTGTTTGGTTGCATTTGCAGTGGTTTGCAAGCTTGGTTCCACCTTTGCATCTTATTCTTTATAGTCTAGTGAATGCAAATTGTAGTGAGCTTTTGGTCCCTCATGTTTGACCTTAACACTCCTGCTGGCAGTTGTTAGCCAATGTCCTACTTAATTGTAATATTTGGAAAATGTTACAGTGTATGAAATTCGTAAGTAGATTTTCATCCATTTTTGTCAATTTTTTCTAATCTTGCATTTTTTTAAAACTGTGAGTGACGATAAGACTTTCTAGCTCTGTGCAGTGAGTTTGAACTAGCAAAGGCCATTGGAAGAGAATGCGGAAACTTTACAGTATATGAAATTGAAAATAAAGTAAGCTTCTGATGATGATTTGAATCACGACGACTATATACACTTAAAACTCCATTATAGCTGGAATATGCTTTTTCTGCATATACAAAAATTTTCAGAAAAAATTGGAAAAGGGATATCAGGTTATTTCGTTTTCCTCTCCGAAAATAGTACTATTAGTTCCATTTAAAGTGCTCACGCAAGAAAACAAGAAGCGAAAAAAAAACTAGTTTAAAAACAAGAATTGTCTCCAGTACTGTATCACTGAGTAACCCAAAAAAAGAGTGCTCGAGCACTGTTTGATAGAGCACCAGCATAGCCTCTGCAAGAGAACCATAGTGGCCAAACTCTGTTTTTTACCTGGAGTCCAAATCAAGATATTCACTAACATCAAAGCCGTCATCATATATGACCGGTAATTCTCCCATTTCGCGAGTAAAAACCTCACCAACAGGACCAGGCTGAAAATTGTGTTCCTGACTGATTGATGCATCAGTTACATTGCAGGCATTCTGCGCATTCTCAAACGCGGCAGTAGCTGCTGCTGCTTCTGTATTTCCACCTTCAGAAAAACGCGGCAGTAGCTGCTGCTGGCCTTGCAGTTGTCCCTGTTCACCAGTGTCGTTATTCTTCTTTCCTGTCGCGTGGATGCTACATAAAACTACTCCATCCAACTGAAAAACAAGCAAAGCACATGTTTATGTAAGATACATAAAACTTCTATTATGCTACATAAAACTAGAGAATATAACTGAAAGGCAAACAAGGCATATATTGTATGCATATCACATAAAACTTTTATGCACGCTACATAAAACTAGAGCATCTAAGAAAGAAAAACAAGGGCATATGTATGTAAGCCAAATAAAACTACAGATTCTTGTATGCTACATAGAAACTACATCATCCAACTGAAAAACAATAAAGTGTATATTTATCTAAGATGCGTAAAACTTTTATTATTCTACATAAAACTAGAGCATATAACTGAAAGGAAAACAAGGCACATATTGTATAACATACAACATAAAAATTTTATATATGCCATATAGAACTTTATGCATGCCGCATAAAACATTATAATACTTTTATGCATACCCCACACACAACTTTTATGTATTATAAAATTTTTGTATGCTACATAAAACTGCATATGTTCTTGTATGCTGAATAAAATTGCACATTCTTGTAGAAATTGACATGCATCATGAATTAGTTACCTTCATGTTTCCATCGTGATTGTGAGATATTTCTGGGTGGAGTTGGCTCACGTCCAAATATTCATACATTGTCCAGTTCGTTTTAACTTTGCCTTCTTTGTGGTAGACTAATGTATTTCTTTTTCCGAGATACTTATTGTTAGAGCGAGTATTAATACCTATGGCAGAGCCCGTAGCTATCCAACCTCCTGAAGTGCCCTTTATTTTGCGTGATGGACGCTTTCCCTTAGGATATTTGCGTTCTCTCGGTGTGAAAAAATACCAAACTCCATCTTGTTCCCAATTTTTATAAATTCCTGCCAAAACAACAACAAAATAAACGAATGAGAAATTGCTATATGAGTTCTTAAAAAAAGAAGGAAAGAAAGAAAAATTGGAATGGTCATGAACCAACAGATTGGTTAAAGGAGAAAGTATAAGAATTGATGGGAAAAAGGTGGAATAATAAAAAAAAAAAAAAAAACAAAAAAGAGTATGCATTATACATAATTTTTATATATTACATAGTAAATAAATTTTGCGCAATATGTAAAATTTGCAAACAATTTTAACTCTTGTTAATTGGTAACTCAACATAAGCGATCGAACCAAATCCTGGTTAACTTTTGTTCTTAAGGTTTAGACATTTTAGATGAAGCCAGCAGGATTATTGATATAAAACATGTATAGACAATTTAGTAAAATTTTATCATAATATAAAAATAGAAAGGGATTTTGAGTTTGAGGATGGGCACTTGCTACGTCCATACTTTTTGACAATGACTTTAGGACCATATCACCAACATAATATGCTTTAAGGGTGTCTTTATTCGACCAAAACCCAATAAACTCAAGGGTATCAAGTCCTATCTATTTTTGGGTTCTTGCTAATGGATGTTGGAACTTTGCAAACATAATAAATATATGGTTCATTAGTTTCTGTAATGAGTGGAATTATTACAAAAAAAAAATGATCCAAATCCGACCCGAAATTAAGTGTATTGGGATGAAAATCCTCGAAAATTGTGGTTGGTCTCAACTGGGCCAGTTTTCCATTTACATATTTATAAACAGATTAAAAAGTAATGAGTATACCTTAAAGAAATTAGTTAACTTTCATCACCGAAATCACAAAATTTCAATATTTTCTACTATGCATGCAATTGGTGAAACTTTAGAGGGAAGTGGTTTTATAGTTCGTGTTGAAAATTATTTGTTACAATACCCATACATATTAAAACCTGTGGAATATGCCCTTAAATCATATGTTTTAAAACAAAAAATTTAACATGAATATCACTGATTTATATGAATTAGTGGTATATATGAAAATTGGCTATTTGGATACAAAAAGGATTTTAGATAACAAATTGCCTCTTCCTTTCTTTTTCTTAAGGTAACAGATTAAACAACAATTTCAAAATCAAGGACTAACTTAAGATATGCATGAAAATTTTATTAGAAAACATTGTTTTGAGTTTAAGAATAAATCCAACAAAGGCAATGAGGGCATATTCACAAGCTAAAAAAATTAGGTTAGTACAAACCCAAATTGTTTAGAAAGAAAGGGTAAGAAAATAATTTTCCCACATTCAAATTGTAGGACAGAAATTGAGCCAGTAACACAATAAATAATACCAGGACACAAAAGGTAGAGAATACATACTAATGAGATCTTCAGGCGCGTATTCATACACGTCGACCTCTGGCATTAAATTGCCAGGCACTGGCTGATTCTGCAGCTTCTTTCTCAAGTAATGCACGATGAGTATCTCGTCCGTTGGCTTGAAGTGGTACCCCGGCTTCGGCTTCAGAGGTTTGTGCAGTTTCTTTGTTGGAACTGTCGCAGCTTTCTTCATGGTGAGACGAGGAAGTAGAAGAAGAACCAGATTATTCAGAGAGGTTTTTTTGCCCTTTAATCAAAGATTAATCAGAGAGTTAAAGGAGTTGAGAGACTTGTGGGTGATGCATGCAGATATATATAGCACCTGGGGGGTCGGTGGTACTTTTCCTACTCAGAGTAGGATTTGAGATCGGATCGGCCGTTGGTTTAGATGAAGAGTTAATCGAGGCCGTTGGTTTATGTTTTAACACAGAGTTAGAGGCTGACTGGGACTCCGAATCTGAGAAAGATTCGGGTCCTAATCTTAGAAAGATTCAGATGTAATGATATTTGATCACGTTTGAGATCCTAATCTAAGGTTTGTACCTTGTTTCATATAATCTCTTGTATAAATTGTAAGGTGGTCCGAGTCTAACTCGAATTTTGAGTTTGGACCTTTTCAAATAGTTTATTTGATAGAATAAATATAGCGCTTGTAAATATATACGTGCTCCATAATCTATTTAAATATGAATCCTTAAGGATCTAGATCCAATAATATGATAATTTTTTTATAAAAATTTAATTCAATAAGTTCACTCAGTTCAATCTAAATGAACATCTTATTTTCATAAACATAATTTGTATAATACTATTTCGTTGCTGGAAAATCTAAAAGAAACAACATAATTGAAGGAGAAATTATGGAGCGCACCCTAACACCCTTCCTTCTTCTTAAATAAACCTTTTGGCATAGAAAATCATATTGATTTTTACTAGATCTTTTAATAGAAATTGTCAATTTTTAAATTGTCAATTTCGAGAAGAAATATTAGGTATGGATAATTTCAGTTTTGTTATCGTCTCACAAACACACTTTGATAGCAGTACAGATGATAGGCACTTTTGACATGAGTACAAATGATCTCAACTGGCTTTGAACGTGTACAATGATGTATTTGACAGCATTTTGACTAATAGAAAAGATGCAGAAGAAAAGATTACATGCATCACTACACAAATTACAAAAATTGCGAGGATCATATCTCTAACAGCGAAGGATCATGACGGTTTGTGCTGTGCAGTAATGGAAGCTCGGGCCACATGATGCAGGGTTGGTGTTTTTCATTCACAAGAATTTGTTCCACAAAATCCACTCGAAATGATTTAAATTTGTAGAGCTGCTTAGATCATAAAAAAGTGAGATGTTAATTAACATAAAGAAGAAAAGAGAAAAAATATGTAATGCCGATTAATGCTAAAAGCAAATTCATTTTTTTTTAAATTCCAGTTTGATCAGTAAGATGGTACGCATGTTACCTACTCTAGAAAGGATGTCAGAAAGTAACATTCAGGCCCGGTTACAGATTAATTAAGAGGCAAGAACTGATAATTTAGCTAAACCGAAACTTGTTTCATTCCCAAGGCTCCTAAACAAAATTTGCGTTCAATTTCCTATTCCTTGAAAGCTAAGATTGGGAAGCAAATCATTTAACAATTGAAATTCCAATAGCTTTTGTTTATTGCATTTTGAGTGTCACATGTGAGTGCGTATACGTGCATGAGCGCTAGAATAACAACAGTTTTCACAACAAAGTAACAAGCAAAAGAAGAACATAGACAAACTTTATGAAACAGAGAGAAATTCCAAATAAAAGTCAAGTTTCCTAATAGCCATTCAAAGTAATCCTGGAATCCCAAAAAGGCATAATTGCCAATCTCATCAATCGGGCAAATTTGCAAAGTAATTAAGATATAAATAACTGACAGCACCTAAGCAGCACAATGATGATCTACTAGGCATTTCACTCTGCTTCTGGAGAAATGATGTAATTTTTAACATTCTGACATTTCTGCAGGTTCAATCCAAAGTGTTTAATTTTCAACACAAAGTTTAACTTCAAGGGAATTACTAATTGAGCTTACAAGACCACCTAAAATCCCTAGCACAAATTAACAAAAAGTTTAAAGAATTTCAAAACAAGACTACAAGTACAGTTATACTACTGAAATACATCAGCAACACCTAAAAACGAATGATAACAAGGAATTATGAAAATATTACCTTGCATTTCCATGAGAAGTCAATCACTCTGTGACATGGTTCCAGTAATGTTATTCGATCACCCTCCTTGATCTATGGAAACAAAAGCATCAGATCATTCGTTGTATGAATTATCACCAGACACAAAGGGAAAAGAAGGAAAGACCAAAAGAGTGAAAAGGCAAGCTGCCGAATAAGGCTAAAGAAAATAGTCATATTTAGCGAAAGAAAATTTCATAGCTAAATATGATAAACGCATTTAATAGGGCAGAAGAAACAAAAGCTTTTATAGTGGAAATCCAGTAAATAGTTTCAAAGGCTGCAAAGGCTTAAAATGAAATGCAATCTGAGCTTTAACAGTCATTAACCCAATCATTAGTTAAGAGGCCTAATTTTGTATCCAAAAGCTGTTTGGAATTTGAAGAAGTCAAGGAACATATGCAACTTGATATAAACATGTTTTTGCTGTGGCATATTATAAACAGAGAACTCTGGATCCGTGAAACATGTCTTGTGTTTATGCGATTATTGCAATTTCACGTCACGCATTTTCTCCTCATGTCTTGTAGCATGATATTTCCATGTACATACCAAAATTAGACACAAAAGGATTTTATCATCCTGTAGTTCATGTTGGGAGAGGAAGCCATCGAGGAAGTCGACGAAGAGACGAAGAAGAACCAGAAATCAGCAGCAGCAAAACAGCAGCAGAACATGCTTCCAGCAGGAGCACGGTCGACCGGGCGGTCGACCGTCAGCAGGAGCAGGCGCACGGTCGACCGTGGTGCAAAAAATTGCACAACGTGCACAGAGGGGTGGCGGTCGACCGGGCCGGTCGACTGCAGGAAGAGACCGGTCGACCGAGCGGTTGACCGACTGAAGTGACCCAACTCTCGGTTGGGAACGGTCGACCGGCCTGGTCGACCGGTGCATAGGGTCGATTGACCGGCCGGTCGACCAACAGTCGGGTCTGCTGTTTTCGGAAAGGGTTATTTTGAACCCTATAAAAGGGCTGTTTTGATTTCTAGGGTTTGTATCTGAGAGTAATCTTAGAGAGAGGGGTTTGTATGCAATCAGGGAGGAGAGCAGAGCAGAGGCAGAGCTTTCCCGATCCCCGTTGCTGTAAGTTGTAATTGATTTGTAGAAATCAATAAACCCTCCCCCCTTTCATTGCCCCGAGGACGTAGGCATCAAGACCGAACCTCGTTAAATTGTTGTTTCGTGTGTTTTCTCTGGATTTTTTATTTGTGCTGGTTTTGGGAGATTGTTCTTCGTGCTTGGGAGATTCAGGGATTCCTCTGTTGGGTTGTTGTCGTTGGCACAACAAGTGGTATCAGATCTTTCAGGTTTCGCTTGGGATTTCTGGAGATTGGGAGGGCTCGAGATCTGATTCGGTGGAGATCGTGTGTCGATCTCAGATCAGAGGTAGCGGTATTCGTGGGATCGTGTGTCGATCTCAGAAGGACGCAAGGAGTGCTCAAGGAATCTGTGGTGAAGTAGATCCAGTGAGAAACTCAATCTAGGATTTCGGAGAAAAGGTAAAAATTCAATTTTATCGAAATTGTGATCTATTTCAGTTGGTTTATTCTGCATAGATAGAGGATCAAGTAATCTAGATGACAGAAGAAGCTACTTCAGTTAAGACCATGCATCCTCATCCGAGGATTGACGTGGTGAAGTTTAATGGCACAAATAATTTCGGGATGTGAAGATGTGAGGTTATGGATGCCCTGATGCATCGAACCTCGAGGATACTCTCCTTCTGAAGAAGAAGAGAAGCACGACCACTGATGAAGAGTGGGCAAAGATGAACAGGTCAGCGTGTGGGTTGATTCGTTCATGTTTATCGCAAGACATAAAATATCTTGCACAACATGAGACGTCGGCTAAGCATCTGTGGGAAACCCTTGAGAAGAAATATCTGACCAAGAGTGTCGAGTCAAGACTGCAGCTTAAGAGTAAGCTGTATCAGTTTCAGATGAAGAAGGGGAGCACAGTGAATGAGCACATCAACCGATACACGAAGCTTCTTACAGATTTGGTGAGCGTGGATGACGTGGTAGAAGAGGAAGACAAGGCGATCATCTTCCTGAACTCACTCCCAGAGGAAGAGTATGAGACATTCACTCTGACCTTTATTAATGGTAGGCAGACTCTGGACTACCATGAGGTGTCATCTGCACTAACAAGTTATGAGACGAGGAAGAAGGAGAGACATCCTTCTCAGTCAAGCTCATCGGCGGAGACACTGGAAGTAAGAAGCAAGGGTCCATCTAGGAAGGGCAGTGATGAAAGGGGAAGATCGAAGTCCAGGTTGGGCTATAGGGATCTGAGGAAGAACCAGTGTGCCTTCTGTAGAGAGATAGGGCACTGAAAAGTGGACTGTCCGAAGTTCAAGGGGAAGAAGAAGGAGTGGAAGGCTGAAGCAAATCTTGCAAAGGTGATGAATACTCAGAGGAGTAGTTCACAGGCAGATGGATCAGATTCGGACTCATCAGGTTTCTCATTTTCAGTCAGTTCTTCCATCATTGGTAACTCATGGAAAGATGAGTGGATTCTGGATACAGGTACAACATACCATACGTGCCCTAATAGGGGTTGGTTTTCTAGCTTTGAGAAGCTGGAGGGGTGTTCGGTCGTTATGGGAGATGATCACCCATGTAGCGTGGAGGGTGTAGGTACAATCCGAATCAGGATGTTTGATGGGATGGAAAGGGAGCTGAAGGGAGTGAGGTATGTACCTCAGTTGAAGAGAAATCTCATCTCCATGGGAACTTTGGAAGCATCGGGCATGGTGATATCTGTTCGAGATGGCGATCTCAGGATGATCAGAGGCTCGATGGTGATGATGAAGGACGTCCGCCGAGGCAATCTTTACTACTTGAAGGGTGTACGATTACAGATCAGGTGGAGACTTCGAGTTTCTCAGATGATGGTGGCCCGGAGGTCTGGCAAGGAAAGGTCGGACAGGAAGAAGAGAAGTCTTTGCAAGCTCCTGCAAAGATGGAATGGCTGGAAGGTGTTGCTACCTGCAAGTTAGAAGTTGGACACAGCGTTCTGGATAAGAAGAAGGTGAGATTCAGCAACAGTACTCACCGCAATGAAGGTCTTCTTGATTGTGTTCACATGTGCGTATGGGGCCCTGCTAAGACGGCATCGCTTGGAGGTAACAGGTACTTTGTCTCTTTTGTTGATGGTTCATTTAGGCAGTTGTGGATATATCCCATGAGACAAAGGAGTGAAGCCCTAGATGTGTTGGTGAAGTGGAGAGGAAGAATGGAGAGGCATATAGGTAGGAAGATAAAGGAGCTAAAGATTGGTAATGTTAGAAAGGACATGTACCAATTCCTACGATTTGGCCAGAACACAGGTATTGTGACTCACTTCACAACAGGTAAAGATGGGTTGGCTAAGGATGTAATCCGTTTCTTGCTGGAGGAGGTTCGGAAGTTGTTGTCTAATGCAGGATTAGACAGGTCGTTTTGGGCTGAGGCGACTGAGTATGCTAGCCATCTCATGAATAGATCGACTGCGATTGGAGGTAAAGCTCCATTGGATATTTGGTCTGGGGAAGCTGCTCAAGATCATGATGTGCTGCGGAAGTTTGAAAGTCCGACCTACTTCAGTGCCAAGAATGGCAAGGTGAATCCGCGAGCAAAGAGGTTTGTCTATTTGGGCGTCAAGAGGAACAGCTACAGGTTGTGGGACCCCGAAGACAAGAAGATTGTGATGAGCAGGCATGTTACATTTGGAGAAACTTCAGTGTTGAAGTCCACCGTCTCTCAGCAGGTGGAGAGGACGGAGACCAAGGAAGTATCGCAGCGGGTGGAGGTTGATGCTACTCCATCATCTCCAGTTGGTTCGGCATCAGTGAAGACTTCACCGGATGTGACACCGGGTGGAGATCATGAAACTAAGGGGATGCTGAACAGGTTGAAGACATTATTGAGGATGTCGAGTTGTTTGCAGCTATTGGAATTAAGGTGAAACCACGCTTGTGGGGAAGGAAGCATGAATCTCAAGCTTGTGATCGCGACAAGCTCAAGTTGAAGGCCGTTGTTCTCCATGGTGGTCGGGAAGAGGTTCATATGACTCAGTCTGACAGGTTCACTGCTGCAAATACAGGTACTAGTGCTTGAGCTTGATGAAGCTCATCTCAATGAACTACGGTCGGCTTGATCCTTTTGGGCAAAGGTACGTAGGCAGCCGTAAAAGCGCAGCCATTTGGTGATGCAACCCGTATGAAGCTATTTGGGTTCTCGAGAAGCAGTTTGGATCTTCACGTAGAGGTGAAGAGTTATGGCCGATGGAACTTCATGTAGAGGTGGAGAGGCTTCATGTAGAGATGAAGTGTTGTGGCTAGTTGGATCTTCACGTAGAGGTGAAGAGTTGTGGCCGATGGAACTTCACGTAGAGGTGGAGAGGCTTCACGTAGAGGTGAAGTGTTGTGGCCAGTTGGACTTCACGTAGAGGTGAGGTGTTGTGATCTCGACGAACAGGTTAATCTTCCGGTGAGAAGATGTTGAGCTTGCATAGGAGGGGTGTGCATCCAGTTGAAGCCGATGATGTTTGGTGTGCTCTACGCAGACTTGGTTTGGACCGTCAGTGGAAGACAGGTAGACTAGATAGAGCTAGTCAGTTTGGAGAGTCAGTGTTGACTCGTAAGGAAGTCTTCATGAGGTCGTGAAGTTGCGGAGGAGGAGCCACGGTATGGTGATCGGCATGTATGGAAGTTCTTCTAAGGTTAGTGTGGTGGGCCCATAACCCACATTGTAGGGAAGGCATGTGCGATGTTTTTCCAGTGGATAGCTGAGCTAAGGATTTCAAGCCGAGATCGTGTGTCGATTTCGCCCGGTGCGCGCAAGCCGAGATCGTGTGTCGATTTCGCCGAGATCGTGTGTCGATTTCGCCAGGTGATAGACTGGGGTACGTTGAAGATCGGCTCAGATTTGAAAAATCTTCACCGAGGTGGAGAATTATTAGGGGAGGAAGTCGTCGAGGAAGTCGACGAAGAGACGAAGAAGAACCAGAAATCAGCAGCAGCAAACAGCAGCAGAACATGCTTCCAGCAAGAGCACGGTCAACCGGGCGGTCGACCGTCGGCAGGAGCAGGCGCACGGTCAAGGTCTAAGGCGGTATTTAGAAAATTATGACACACTTGTAAAAATTTGTGGGATGCCTTCCTCGTTTTTGGGTGGAAACATCCGTTCCCATGATTTAAGGGAATATTTTAGGATTTCCGAACCTTAGAAGACTTTTATGAGAAAACGGTAAAGGTCTAAGGCGGTATTTAGAAAATAAGCCATAATTTTTTTTTTTATCATGTAATCAATTTTCTTTCTTTCTTTGATAATCTCTAAGGATAAAAATTGATTCAGCATGATTGTCCTATTAAGAAAAGAAATCCATTTCATTTAACAAGATTACAATCGTCAATTTTAATTCTAAACTCTCTTAAAACTGAAACAAGTAACACTATTAGACTAATCCTCACACTTGAAGCTTCCCAATGAACGGTTTCCACACTTCATCAGAGCTCCCCCCAACCTCCACGGCCTTCCTACTCTCCTCCCTCATTCTCTCCGCCGACCGCCGCAGCTCCTCATCCTCCATCATCTCTCTCACTCTCCTCCCAATCTCCTCCCCACTCACCACTCCTTCCTCTGCCTCCCACCACCACTCCTCCATCCAAACCCCAACCCTGCTCCTCCTCACCACCTCCCCGTTCACCCTCTGGTCTGCCCCCCTCGGCCACGCCAGCACTCTCACCCCGGCCATCGCCGCCTCCGTCACCGAATTCCACCCGCAATGGCTCACAAACCCCCCGACCGCCCGGTGCCGCAGTATCTCCTCTTGCTCCACCCACCCGTTCACCACCATTCCCCTCTCCTTCACTCTCGCCGCATACCCTTCCCCCAATAACACCTCCAAGTTCGTCTCCTCCTCCTCCTTATCGACCTTCTTCGTCTTGATCACCCACAAGAACCTGCATTGGCTCCTCTCCAGTCCAGCTCCCAACTGCTTAATTTGCTCTGCTCTCATCGCCGTCCGGCTGCCGAAACTGACGTAGACCACCGATTTGTCTGGCTGCGCGTCGAGCCACGGCAGGAGAACAGGGCGGGGGTTTAATCCGATCGGCCGCAGCGGCCCAATGGGGAGCACCGGCGGGAGATCGGGCGTGACGCGGCTGGCATTGAGCGCAGCGAGCGTCTCGCCCTCCATCGCCTCGAAGGTGTTGATGAGAATGCCGTCGGCCCGCGGAAAGCTCCGGCTGTTGGCCAAGAACTGGTGGGTGAAGAAGTGATTCGGGTCGTGGAGGCCCGGGACGATGGAGGCCCTCGGCACGGTCCATAGGCCCGGGACATCGATGTCGCTGATGGTGCCGTCGCTGGCGTCAAAGTAGGTGGGGAAGTACGCGTAGAGGGAAAGCATTGCGGCGGAGGTGGTGAAGAATATGAAGCAGGGGAGGGAGAGGGCGTTGGCGAGGGGGACGAAGGCGGAGGCGAGGCCCATGTCGACGACGAGGGCGGAGACGGCGGAAGACGAGAGGAGAGGGGGGAGGAGGTGAGCGGAGCGGATGATGGCCTCGTAGCGGAGGTAGAAGGGGTCGGCATCGGCGGGGAAGGCGGAGGGGTCGAGTTGGGTGAGGGGGAGGTCGAGGGGGCGGATGGTGGGGAAGGAGGCAAGGAGGTGGGAGAGGTGGAGGGACTCGGCGGAGGAGACGGTGGGGTGGGCGGTGATGAATGATACGGTGCAGCCGCGGGCGGAGAGGGCGGCGGCGAGGCGGGAGAATGGGGCCAGGTGGCCCATGCCGGCGGAGGGGAGGAGGGCGAGGTGGGGAATCTTCTTCTTGTTCTGGCCGCCGCTGGTCATTATTGAAGTGTGAGATGTTGTCTTGTTGATTACTGCAAATGAAAATTTATTTGTAGTAGTACTATTGATGAGAGAGATGCATTGCATTTTGCAAAGACAATCTCTGGTCAAAACTTGAGTATCAAGTCAGCCAAGGGAGCACGACTCTTTTGGCATGCACAATTCATAATTCTACATAAAAAAGTTTGACTGGGAGCTCATCCAACCACTCCATCGGCAGGAGCAGGCGCAGGGGTTGTTGTGGTTGGCACAACAGTTCCCAATCTTAGAAGTTTCTTTCAGTTACATTATTATTCTAAGTGAATAAAGTATAATTACATTTACCTATATATATTTTAAAAATTAAAACATTTATTTAATTTTGGAGTCTTGAAATAGGTGATACCGAGAGGGTTATCATTCATTAACACTAGAACAAACAAAGGTTAGGATCTTTGTTCCCAGAGAGAAAAAGGAAGGGGGAAAAAAAGAGAGAACAAATGTGATAAAGTACATAAACTCAATGTTCCTTGAACTGCACAGTCGACATACAACACATAATAGAAGAGTTAATATATGCAAAAACTGAGCAATTCTTACTGCATCACCAAGTAGTCCATAAACCGAAAGAACGAAAAGAGTTTGATCCATATCGCATGCGAAGTAGTACTTGAAATTCATTAAGCAAACTTGAGCTATTGCTGCTTTCCGTTGCACTTGACAAGTGCATATACCAAATAAGATTTACATAGATTTACTTGATGAATGGCAAAAAAAAAAAAAAAACTTGTATTCATTGATTATAGTTACACAGGAAACATAGTTCTCTCTCTTTCTCTCAACCAATGATCACTGCCCAATCCAGGTTTTGGCTCCCTGGATTCTGTTGGGATCGGGTTGCCTCCTTCTTGCGTTGGACCGTGTGATGGTCCAACGCAAGATCAGCCGTCCAATGTGGGGATGCTTCCAGATTAAATTAGAGTTTGGATTAACATCTAATTCCTCCGTTTCCCTCCGTTATATTATCAGAGAAGGAAAAAATAAAATAAAAAAGAAACAACCGACTCATTTTGGAAAAGGAAATCAACCGACTCGTCGACTTCTCCGAGTGCGACTCGTCGACTTCTTCTTCTTGGAAAAGGAAATCAACCGACTCATTTTCTCTCTTCTTCTTGATCAGAATCTCCGTTCTCATTGTGTTACATGCACAGAAAAACGAAAAAAAAAAATCATTCCTCTTCTTTCTCTCCCACTGCAACTCGGGGGAAAAAATTCAAAACCCAAGCCATCTCGCGTGCTTCATCCTCTTGCTTGACATCATCCTCCTGCTCGTTTGAGTCGGAACCCAATCCTTCACATCATTCTCCGACAAGTCCACGTTCTCCAACATCGCCGCTGCCGAGGACGATATCCATGAAGGACTGCATCGGGGTGCTGGCGGCGGCCAGAGTCGACGTGGATAGGAACGAGCGGGCGCGGCAGTAAGCTGACCCAGTTGCACAGTGCAACGGGTAAGATATGAACACAAATTAGCATGTGAATTTGCATAATTTTAAGGTTGTTTTTCTTTGTAAATTCTTTTTTCCACCATGTAGAATTAAGTTCCTTCGCTTGCGCTGCATGCACACAAAAAATGAAATAGTTGCTTTTTACGAGGTAATTTTTTCACACAGTTGCCAAGCTTTCAAGGGAACATGAAACTTGTTTGGAAAAAATGAGAATTAGCAAAATTTCTATAGGGAAAATTTTTCTGCTCATAGATTATTAGTATAGGATTAAACTTTGCTAATATCACATGCTGTAGGCAAAACTTACATGTATAAGCAAATTCACACAGTTGCGACGCAAACTTTTCTATATGTAAAATATTTCCTGCACGCAAATTCACATGTATTTTTGCTTAGAGATTGTTTAGATATGCACTGTATATGAAAAAAAATTAATTCACTGTTCAGATATTTTTTATGAAGGAATTTAATTCACTGGTCAGAGAATTTAACTTCATTGTTCAGATATTATTTAGATATGCACCATATATGCAAAAAATTTAATTCACTGTTCAAAGATTTAGATATATTATTTTAATTTATTATATTTCTGCTCAATTTTTTTATGAAGGAATGAAGAATGTATGGCAATCTTACTAGAAGATACGCCTTCTATCGGAAGCAATCCAAATCAAAGATTAGGTGCACCTCAGATAGGGATGGAGTTTACTGATGATGACAAAGCTTATAAGTTCTATAACGAATATGCACGCAACATTGGATTTTAGTGTTCGGAAGAATCAAATAAGGAAGAATTCAAAAAATGTTGTCATATATAGAAGCTTCACTTGCAATAGAGAGGGTCATTATCGACAAAAAACCCCACTTCAGCAGCCAAAATATCAGAAATTAGATGAAAGAACAGGTTGTCTTGCCCACATGTCCATCAAGCTATGTAAAAATGGTACCTATAAGGTGGATTCTTTTGAGCCGGAACATAATCATGCAAAGGCCACTCCGTCGAAAAGGCATTTATTGAAGTCGCACAGACATATCACTGATGCACAGAAATCATTGGCTAATATTGCAAATTCTGTTGGAATTAGCGCCAAGGACACTTACAATCTTATGGCTAAACAAGTTGGAGGACATCGACAATTGAGTTTTCTTCCAGATGATTACAAAAATTATCTAAGAGAAAAACGTGACCATGATATGACATTAGGAGATGCCGGAGCTATCATGCAGTACCTTCAAAATTGTCAAAGAGAGAACCCATCATTTTACTATGCTATGCAGTTAGATGAAGATGATCAGATCACAAATATATTTTGGGCCAATGCAAGGTCAATATTAGATTATGATTTTTTTGGTGATGTTGTATGTTTTGACACAACCTACAAGACAAACTCATATGGTAGGCCTTTTGCACCTTTTATTGGCGTAAATCATCATAAAGAAACTATAATATTTGGTGCGGCACTTCTTTACGATGAAAAAGTGGCGTCTTTCAAGTGGTTATTCGACGCCTTCAGTCATGCTATGAGTGGAAAATTTCCAAAAGTAATATTGACAGATCAAGATGCAGCAATGAGTAAAGCTATATCTGATGTGTGGCCGAATACTGTTCATAGAATCTGTGTGTGGCACATGTACCAAAATGCCGCAAAGCATTTAAGTCATGTTTTCAGTGGTTCATCGAGTTTTGAGCATGATTTTAGTCATTGTGTATATGAATGTGAGAATGAGGAGGATTTTTTAGATGCATGGGATCAAATGCTAGAAAAATATGACCTCGTTGATAATGAATGATTGAATAACTTACTTAAAGATCGAGAGAGATGGGCTTTAGTTTATGGACGTCATTCATTTTGTGCTGAAATGAAGAGTACTCAAATAAGCGAAAGTTTGAATAGTGTAATAAAAAAGTATTTGCATCCTACACAAAGGTTGCTTGATTTTTTTGGACATTATGACAGACTTATTGAAGAAAGACGTCATAAAGAGCTCGTTTCAGATTTTCATGCAAACCAAGGTACACCAAAAGTTTTCTTCTCAGATTTATTAAAGCAAGCTGCATCTTTGTATACTCCTAAGGTGTTTAAGTGGTTTGAGGTGGAGTATGGATTATTTCTTAACTGTATTTTGCATGATGGTTTTGTTGATGGATCAATACATGAATATAAAGTTACTAGCAAAATAGTCAAGAAAGGAAAGGAAGTGAAGAGGGAACATAGTGTCAGATATGATTCTTCAGATGATTCTATAACATGTATCTGTAAGAAGTTTGAGTTTGCTGGTATTCAGTGTTGTCATGTTTTGAAGGTCTTAGATATCAAGAATGTGAAAGAGCTTTCACAAAAATACTATTTGAAAAGGTGGTATAAGGATGCTAAAGCCGGGATAATGGTAAATAATGAAGGATCTAATCAAATAGATCCAAATGTATGTGCAGCTAATCGATATTCTTCATTGATGCATACATACAATTATATTCTTGCAAGAGCTTCACAAAATAAAAAGGCATACCAATTTATTCATGATTTGGCGGAAAAACTTATGAAGAAGGTAGAAACATATGTGACAGAGCAAGATGACAAAGAGGATCCACACACTACACCCTCTCAAGATCAAAATCAAAATCAGGTTCATAGTGAAATCATCACTGCTACATCCTCTATTTCGTCTATGAATGTTGCAAGTGATAAAAATGCAGCCCAAGAACGTCATACAAATAAGAACTCAATAAATTCTACAAATGTGATGGGAATAAGAAAAAAGGATTGTGGTCGAGGTGTCAAGCGATATTTGGGTGCACTTGAGAAGACCAAAAGAAAAGAAGCACAAGAGGTACGTATTTAGTGTATGCATTTAGTTTTAATAAAAATATTAGTCTACATTTTTTTTATTCTCAAATAACCATATTCTACTTTACCAAATTAGGTCCATCAAACAATTTTGATATGTCGAAAAACAATTTGCCACTTTTAACTTCAAATTGCATGCTGCCAAATCAAGTTGGCTCCATGGGGTGCAATTCAAATAATGTGTCACTTTTACCTTCAAATTGCATGTTGTCAAATCAAGTTGGCTCCATGGGGTACAATTCTATATATGGAATGCAACAACATAATCATGTCCAGGTATCTTCAAATTTTTTTTGTATAATACTGGAAGTTTATTAATGATTTGTCTATAAAAAAGATAACATGTTATAACATTTGTAATCAAATTTCTAGGGACCCTTTGGCTCAGCTTCTCAACTTCTTGGTGCCATACATGGTGCTTTTCTACAAGGATTCCATGGGATAAATATGGCTAATCAGGTTTATTTGATTTAGTTCATATAAATGATTGACTTAATTTTCAGTTTATTTTAATTAAAATTTACTTTGATAAAATTTTTATTTTATATACAGGAATCTATGCTTCCTAATACATATCAACTATTTTCGTGTGAGAATATCCAAACAAGTCCGGATGGGTCTTCCTCTCATGATTTCAAAACCAATGCAAAAAGTAAACACTAATGATCAAGAGCTTGATATTATCAAATTTTCCTATAGGTAAAATATTTTTACTATTCTTTATTGAATTAATGATTTAGAAAATTTTAATTACATTAATTTTCTTATTGACGTTGTTCCCATACTCATTAAACTTTTTAATTACAGGCTTTGGATCCGGTAGACAATGAAAGGAAATGAGGATTTATACTCTTTCGATGTTGCTTGAAGACTATGCTACAAAAAACTATTGACTTCTCTTAGAACTTCATTAGAGAGTTTTTGATCTTAGTTTGCACATCTCTTGTTACTTGTTTTTGTGTCAGAACTTGTTTCTGTGTTCTGATTATGAACTTGTTATGAACTTTTTTTTTGTCATGTTATGAACTTATTTTTGTGTCATGTTATGAACTTGTTTCTATTTTAGTTTCTGTGATATGCATTTGAATTATATCAGTTTTTGAGCTATATCAGTTTGTGTTAGAACTTAGTGCTAATTTAGTTTAGAGTTATACTAGTTTCTGAGATATGATTCTTCAGGGAGACATGACTTGTGATATATATTGATGTATTAGGTTTCTTCATGACGAACATGTCTGTGGATTCTTGAACCTGGCAATCATCACTAACAGGGACCCATCAAACGAGACCTGCAGGTTTGGGGATTGAGATCATGCCTGAGGATTTTGCAGCCTCCTTGAGAGCCACACTGCTATACGTTGTTGTTTCTGTTGGAACGAGAGATTATTATCAAGGAAGATAGCCGAGAGATCGTCGAGTTGATTGCCAATGAACTTGACGACGAAAGGCGAAGGGAACAGCAGCAGGAATAGCAGCAGCAACAGAAAACAGGCTGGTCGGTCGACCGGACCGGTCGACCGACGTGCACA
>JAVJIF010007748.1:0-83985 GCA_038442645.1 Agave tequilana | reverse complement strand
AAGAGAACCGCAGCCGCGTCTCTCAGAGTGATTCAAAGCTGCGTCCATCAACAAAAGGGACCCATTCTGGGGGTCTCAGTGGGAAAGCGCATAATAGAGGAAAGCTGCGGTCCTGAGGCTTGAGTCTTCAGCAAAGAGGCCTATCAGATTCCACAGGTACCTTGGAGTTGCGTCGACATGGTGAGATGATGATGGATTTGCACCGGGTCAAAAAGCCAGCGTCGCGTCCTCTTATATGTCTGCGCCAGTTTTAGGAGCGTAAGACCACATTCTTGATGCATCCTGATTCCTGCGCCTGGATAAAGTTAAGGACTGCGGCCAGTGAGTCACACTCAAAGCTGCGTCTCTTCGCGTCAACTTGAACCTCATCTTCACTGGCAGGTCAAAGTCGCGTTCCTCAGAACCGCGTCTCTCTTTGGAACGACGTTGCGTTTCATCAAACGAACTAAGCTCTACCTAAGTCTGTTATTCACAGTCAGTAAGGGTGCACACCAAAATCTGTGATTGAGAGGTCGGATTCATCTACGGCGGGCAATGAAGTGGAACGAAAATTTCAATGACTTTTATTATTCAAATATGATAAAAGTAAATAAAACACTCTTGTGTGAATAGAGTGTCCTTTTCTTTACAAAAAGGAAAAGAAGAAGAAGGCTAAAAATCCTGGTTCGCCAAGAACGAATTTGTTCTCTAAGGCGATGTATCTCATGTTGACGCGCCTTCTCAGCTTCCATGAGAGCCTGGGCCGTAGTTCTCCTCGGATAAAAATCTCTTCGCAGCCAGCTGCACTCGTAGGGATTCCAGCTCGGAGGAATTAACAGAGAGATTTTCCTCAACTTGCGCCTTGGCAGCCTCTAATTCCGCTAGCCCTTTTCGAAATTGGCCAACTTCTATTCATTGATAGCAATCAAGGCCTCAGCTCTGGCTATGGTAGCTCGAGCATCGAGGATAACCTGCTTCGCAGCCTGCATGACCATCTCGGACTCCTTTGACTCGCCAGTTAGCTTTCGATGGTCAGCCTGGAGACATTGGAGAAGACGGGTCCTTTCAGCTATCTTTTCTTCCATCTCCCTTCGCTCTTGCTCTTGAGCAGCAAGGAGCCTGGTTAGAGTTCCCGGGCCTCGTGAAATGAGCCAAATTCTCCAGGGATCTAAACTCTTTCAAGTCATGTCCCAACTGCTCCACCAGCAGCAGACACGCCTTGGCTGGTGAAGGGCCTCCGGTTAAATTGATGTTCTCGACCAGATTTTCGAGAAACATCCGGGCGAATTCGAAAGAGCTATTCCCAGACAGAATGAGATCAATACATGATCGCATAGAGGCAAAGAACTGCTGCACCACTTGACGTGTCAGTTCCCCCATGGTATCACCGCCTGAAAAAATTTCTGCTGAAGTACTTCCCGATCTCCTTTCTATCACAGGCGAGGGATGTAAACCGATTCTTTCGGTACAGGAGTAGGGTCAAACAACAGGCGCGACAGAAGCTGAGATGGTCACCGGCACTTCCGGGACGGCTGCCGTCATAGCAGCCTCCACGGCGGCTGAAGTAGCAGCGAACCTGGCTTCTCCGGAACCCTCAGTCGAGGGTTGAATTGCACTACCTGCGGGCTCAACGCTGGCTGCCTCTGCTGAGTTGACGCTGACTGCCAAGTCCTCTGCCTGAGCTTCCTTGGCGCTCCCTGCAAATCACCAGAACGTCAGTCATGACAATAAAAGAAAAATATTCAAAGCGTCAATATTTTCTTACCAAGCCGAAGGTCCGAAGACGGCAGATCCCGGGGCAAATCTTGCAAGGTTGAAGCCTCCCCAACCTTAATAATTGCCCTCTCTTGAGGCATCTCAGCAGCAGCCTCAACACCCTCCTGCTGGGCCAGCTTCTGTATCATCTCCTCGATATGGGAGGAAGTCGTAGCCTCGCTGTCCACGGCCAACCCTGCAGCATAAAGAGAAAATGTCGGAACCTGTTCCCTAGTTAAAAAGGGAAACCAGGTCAACAAGACTATAAGAGTACCTTCAGTAGGAGTAGTTGCCGCTTGTGATAACGCCGTCACTGGATCACACCCGTATATTTCTTCCTCCGAGATATGTGAGAATTTGCTCGGATCTGGAAGAGCAGGTTCATCACCAAAATTGACTTCATCACCTGAATCATATTCGTCCTCTCCGGACGATGAAGACGATAGTTCAACGCGAGAAGCCTCGGCAATTGAGGCCTTGCCACTAAAGACCCCAGTAGTGGGACTGGGATCAACTACCCTCAAGCTGGGCATTAATACAACAGGAGACCTAGGCTGTTGTGCCTCATCTCTCCTATCATAAGCTGAAGAAGACCCGGGTTGAGTTGAGACCCCTGGAATCTCAACGTCACTCCTTCCCACCAGGTCAGCCTCAAGTTGCTCAGCCTCATCGGTTGCCATGGGCTCATCAGCAAGCTCCCCTTCTTCTAAAATTACGGGGCCCTTGCTGCGCAATCCATGAGTACGAACAAGGGGGGCATTATCTTCCTCCTCTTCTTCCCTCTGCTATTCGATACGGAGGGGACGGCCTCTTCAGCCGCCAAGTCTTTCCTGGCCCTCTTCGAGGCAGGCTCAGCCGTGAAGTAGAAGAAGGCTCAGCTTGGAGAGTAACGCCATGAGGACGTTTTTGCACCGTCTGTCGACGCCTTCTGGCAGACTGCTCCCTGGGTACTGCTGCTCTCGGCTCCCCTCTGGCCTCCCTCTGAGCCGCCTGATATTCATCAAGGCCTCGCGAGCGTTTGTTGGACGCCACCTTCTCCTCATAGGACGCATTAATGCTTTTAATGCATGAACGCTCCATTGAGTAGCCAAGCATCTTGTTAGCCTAAAAATACCAGTGCAGAAGCTAAGGCTTGCATAGCAGTTCGACGTCTTATGAGGTAAACGGAAAAGAGCCTGTGTCCCCCCAGCTACGCTGTAATACCAAGCCCGAGCACCTTCAAACAGATTTCCACTGAAGGCAAGCTAAGTGTTAGGGTTACCGACATATAGTTGGTCATAGCCAAACTGTCGGGCGAAACGATTCGGCATATAAGGCTCGATCGTGCACGAGTTCCCCTGCCGAAAGAGCAGATACACGGGCCGGATATTGATGAGCCACCAGAAGACTCCCGACGGCAGCCTCGTGAAGTCGTCCGGACCCACAATGTCGGCGAACTTATCCCCATAAGCAGCATCTGTAATCTCGGGGAAGCAACAGTTGAGATGATAATTGGAAGCGTTCAAAATACACTTCCGGACGTAGAACATATAGTTGTTACACCAGCTCGAACTCTCCAGCCACTGCACAAAAGGGACAAACCCTTCGCATCGAGACACTGGCGTCATCAGTGAGGGGCAGTGCATCACGTACCAAGCCATTAAGTACGTGTAGGGAAGCTCGATCCGAGGGTTAGGGGTCTTCACTCTCGGCCTTCCCTCTGAATCGACCTCTGGCTTACCTTGGGAGTCGACGATGGCCTCCACCCTGCACAGGCTCTGAGTCAGGGCCCGCAACCCGCTTTGAATACCGACCACCATTGCCGGAAGGAGAGTTATGGACCTACCATAGGCCAGCAGCACCGCCGGATACACCACGTCGGCAACAATCACCTCATGCGGCAGTGTCGGCACAACACAGCGCTTCAACCACAGCATGAGGAAACCCGCCAGCAGTGCCCGGTTAGAAATGGGGATCTGGGCCTGGTGATGGAAACTTTCAAAAACCGTGTCAGGTTTGAAAGTATCTTCGTTTGACTCTGTGGTATAAGAACTCATAGAGGCGTCGATCCTCTCGGCGATTTCTTCGTCAGAGCTGGGAGCCAGACTGGTCACCGAGTGATCTTTCTCAGTGATGCCATTAAATAAGTAGCTCGCCAAGACAGCTGCTTAACTCCCCTAGCCCTCCAGGAAGTTATTTGACCGCAGATGTGGAAATGACACAGCACCTCCCAATAGGTCTCATATACACGAGGGCATTCTTTCTTCAAGAGATGAAGCTCCTCAGAGGTGGGGACGTATTCCTCATAAGGAGCATCCCCATTACCAACCCCGAGACTTCATATAATTCATGCAGGGCGAGCCCCATTTCTCCAACCGGGGTGAAGAACGTCCCCGTCGAAGGGTCGTAGTGCTCCAGGATCCCAAAGAAATTTTGGGAATTCTGTGGGATGCCATATTGCACAGCCCTGACTGCTTGGTACAGTCCCACCTGGTCCAATAGACCTCCGAGTTCGGCAAGGATAAAGCTCACCATCTTGCCCCACCAGTACTTGTCAGTGGGATGAACCCAACCGAGCGGGCGGAAGTCAGTGGGAAAATCACCCCCTACCTTCATGAATTGATTAATAAAGGTAGTGCTGAGCTGAGGGGTTTCCCCTACTGGGTAATCAGACCTGAGTAGTTCAGGGAACAGGCTGAAAACTTCCCTTCCATGACCGGCAACATGTACCTTCTTGGCGCCCAAGATGCCGAGAGAGACATTGGGGACAGGTCGGGCAATCTCCCATTCCATTGCCCGGGGGACAGACATGTGCTGAAGATAGGATAGAGGGTACATTCTCTCCATATTGGAAGAAAAAATTTCCTATCCCCTATCTGGCGAAGCCACTTGTAGTCGCCATCATGCAAGACGTAGCCGCCCTCGCCAATATTATCGCCAAAGAAGAAGACGGGTTTCTTCAATGGAATGCGCGAATCCGTCTTAAATTCTGCGTCGGTCATAAGTTCCCGGAGTGTCGCCATGTCGACTTTGGAGAGCCTCTCCCTTCGCCCCTTCGGCTTATCAGCAGTCACAGGAGCAGTCCTTTGCAACACGAAGGTTAAGTTGCGGTCAGCACCACCTACGTGCCCAAAGTGACACTTTTTGGAGAGAGGATCAGCGGAATATCGCACTGCAAAAAGGAAAGGACATTTGATCAGAAATCTGAAAGGAAATGATTAAGTGTCCACAACTTGAACGCAGAAGTAAACTCAGGCGCGGAAACCATCAAAACCCGCGTCCAGACCCGAAGGTCGCAAGGCTTGCATAGAGCCCGCGTTTTGAAGATCCAAGACTTATGAAAAATCTCTAAGTACTTGGGCTCAGATGCAAGATTCATGAGGACCAGCGTCTGATTTCACAAGACGCAAGAGTCGTAAGAAATCTGCGTCTGAATCCTTTATACTTAGAAACATTCTAAGTGTTGAATCCGAAACGCAAGGCTTACTGAGGCCCTGTGTTTAACAAGCAGACGCAGATTCAAGCAGATGAAAGCAGCAGGGTCATCAAACCCGCGCCTTGACCGCGTCTAAGAATCAAACACGGTTTCGAATCCGTGTTGGCAGTTCTTCTTCAAAAAAAAAGGGGATTTTTAGAGTTCCATAGACCCTTTTAATGGTGGAAATCAAGTCCGATCGCTTTATACCTGAAATAGGGGCTTCCTGCAAGGAGGAACCGCCCCTTTGAGTCTCAGCGGCGACCGCCCGTGAAGATGAAGCAGTTTGCTTAGCCTTGGGCGCCATTGCGAATCAAAAATCTGATGTTAGATGGAAGAAGAGAGAACAAAGAAGCTCTTTTCTCAAACCCTAGCAAAGACGCTCGTAGACGAAGGAGAGACTAAATGATGACTCTCTTGACGACTGTTGCCATTTATAGGCACGTCGATTCGCAAAGATACGCGGCGCTTGGCTCGACGTCGAATCACCGCCAGACGCGTGGACAGCGCATTTAATGCCGCATGAAGTTCGCACGCCAAAAAGAAGGTGTCCCATCGGCTCCACAGGACACGGGGCAGTGCACTCATGGCATGGCACGGATTCGTACCCAACAGTCACGCCTCTTCAATGGATGCGTCCCTTCAGCAAAGCCATTGTTGCGTTCAGAAAGTCGCATTTTTACTCCAAAAAGATGCGTCTCTCCGAAGTTCGCATCCTTCCAAACCCAGACAAAAATCGCGTCTGCCTCATGGAATAACAGTCGCGTTTTCATTTCCAAAAAGATGCAGTCCTATGAAAGTCGCATCTTTAAAAGCTGGCGTTCAGTCCTTTCTTCTGCAAAGCAGTTCAACAGTACACTGGCACAAGCAGACGAACTATCCACCCCTGGCTAAAGTGCACCCACGACAGACTTAAAAGCAATCGGGGAGGTTTAGACTGTGTATCTAGACACTCCACTCGATCAGTTTTGGCGGCTTTAAAGAGTTCTACAGTATACTCAAGAAGGCCATACTCCAAACAAAATCGAGCCCGGAGCATTGTCAGTCCAATCATAAGAGGGGATTCAGCTAGAGTCCAAAGTATTTCAAAATCCGTCCCAGCTAACTGCGGAATATCGAAAACTTTGGAGGGGGTTCTGTAGACTGTCTAAAAATCATTTAAGACAAATTCGTCAAAAGCAGAGTCCCAAACTCCAGACGCAGGGCTAGTCTCAGCCAACACAGCCGCACCAAGGCGTGAGGGTCGAAACCCGCATCTCAGGCAGCACCCAGGCGCGAGGGTCGAAACTCGCGTCTCAGGCAGCACCAAGGCGCGAGGGTCGACACCCGCGTCTCAGCCGCACCAAGGCGCTAGGGTCAAAACCCGCGTCTCAGGCCGCACCGAGGCGCGAGGGTCGAAACCCGCGTCTCAGCCAACACTGCAGCACCAAGGCGCGAGGGTCGAAACCCGCGTCTCAGTTGTAACCGTCCCGGTTATGGGGCTAATCACGACCCACATAATGGGGAAAGTTAGCCCCCATTATGGAGTATTTTTAGGAAGCACGTACGCCCCTGAAACTTCTATAAATAGCCCCGTCGCTATGAAGAAGGGGTCGGATTTTTTTGGAGAAAAGAGCTCTGAGAAAAAAGAGAGAGAGTTCAACCCTTCAGAGAACTTGCTGTGTTCAAGTTAGCCTTTGCCGACAATCTCTTTGAGAGTTTTGGTCGACAGAGCTGTGTTACTCCGTCAACCACCCGAAGAGAAGAGCCCCGGAAGATCTCAACGTTCACCCGGTCAACGAAGAACAAGATTCACTCTCCACCGCCACTTGAAGAACCCAGCCTTAAACAAAGGGAGGATTCAAGACTCAACATCCTCCCTCCCTTGTAATCGGAATACTGATCCGTTGTAATCTCCTATCCAATCAAAAGAATTTTGCAATCGAATCCTTCTTTTCTGACGCGTACAATTATCATATTTTTGACAAGTCAAAGATCGATCCTTTACTTCTATTCATCTGATTTTCAATACAAAAAGGAATTCAAGACAATAGAAGAAGACAAGAAAAAAGTGTCGCTTTCATTTATACATGGAAGTGATACAAGACGCTCTCTTATACAATAAGATTGAGTGTTACAATATAGGAGTACAAAGAAGTCCCTCTCTCAGTAAAAGGTTGCACTCACTCCCTGAAGCATTCTCACCACTCCAAATACAAGATGTTTGGAAGAGCGTCAAAGAAGGGCTGAGCACTATTGTAACGATCGGATGCTGATTACATCATAATGCATGACGTAAACATCGAAGGAGTCCATCGTTGACCAAGAACAATGGTGTTTCTTGAGGTCGAAATGCAGCTGAACCTTCTGATTCCACCCGACCAACTGGTGTAGGCCATGATCCTTCGTTGATGAACATCTCTACCACCAGAAAGTCATCCAATGAACATGGACTTTTCATCGATGTCACTTCTGGGGTAAGATTGGTGAAGGGAGGATTCGAGACCTTACAGGTAACATTTCTTTCCCGTGACCTGCAAGAGGACCATACCCGCCACCATACCCACTGTGACCATGGTGAACCCGGGGGCATGGCCGGTGCATCATGTCCAATGAGGTCTTGACGGATGTCATCAGTCGTACAAATCCTCGTCTCCCATAAACAGGAGCCGTGACTTCTCCTCCAATGGTCGACCATCGAACAAGTTCGCTGGCCGATATATTCTCCCAAGGCCCAGCGAATATGCGAAAGGATGATTGAGGCTACCTGCGAGAAGTAAAAACCAGAAGGTTAGAATTCTGAAACAGAAAGATTGAAGAACAGACGCGGCTATAGCTATAAACTTCAGACGCAGGGATGACTCGCGCAGAAAGTCAAAATCCTGTTGCGACAGAAACAGACGCGATCGAAGTTGTGAATTTTAGATACACACAGATCTGAACGCGGTCTAGTGTTAGACCCGCGTCCAAAATAATTGACGCAAAAGGAACCAGACACAAAAGTTGCCACATCCTTGTTCGAGAAACAAGGGTTGCTACATCCAAGTCTGAAGCCCTTGACCAGAATTTAAGTTCTTTGAAGTCAACAACCTCAAACGCGAGCTCTATATACAAAGCTCGCATCTCACAGTCCAGGTACAGAGTTCATCACACTTGCGTCCAAAGGACTTTAAGTTAGAGTTTAGACTCAGTCAATTCGCGCTTCATCAAGAAATCTAAAAGACGTGACTTCCAAATAATGGGTACACCAGTCAGACCTCAAGAGAAGGTCAAGAGAGTGAATCTCTTCAAGGGACAGCAAAACTGAAACCCATGTTAGGCTGAGTATGTCATGGTGACAATTAATTCCTACCCGCAGAAGAACCCGCTAGAGGTCGAACTTTCTGCATCAAGGCGCGGGTGTAAAAGGTGCTCAGAGGGACGCTTTTTGATCTTAAAATCACTCGACAGTGATAATTGTTGATTGAGATTTCCTGCACACAAAATATAATATTTTAGTTTTAAGAATATGATGTGCAAGTCTCAATTCTAATCCGCGGTAGCAGGGCTATGCGGGTCGTGATCCTCAGGGAGGGACTGCGATGGAAGCGTTAAGCAAGTTTCTCTAAAGTTTTTATTTTTATTAGTTAAGTTAGAAAGGAAGTGGTATTTACAATGAATGGTATTTACAATGAAGTGAAGAAAAGAATTGTGGAAGATGTGGATCTAAACTAAAGGAAGAAAAGAAAGAAAACACGTACGAACCTCTTCAGCCTGCTTACCTTTGATCCGTGCGATGATTTACCTTTTCTCGGAATACTTGCAAGTATGGCGTATAGGATGTTCATCGCCATAAGCCATCAAAGGATCTTCGTTGGCTAGGCAGTCTCGAAGCAGTTGGGTCTCATTGTTCACAAGGCATTAGAGAACACATAGAAGAAAGAAAATAGGAACATAGAAACACAAGAATAAACAAGAGATGAAAAACATAAAATAATAACAAAAACGAACCTTAAATGGATTTCATTAACAATGGAAGATAAGCGGGCTTATACCGCTGTCACCTCAGTACAAGCGAAGACTCCATCCTCCATGAAAGTTTCCTCCACTCTCAGTTACAAAGTTTACAAAAATAAAAACGAAAATAAAATCTAACCTAAAAACTAAACCCTAGCTTTTGGCCCTTTGCTCGCCTCTGGACGACTCTGTACGTTGCACTGCAGGGGGTATTTATAGGTGCAGAAGGAGTTAGAGTCCAGTTACAACTCTCCCACGAAAGCTGATCCCCAGACTCGTCAGAAATGCCGCGGAAATGGGAAATTTGTCGCGGAAACGCGGCACTTTTGTAGCCAAATGCCACGCGCTTTGGCGCGTGGCCTCTCCTGGTCCGTCCATCTGGGCGTTTCCTTCTAGAAATTGCATCCTGGCTCTTAATCTTTGGATTTGGATATAACTTGGGAATCAAGTTACCTAGATTTTGAATTCTCCCAATCTCTTTTAAACGAATTCCTTATCTCTGCACTCTTTTCATTCTCATCTGCAAGAGTTTAGGGTTGGGTAGAAGTCTATCCTTCCCTCATCTTTGATATTTGCAACTTTTAGCCCTTGTATTTTTGCACTTTGACAATCTGCTATTTGCACTTTGACTCTTGGGCTTCAAATATGGGCTTTTGGATCTGGGCTTTTGGGCTCTTTAAGCTTTATTTATTGTTAAAATAATAATTCGAGGCCTGCACACAATAAATTACAAATTATTAATAAATGTGCAGAATTAAATGAATAAATATGAAAATGTGATGGTAAATATGATGATAAAAATGCACTTTTCACTACCAATCACACCCCCACACTTATCTTTTTGCTCGTCCTCGAGTAAAAACAAAGAAAAAGAAAAAGAAATGAAAAGTTAATCTAACCTAACTCACTTTCGTAGGAATCACGATTGCACTTAGCACGTGCAACAAGCCGTTAAACCTCTAGGTTACCCTAGAGGACGAGTGTTGTCTCGTGAGGGTTTTCAGCGGATTACACCCACAAAATCCATAAAAAGAAAAATATTTGAATTATTATTGAAGAGACTAAGTAGTCTATAAGTTTTAGGATCCTCATTTTTATTCATTCTTTAAACTTAGTCCTAATAAAGTCAATTGTTATTTATTTTAGGTAAGGATTAAAATTGAATGTTTGTATAGTCTTTTTCGTTACCAAAAGTCATACGCACCTTTGTGAATCTAGGAATTCCTTAACTTGGACTCTCATGCCTCTTTATTATTTTTATAACATCATCTAATTTTCTTTCGTGTGTAAGTATCAAGGCTTCTTGAGGCCCTCATACCTAACTAATTGACTATTAGATGTGTTAATATAACTTTTTTTTTGGCATGTATAACTCATCTAATTTTCTTTCGTATAAGTATCAAGGCTTCTTGAGGCCCTCATACCTAACTAATTGACTAATAGATGTGTTAATACATGTATAATATTTCTCAGTTTTCTTAGGCTTTCTAATCCACCCATGTAGCGAACTTAAAGTCGGTGGCTTCCAAACCGGTCGGCTTTAGGGCACCAGGTGAGAAAACACCCCACGGACTCAAATTCGAATGAACTAGGCCACAAAACTAAGGACTTTATTTTTATTTAGAACTCACCTTTAGGCGTGAATACTTATGCTTCTTGAGGCACATGTATCCAGCTTAATTGGTGAAATTTTTTTTTATATATATGAGGCACAAAGGTCTTCGTCTTAGAATCCTAGATATGCATTAGGTATGCAAATTTCATTAAGGTAAAAATCAAGACTAATTAATTATTCAATTTCTCCTCCTATATCTAAAATTTAAACAATTTATTTATTTTGACCAAGTTTTTAGAAATCCTAATCATGATTTTCCTAATTCTTAAGATTAACTTAGATTTCTTTCAAAAGATAAGTCAAAATATTGTCCTTTTTATAATTTTTTTTTTAGAATTTTTTTATATTAGCAAATTTTGTTAGTTTCTACCTATGTTAGTATGTTAGTAAAGCCCACCCCCACACTTATCTCATGCATTGTCCTCAATGTATGAATGAATGCATATATGCATGAAAAAGAACAAGGGAAGGCAGAAGTTACCTTAAGGTGGTGGTTCCGGTGGTGGTCTAATTGGTCCACGAAATGCGGCCCAATCTAGATAACAGATAATTTGGTGGAACCCACCAGAAACTTTCCTTACATAACCCACTAAAATATATGTATAATCAGTTTTTAGTATTTCCACCCCATCAAATTTCCAATTTTCATAATAAATTTCAGAGTTAATTGTCTCAACCTCCTTGTCCCAAAATGGAGTATGAAAAGATGGAATTATTGACTTGGACATTATAGGTACGGGAACGAATACCGACTCAAGGAAGATGCTCAAATCAAGTAAGGGCTCAGGAGTCGGGCTAGGTTCAAGAATTGAGTCCAAGTCAAGAAATAGAAACTCAAGTCCACAATCTTCTTCCCACAATGAAATGTGACCTAATATGGGTAATATCTTTACTTCCAATATTAAGGAATTCTAGCTCATCGCCATACAATTCTTCAAAACTAAGGTCAACATCTTCCGTCAGAATTGTACAATTAGTTTCAGAAGTAAAGAGATTGTGAGAATCTAGGTCAAGTTCAATATGATCATCTAAAATGGGTGATTCAATTTCATAATGAATTGGAATAGGATCCAATGTTGACTCGGGAAAAGTGAAATCAGGTGGAGACACTGGAGTCATTATTGGATCAGGAAATAAAATTGAATTATCAAGTGGAAGATCATGATCATATTCATCCTCAAGTTCTATTTCAGGAAAGGAAAAACTTGCCAAATTATCAAGAATTGGAGTTTCGGCAAGTTCAATTGATGGCACTGAAATAGAATCTTCTTGTCCAAAGCAACTTGGTTCGTCGGCTCTAAAAGAGTGGTCAGCGATATCAGAATTAGCCGGACGGTGAGAACGTAAGGATTGAACCATCAAATCTATGTCATGCTCACGAGCTAATCTAGCCTGAGTCATTTCTTCAAGCCTCTTTTGTGATTGGGCTTGGAAAAAGGAAGTGTAATCGTGATGAAGTTATGAGTCGGTGGACTCACGCATCATCATGTCTAAGATTGATGGTGGTTGTTGCTTGGACTCGTGCATACTTATCATTTCCCGATAGATGGTAATCTATTCTGAATGGGGGGATCAGAGTATGAATCATTGAAAGAATGTGGACTAGATGGATATGAAGGACAATTTGGTTGAGAATTAAACTCGGGGGACTCGAAACCCCATGAACTCTGTGAAGAGTTGAAATCATTATGGAAATTATAGTCATAAGATGGGGGGTGTGGGTTATAGTCATTCGGATAAGACCATTCCGGCACACTAGATTGGTCAAAGTTATGATATGCCGGGTTGGTAATATCCGAATAATAGTTAGGTGTGTAATATGGATTAAAATTGGAATTATTATTATATGCCATATCACACCAACACAAACAAAACAAACAAATAAACAAAAAAGAAAAATTCTAACCTAAGTTAGGGTAGACCTATGACCTAGACGACTCCTAACTGGTTAGACTGTCCACAGGAGGTAGGGTGCAGACTTTGACCACGAGTTAATCAGCCAGGTCAGGGCAAGAGTGGTGGGAGGTTTTCCGTCAGAGACGTTCCTTAATTAAATAACCACCAATCTTCGGGCTTTCGGCCCTCAATCCCTTTCCTAGACACTGATTTGGCAAGAGTCAACTTCCAGCACTATTCCCCCTTAGGATAATCTCCTATTGAGTCCGAGATGTCCCTAGGGCCAACGTCTACTAATTTTTAAGTTAGGCTTGGGTTAGTGAGTGCTTGGGATATGATTTTTGGGCTAAGGAAGGGTGATGAAATCCCCACCTTATCTTGTTAATGGGTTATGCCCTTAAAATGAATTAGTGCAAGTGTACAAGATAAATAGATAAGATTCACTCAAAGCAGAAAATCAACCAAGAGATGAGTCCTATTCTACATGCAATGCGTACGTACCTTGCTCCAGCACTCTTCAACAGTAAATAAAAATAATTGAAAAGACACGCGCCTAATATGCAAACGTCTAATCAAATTTTATTTTTAACAACCAATAATTTACTGTTGAATTATTAGCAATTTACAGGTATATCACAGAACAAATCAGAACAGAGCAGAAAGCAAAATTTTTAACTTGAAGCACCCTATAAAAAAAAATGGATCAGTAATTCACCACTGTTGCCGCGTTTCCGCGGCTCTGGCCGCGGATCCGCGGCAAAACAGTGGGTTCTGGTGCTCTGCCTTCGAGGGCAGAGGCACAGAATAGCAATATGTCCACTGCTGCTGCTATGTTTCTGTTTCCTGTTCTCCAAACCTGCAAACAGAAAAGAATAAAGAATTAGTTAAAAATTAAATTTTTGTTTTAGAGATAAACTTACCGTCCCTCCCCGGCAACGGCGCCAATTTGTTGATTGAGATTTCCTGCACACAAAATATAATATTTTAGTTTTAAGAATATGATGTGCAAGTCTCAATTCTAATCCGCGGTAGCAGGGCTATGCGGGTCGTGATCCTCAGGGAGGGACTGCGATGGAAGCGTTAAGCAAGTTTCTCTAAAGTTTTTATTTTTATTAGTTAAGTTAGAAAGGAAGTGGTATTTACAATGAATGGTATTTACAATGAAGTGAAGAAAAGAATTGTGGAAGATGTGGATCTAAACTAAAGGAAGAAAAGAAAGAAAACACGTACGAACCTCTTCAGCCTGCTTACCTTTGATCCGTGCGATGATTTACCTTTTCTCGGAAGACTTGCAAGTATGGCGTATAGGATGTTCATCGCTATAAGCCATCAAGGGATCTTCGTTGGCTAGGCAGTCTCGAAGCAGTTGGGTCTCATTGTTCACAAGGCATTAGAGAACACATAGAAGAAAGAAAATAGGAACATAGAAACACAAGAATAAACAAGAGATGAAAACATAAAATAATAACAAAAACGAACCTTAAATGGATTTCATTAACAATGGAAGATAAGCGGGCTTATACCGCTGTCACCTCAGTACAAGCGAAGACTCCATCCTCCATGAAAGTTTCCTCCACTCTCAGTTACAAAGTTTACAAAATAAAAACGAAAATAAAATCTAACCTAAAAACTAAACCCTAGCTTTTGGCCCTTTGCTCGCCTCTGGACGACTCTGTACGTTGCACTGCATGGGGTATTTATAGGTGCAGAAGGAGTTAGAGTCCAGTTACAACTCTCCCACGAAAGCTGATCCCCAGACTCGTCAGAAATGCCGCGAAAATGGGAAATTTGCCGCGGAAACGCGGCACTTTTGTAGCCAAATGCCACGCGCTTTGGCGCGTGGCCTCTCCTGGTCCGTCCATCTGGGCGTTTCCTTCTAGAAATTGCATCCTGGCTCTTAATCTTTGGATTTAGATATAACTTGGGAATCAAGTTACCTAGATTTTGAATTCTCCCAATCTCTTTTAAACGAATTTCCTTATCTCTGCACTCTTTTCATTCTCATCTGCAAGAGTTTAGGGTTGGGTAGAAGTCTATCCTTCCCTCATCTTTGATATTTGCAACTTTTAGCCCTTGTATTTTTGCACTTTGACAATCTGCTATTTGCACTTTGACTCTTGGGCTTCAAATATGGGCTTTTGGATCTGGGCTTTTGGGCTCTTTAAGCTTTATTTATTGTTAAAATAATAATTCGAGGCCTGCACACAATAAATTACAAATTATTAATAAATGTGCAGAATTAAATGAATAAATATGAAAATGTGATGGTAAATATGATGATAAAAATACACTTTTCACTACCAATCAATAATCTTCAGGAAAGGTTAAAGGAAAGCATGTAAGCTTTGAGTCTTCGCTGTCCATGGGGGTACATCCCGTTGAAGAAGATTAAGTCAAGATGAAGTCCCTTAGAGCGCCTGCTCTTAAGGGGAAATAGTCTAAGCAATGGACTGTTAAGGGGGCGAGGCCTATTTATAGGCAACCCATAAGGCCTGTAATTAATGGCGTAAAAATCAGAGCCATCGGCCTTAATTCTCACACGAACTTCGAAGCCCAATAAAGAGCTGACGCGTGGATTGCCGTTTCGGGAAACGGCAAGGACGCGAGTCCCCAATCGTCAACGCCGCCTTGGCATTTAAAGATATTAACGTCAAAGCCCAATGAAGAGCTGACGCGTGGATTGCCGTTTCGGGAAACGTCGAAGGACACGAGTCCCCAATCGTCAACACCGACTTGGCATTTAAAGATCTAACAAAAATCTTTAAGACGAGCTACATGTAACGCTTAGGAGGTTGCGTCAAGACAGATTGAAAGGTCGCGTACTGAGATCTGCGTCCTTTCATAAACCCAAAGGCTGCGTTCCTTTCATTTCTGCTAAGAGACCCGCGATCGCGTTTCTGAGAGTGATTCAGAGTCGCGTCTCCTCAGCGAATTGGATCCTGAGTCCACATTAACTTGAAAGCTGCGTTCCGAAGCTTGCGTCCTCAACAGAGAAGGCCTATGTCATTCACGAGGAGCCCAAAACTGCGTCTCCATTGCGAGATGACAGTTGTGTCTTTATCATAAACTCAATACAGCTTGAATTTGCGCCTTATCAAGGGTCCAGAGACACGTCTCTATTGAGCCAGTGCCGCGTCCCCATCAATTAGCTGGGATCCATGCATCAGATTTTGAGGAGCCTAAGATCGCGTCTCCACTGCATCCTGACAGGATCAAGGGCCACGTTTATAGATCTGCGTCCTTTCAGGAAGGCCGCGTCCCCTTTATAGAAGAACACAAATTTGCATTTCCGAACAACGCCCTTTTGTCCTTAAGCCAGAGCTGCGCCCTTATCAAAAAAGAAGGTTCGCGCGTCTTCCTTGATAAGCTTGAACGGCGTCTTCAGTAATCACTTAGGGTTGTGTCCCCCAGGATCGCGTCTCCATTATGAATGAAAACCGCGTCTCGCTCAAGAACTCAGTTCAGCCTGAGTTTATTATTCATGGCCGACTACAGAATACGGTCAAAGACTACGGTTATGAAAGATTGAGCTCATCTACAGCGAGCGAAAAACTTGAAATGGAGCAAAATTTTGAAGACTTTTATTATTTGATTCAAAAATGGTAAAAGTAATACAGACATTCTTGACAAGTAGAGTGTTCTTTTTAAACAAAAAAAAGGGGGGCGAACCATACAAAAAGAAGGAGGCTAATAATCTTGCTTCGCCAAAGAACGGATTTGTTCCCGGAGATGATGCATCTTGCGCTGACGTGCCTTCTCAGCCTCCATCAGAGCTTGGACCCGTAGCCCCTCCTCAGACAAAAATCTCTTCGCAGCCAGTTGCGCTTCAAGAGACTTCAACCTGGAGGAATGAGCGGAGAGGCTTTCTTCAGCTTGCGTTCTAGCATTTTTCAGCTCCTTCAGCCTTTTCCTAGCAGTGGCAAGCTTCTGCTCATTAATCTCGATCAAGGTTTGTGCCCTGGCTATGGTAGCTGAGCAGTGGCAATAACCTGCTCTGCACTCTGTATGACGATTTCAGATTCCTTCGAATCGCCAATCAGCCTTTGGTGGTCAGCTTGAAAATGTTGGAGATGGCGGGTCTCTTCAGCTATTTGTTCCTCCATCTCCTTTCGCTCATATTCTTGAGCGGCAAGAAGCTTATTCAGAGTTGTCCGAGCCTCATCTACTGAACTAGCATCTTTCAGAGATTTGAGCTCCCTCAGTTGGCTTCCCAGCTGCTCCACCAGCATCAGGCATGCCCTAACCTGCGAAGGACTCCCAGTATGACCAATGTTCTCGATCTGATTTTTGAGAAGTATTCGGGCAAACTCGAAAGAGCTGCCCCCAGAAAGGATGAGGTCAATACAAGATCTTATGGAAGTAAAAAATTGCTGCACCATTTGACGTGCCAGCTCTTACATCATGTCGTTAGCTGGAGATAACCCTGTTGATGTACTCCCGGACCCCCTTTCCACGACAGGGTGAGAGACGGGAGTCAGTTCATCTTGCACAAGAGTGAGGCCGACGATAGGTTCGTCAGGTGCTGAAGTAGTCATCGATACTTCCGGGACGGTTATTGTCGTAGCGGCCTCCACTGCGACAGGAGTAACAGCAAACTTTGCAACATCGGGTTCCCCGGTCGAGGTTTGAACTGTACTACCTTCTGCGTCAATGCTTGCCGCAGGATTCTCTGCTTGAGCTACTCCAGCACTCTATGCAAACTACTGAAACATCAACCATGACAATAAAAAGGAGAATATTCAATGCATCAGTATTCTCTTACCAAGTTGAGGGTCTGAAGATGGCAAGTTCCTGGATAGGTCGTGTGGGGTTGAGGCCTCCCTGACCTCAACGGTCGCACTTTCTTGAGGCAACCCGGTAATAGGAGCCTCAGGGCCCTCTTGCTGGCAAGCTCTTGAATCATCTCTTCGATATGAGAGGAGGTGGTGGCTTCACTGTCGACAGCCAGCCCTGAAAATCAAAAGTAAATGTCAGAACCCTTCCCTAACTTGAGAAGGAGACGATTCAAGAAAACAAGGAAAGTACCTTCGGTAGCAGCAATTATTGCTATCGGTGAAACCGTCACAGGGTCGCATTCTTGTATCTCTTCCTCTGAAATATGCGAAAATTTGCTCGTATCAGGAAGAGCGGGTTCATCGCCGAAATCAACTTCTTCGCTAGAATAATACCCATGTTCTTCGGACGATGAAGATGACAGTTCAACACAAGCGGGCTCAGCAATCGAGACTTTACTACTGAGCACCCCAGTAGTAGGACTGGGATCAACAACCCGTGAAGTGGGCATCAATACACTAGGAGACCTAGGCTGTTGCATCTCAGCCCTCCTCTCATAAACTGAAGAAGGCACAGGCTGAGTTGAAACCCCTGGGATTTCAACGTCATCCCTCCCGACCAAGTCAACTTCAGGTCGCTCAGCCTCTTTAGCCATGGCGGGTTCACCTGCAAGTTCCCCTTCTTCTAGGATCATGGGGCCCTTGCTGCGTAGACCGCGAAGACGAAGAGGGGGGTGTTTGGTACGGAAAGAGATTTGCCGTAAAATTTCCTTGAATCAGTTGAAAGATTACAACAAAACAATATTCCGACTACAAGGGAGGGAGGATGCTTGAATCTTCCCTTTGTTTAAGGCTGGGTTCTTCGTGTGGCGATGGAGAGTGAATCTTGTTCTCCGTTGACCAGATGACCGTCCTGGACCGTCGGGGGTCTTCTCTTCGGCCGGTAGGGGAGTAACTCAGCTCCGTCTACCAAACTCTCAAAGAGGAGGTAGGCAAAGAGCGGCTAGTACTCAGTAAGCTCGCTGAAGAGTCTTCTCTCTCTTGTTGGTGTCAGGCTTCTCTCTCTCTTGCCCAGAATAATCCTTCCCTTTTGATTTAATTTGCTCGCCCCACCTTCATAGCCAACAGGGCTATTTATAGGGGTCTTAGGGGGTGATCGTGCCCCCTAAAAATGCGCCTGAACGAGGGGCCACTACCCGCCATATGTGCGGTAACTGACCCACAATCCGGGGCGGTTGCAACTGAGACGCGGGCTTCGGGCTGGACGCGCCTTGATACTGAGACGCGGGCTTCGGGCCGACACGTCTTGATGTTGAGACGCGGGCTTTGTGCCGACGCGCCTTGATGCTGAGACGCGGGCTTCCGGCCGGACGCGCCTTGATGCTAAGACGCGGGCTTCGGGCCGGACGCGCCTTGATGCTGAGACGCGGGCTTCCGGCCGGACGCGCCTTGATGCTGAGACGCGGGCTTCGGGCCGGACGCGCCTTGATGCTGAGACGCGGGCTTCGGGCCGGACGCGCCTTGATGCTGAGACGCGGGCTTCCGGCCGGACGCGCCTTGATGCTGAGACGCGGGCTTCGGGCCGGACGCGCCTTGATGCTGAGACGCGGGCTTCCGGCCGGACGCGCCTTGATGCTGAGACGCTGGCTTCGGGCCGGACGCGCCTTGATGCTGAGACGCGGGCTTTGTGCCGACGCGCCTTGATGTTGAGACGCGGGCATCAATCCCTCGCGTCTAGTGCTTGAGACTGCTGCTTTGATGGCTTGCCTGTTAGTCATTTTTAGACAGCCTACAGAACCCCCTCCAAAGTTTCCGATATTCCGCAGTTGCATGGGACGGATTTCGGAATACTTTGGACTTAAACCGCGTTCGCCTTTGTGACTGGACTGTTGATGCTTCGGGTTTGACCTTATCCGAATTTGGTCTTCGTGAGTGTACTGTTGAACTCTTAGAAGCCATCAGAGTCGATCATGTTGAGTGTCTAGATACACAGCCTAGACCTCCCCAATTGCTTTTAGTCTGTCACGGGTGCGTTTTTGGCTGGGAGTAGTTGGTTGTCTGTTGGCGCCAGTGTACTGTTGAACTGTCTTGCAGACGCATAAGACTGGACGCAGGCTCCTTTTTGAAAAGCAGAGGCTGCTTTGAAGACGCAGCTTCCATAAAATAGACGCGATGTTTGGCCAGACGCGAACTCCTTAGAGGAGACGCGATTTTCCGAACGCACTCTTGGAAATGCTGACGGGGCATGTCCGGTGCGTTTTCTGGGCGCGGACTTTATGCTATGTCATGATTACGCCGCCAGCTGGCCTGGGGAAACGGTGAAATCTTTCTTTTTGGCGCGCGGATCTCCCGGTTCATTAAATGAACTGCTCCACGTGTCAACTTCTGACTCGCGGCGGGGTTGCGACGCATGATCTTCGCCACCAGAAATGATTTTGCCACACGCGTCAAGCGACGATTCGCTACAGTGTCCCTTGGGTCACGCGTCGCGTAATCTTCGCGAATCCCTGTGCCTATAAAAGGCAACAGTTGAGGAGATTCCTCTTCTTCTCCGAATGCGTTTGCTGAGAACTTTAGAAAAACACTTTCCCTTTCTGTTCTTCTGTCCAATCTCAGACCAAGTTCGCCATGGCACCAAAGACCAAGCCGACCGCTTCTTCCTCAAAGGCGACCACTACTGAGGCCCGGAGGGGCAGTTCTTCTTCTGCGCAGGGCGTCGTCCTCCAAGGTCTCCAAGGTAGTATGCCCTCTAGGCATGAACCCTTAAGAACTTTAACACATTAAAAACGTGTTTGATTCCCAGACGCAGTCTTTGGGATGATAACCGGGACGCACTTCGAGTCCTTCACTTAGAATATTTCTAATTGTGAAGGTCTCTGGACGCAGTTTGCAGAACGCAGATTTGATCTTCGTGTTCTGTATCATCAGGCGCCGATTTGATGAATCTGGCGTCTGAGTCCAAGTGCTTTGAAATTCCACAAGTCTTGGTTTGCAGAACGTGGATTCAATCCTTGCGCTCTGTGCTTCCTGACGCAGATTTGCAGGTCTGGACGCGGCTTTGATAATTCCTGCGTCCAGCGTCTCTTCTGCGTTTGGACGCAGATTCGCAGGTCTGGACGCGGATTTGATAACTCCTGCGTCCAGTATCTCTTCTGCGTTTGGACGCAGATTCGCAGGTCTGGACGCGGATTTGATAATTCCTGCGTCCAGTATCTCTTCTGCGTTTAGACTAGGAACACTTAGTATTTCTCCTTGCTTTTGGTAAAGCATCTGACTAAAGTGTTTTTATCTTTTTGCAGCGCCGCAACCTGATACTTCACTCCCCAAGATACGCCATTTTGGGCATGTAGGTGGTGCTGACCGGAACTTGACCTTCGTGCTACAAAGGACTGTTCCTGTGACTGCTGACCAGTCTCCGGCTCGTGAGAAGAAACTCTCGAATGTCGATATGAGGACCCTTCGAGTGCTTATGACCGATGCAGCATTCACTACGGATGATGGCAGCAAGCTGGAGAAGCCCGCCTTCTTCTTCGGGGATCGTATCCATGATGGCGGCCATCGCGTGTACGAAGGGACTTACACTTGGCTCCGTCAAATAGGGGGCAGAAGGTTCTTTCTCCCGGCCATGGAGAGGATGTACCCTATGTTCTATTTCCAGCATATGTCCGTCCCGCGGAAGATGGAATTTGACCTTGCTCGATATGCTCCTGAGGTTACTCTTGGCGATCTGGGCTCCCACTACCAAGTGCATCGTCATGACAGCCACGACGGGTCTGTTATCGGCCTTTTCCCTGGGTCGCGCAAGAGGGAGATCCCGTCTGGAGAGATACCGCACATTGGCACCACCTTCCTCAACGCATTCATGGCAGCGGAGGGCGATTATCCGGTGGCGTTCCGTGCGTATGGGTGGATCCGTTCCACGGAACATTACTGGTGGGGCAGAATGGTTGGCTTTGTCCTTACCGAGCTCGGGATTTGCTGAGGCGCATAGGACTGTACCCAGCGGTCAGGGCTGTACAGTGGGGGATCCCTCAAAGTTCTCAGAACTTCTTTGGGATCTTAGAGCGTTACAATCCTTTGACGGGGACGTTCTTTACTCCAGTCGGGGAGATGGGCCTTGCCCTACACGAGCTGCACGAGGTCTCAGGACTGGTAACAGGGGACATGCCCTATGAAGAATATGTCCCTACCGCTGTGGAGCTTCGCCACGTGAAGGAGGAGTTTCCCCTGATATACGAGACCTACTGGGAAGTGCTATGTCACTTCCATATCTGCGGTCAGCTCACCAAATGGCGGTCGCAGGGGGTCAAGTACCTGTCTTGGGCCAGTTATTTGTTCAACAATGTGAACACCAAAGACCACTTGATCACCCGACTGGCTCCCAGCTCTGATAGGGAGATTGAAGACCGGATTGACCAGGCTTCTGAGAAGTTCTACACCACGGAATCGAACGAAGATGGTTTCGACCCCGACTTGGTTTTCGAAAGCTTCCACCATCAAGCCCGGACTCCTATCTCCGATCGGGCGCTGCTGGCAGGTTTTCTGATGCTGTGGCTAAAGCGTTGTGTGGTGACCACGCTGCCACATGAAGTTATAGTTGCCGACGTGGTGTACCCGGCGGTGCTTCTGGCCCATGGCAACCCTATAGCTCTTCTCCCGACCGTGGTGGCTGGTATTCAGAGCGGGCTGCGGGCGCTGGCTAAAAGCTTTTGTGAGCCCCCAAAAACTGTGGATTCCGAGGGAAAGCCGCTCACGGACTCAGAGGGGAATCCAATGGTGAAGCATCCCAATCCTCGGGTCGAGCTGCCTTACACATACCTTATGGCCTGGTATGTGATGCACTGCCCCTCTTTGATGACGGCGGTGCGTTGGAAGGAGGACTCCGTCCCCTTCATACAGCGATTGGAGGGTTCGAGGTGGCAGGATCCTTACATATATTACATCCGGAAGCGTCTTTCAGCCCCGGCAAACTATCAGCTCAATCGTTGCCTCCCCCAGATCCCTGATGCATCCTACGGCGATCTACTTGTCGATTCCGCCGGCCCAGATGATTTCTCGAGGTTATCCCAGGGAGCCTTCTGGTGGTTGCTTAATATTCGGCCGGGTACATGCTTTTTCGACAAGGGACGTCATGCACCATTGAGCCATACATGCCGAATCGCTTCGCCCGACAGTTCGGCTATGACCAGCTCTATATCGGGAACCCCAATGCTCAGCTCGCCTTCGAAGGGAACTTGTTCGAGGGTGCTCGGGCCTGGTATTATAGTGTGGCTGGAGGGACAGGGACAACCTTCCGTCTACCTCTCGAAGCGCCCAAGTGCCAGATGAGTCTAAGCTATTGTACTTGGTACTCCCAAGCCGTCCAGACACCAGACTTTCTTCCGGCGTTTTCATGTATCGAGAGCATCAATGCAAGTCTCGAGGCAAGGAAGGATTCCGCTAAGCCAACGAGACTCGTAGAACAGTACCTGAAAGCCCGGAAGGAGGTCGAGAGGAAGACGAAAAGAGAGCCACAAGCTACAAAGCCACAACTGCCAAGGGCAGAGCCACGAGCGGCGAGGGCGGAGCCACCAGTAACGAGGACGGAGCCACGAGCGACGAGGGAGGAGCCGCGGACGAAGAGATGTAAGCAGGTGGTGAGTAAGCGTCCTCACCGCCCCACTTCTGTTATTGAGCCTGCCCCGAAGAAGGTTAGGAGGGACTTGGCGGCTGAAGTCTCCCAATCCGGAGCTATCTCTGCCGGAGTTGAGGCTCCTCCTGAAGACGTCGTCAGAGTTGAGGAACCTCCGGAAGAGGAGGATTTCCCCCCTTTAGTTCGTGCTTCTAAGTCGCACCGCGAGGCTGTGGAGGAAGGGGAGTTCATCGAACAACCCGTTATTGCTGCTGATGCCGAATCCCCAGAGATTGACATAATGGGCGATGAAGATGTTGAACTTCCGGAAATCTCAGCTCAGCTCAAACCTCCTTCTGCTCATGAAGGGAGAGATGAGGCACAGCAGTTAGGGTCTCCAGGCGTCTTCATCTCTAGTTCCAGGGCCGTCGACCCTAGTCCTACTACTGGGGTGATTGGAGGCAAGGCTCCGATTACGGAGCTTCCTGAGCTGTCGTCTTCTTCGTTCTCGGGGGAAAGCCTCTTTGAGGACGACGTCGACTATAGCGAGGAACCCGCTCCTCCTGATCAAAGCAAGTTCTTCCATGTCTCAGAGGAGGAAATGTATGGAGGCGAGCCATCGTCTGCACCGTCAGTGGCGGCTATCCCTGTTAAAGGTACCCTTTCCCCCTCCTGTCTAATTTTCTCTTTGCATGTTGAAGAAGATGTCTTGACATTCTTCATTTTATATTGCAGGGCCAACCGGAGATGCCGAGGCTACAACCTCCTCGCATATTGAGGAGATGGTGGGAGAGTTGACTCGGCCACAGGGAATTGAGACCTCAGCTGCTGAGATGCCCTCAGAGGGGGCAGCTGCTGATACTGGGGAGCCTTTCACTCTACCAGAGGAGGAAGCCACTACTGAGGTCAAGAAGGCTCGGGTGGAGGGTCCGACGGCAGGTCCACTCCCAGGAGATTGCACAGCTCAAGTTTCAAGTGAAGCTTCTGAGGAAATCGTGCTTGCCACTCCATCATTGGTCGCGGAAGTTCCCGCAGGGATAGCACCTCCGGAAGCACCAGTGGCTGGTTCCGCTCTTGCCGTATCGGCGGTTAGCATGACTTCTGCGCAAAAAGAGCCGGCCTACACCCCTTCTTCCGAGATAGAAAGGGGGTCGGGGAGCGTTCCGGGTGATGACAGCATGGACTTCCTGACGCGCAGTACGGTGCGGCAGTTCTTTGAAGCGATGCGATCGTGCATCGACTTTATCCTTTCTGGGCGTCGTTCTTTTGACTTTGCCCGGAGATTTCTCGGGAATGTGGCCGAGAACATCGAGCTAGTCGGGGGCCTTCCTCTTGCTCAGGCATGTATGCGGGTGGTGGATCAGTTGGAGAGTGACCTGAAAGAGCTGAAGTCTTTAGACGAAGCTGACTCCCTCCACGAAACCCAAGTCATCCTGGATAGCCTCCTTTCTGCCCAAAGGCAAGAGCGACAGGAAGTGGAAGTACAAATTGCCGAAGAGGTCAGCAACCTTGAGCGTTCCCAGGCTGAATGCCAAAGGCTGATTGAAGACTCAGGGGATACTGAGCTTATCATGCAGAACACAGAGCTTGCTATTACCAACGCTCGGGCTGCCATTGCTAAGGCCAAAGCCATGCTAGCTGTCAATGAAGAGAAGCTCGTCGCCCTCCAGAAGAAGCTAGAGGAGCAGAAGGCTGCAAGGGTACGGGCTGAAGAGAGCCAGTCTGTTCATCTCTCCAGATTGGAGACTTTGCGAGCCCAGCTGGCTGAAAAACCCTGCCTATCTGAAGAGGAGCTGCGGGTCCAGGCGATGATGGAGGCTGAGAAGGCACGTCAGCATGAGATGCATCGTCTCAGGGAGCGCATCCGTTCCCTACCAGATCGAGATTTTTAGCCTTCTCCTCCCTTTTTTTGTAACGCTCGATCTTATTTGTATAAGAGAGCGTTTTTGTATCACTTTCATCTTTTTGGATATAAATAAAAGTGACACCCTCCTTTTTACTTCTTTTGTCTCGAACTCTTTGCCTTTGGTTGGACATGTAGGAGCAAGGAAGTCTTTTGATCTTTATCAAAATTATAATCATAATCTTAATAAGTCAAAAGATATGAGGAAAGATCTTGTTTCAAGAACTTTCATGACACTGTCAGAGGTGTAAGCTTAACTTGACAGAGGTGATTTTTGGTGGACCTGCCACTTTGTGGAAGAAAGTGACAGGTGGAGTTCGTACCCCCAGGAAAGATGAACTTTTATCAAGGATTTGTGCTTAACTTGATTTCAGATCAGCTGGGGATGTTGATGGAAACATTGTTTATTGGTGTAATGTTAACCAACAATGCCTCCAAAATGAATTCGATATTCTGTTGGGGAGAATATCAAATGAAACTAGACTCGCGGGGGAATCTAGGGAAGTCCTTACCGTTAGAGGTGTGATATTAACTTAACGGGTTGGAAATAGTCTTGTCAGAAGTGTAATGTTAACTTGACAAGGACATGAGTTAGAGGTGTGATATTAACTTAACTCATCGACATCTCAGTTTTATAAGGGAAAACTGAGGGTGTCACTGTCATAGGTGTGATGTTTAACTTAACAGTGAGGGTAATGCTAGAGGTGTAATGTTGAACTTGGCATTAGTCGTCTCGGCTTGAAGAAGTCGAGGAAAGGTCATAGCCATAGGTGTATTGTTGAACTTAGCAATGACTCGGATGCTAGAAGTGTAGTGTTAACTTGGCATCGTTCGTCTCGGCTTAAGGAAGTCGAGGAAAGGTCATAGCCATAGGTGTATTGTTGAACTTAGCAATGACTCGGATGCTAGAAGTGTAGTGTTAACTTGGCATCGTCCATTTCAGCTTCGATATGGAAGTCTGAAGAAAGGGTGACTGTCAGAGGTGTAATATTAACTTGACGGGCACCTGATATACTGCTTAGAGGTGTAATGTTAACTTAAACAGTAGTTTGTCAGAGGTGTGATATTAACTTGACAAGAATTGGCTCTTGATAGGAGCAATTTGAGGACCTGTCATTCTATTGATGAGAATTGACAAGTGGAATTTGAAATGCCAGAGGTATAGTGTTAACTTGGCAAATTTGAAGTTTGCTGCTCTATGTAGAGGTGACAAGCGGGGCTTGTACTCGACAAGGAGTATTCTTTACCAGAGGTATAGTGTTTAACGTAGTAATGTTTGTATTTTGTGGTCCTACCATTCTACGGATGAGAATTGGTAAGAGATTTTGGAGGAGAGAGTGGAATCAGGGCCACTTAGGATTTTTAGCAAACCCTCAGCTGTCAACGGATTTGAGGTGCCTTTACCAACTACCGTTTGAGTTGGGCTAGCCATGCTATTCCCCCAGCATGATGAGTTGTCGAGGACTTATGTTGGGCTTAGATGCCAACCTTTTCCTCTATCCTTAGCCGTCGAAGGCGTTGGATGTTTTTTTTTTTTTTTTTTTTTTTTTTTTTTTTTTTTTTTGATCAGAGGTGTGGTATTAACTTGATCGGCAGGATTTTTAGCAAACCCTCAGCTCTCAACGGATTTGATGTGCCTTTACCAACTACCGTTTGGGTTGGGCTAGCCATGCTATTCCCCTCAGCATGATGAGTTGTCGAGGATTTATGTTGGGCTTAGATGCCAACCTTTTCCTCTATCCTTAGCCGTCGAAGGCATCGGATGTTTTTGATCAGAGGTGTAATTTTAACTGATCAACAGAAGAACACCATCTAGGGATAGTATTTCTTCAGGAATTTGCCATTGATTGGCATCATGAGTGTATCGCCATTAGAGGTTATGAGACGATACGATCCATTCGAGTAGACCGACTCTACTACAAATGGTCCTTCCCATTTGGGTTGGAATTTTCCCTTCGTCTTGTGCGTCATGACCATGGGTCTCCGGACGGCTAAGACAAGGTCGCCTTTCTTGAAAGTTCGCGTCTTGACTTTCTTGTTGAAGGCTCTGGTGATGCGAGCTTGATAAAGCTCGATCTGCTGCTGGGCCTGCAGACGCTTGTCGTCTAAGGCCTCCAGTTCTTGGAGTCGCTGTCGATGCTTCTCCTCTGTTGTCATCTCGGCGGTCAGGGCGACGCGTAGAGATGGAATTTGGATTTCCAGTGGGAGGACAGCTTCACATCCGTACACCAAGGAAAATGGCGTGGCTTTAGTTGGGGTTCGCACGGTCGTGCGATATGCCCATAAGCATTCACCCAGCTTATCGTCCCAGTCTCGTTGACTTTTCGAGACGAATTTCTTAAGAAGCTTGCCAATAGTCTTATTGAAAGCTTCCGCGAGGCCGTTGGCGGGAGGATAGTATGCCGTTGAAGACACACTCTGGATTCTGAACTTGGCACAGAATCTCTGGAAAGCCTGGCTGATGAACTGGGGTCCATTGTCATGGACGATCCGCCGAGGCACACCGAAGCGATAGATAACGTGATGTTTCACGAACTTGATCACGTTAGACGATTTTACCTCTTTTAGAGGAACAGCTTCGGCCCACTTGGAGAAGTAATCGGTTATTGCTAGAATGAACCGATGTCCTTTCGATGATGGTGGGCTGATGGGGCCGACCACGTCCATCCCCCACATTTCAAACGGCCAAGTAGAGGTCGTAGAGTGGAGGTACCCTGGTGCCTGATGGATGAAATCGCCATGTATTTGACAGGCATGACATCTTTTGGCGTAGGCAACAGCATCGGCAACCATCTTGGGCCAATAGTAACCCAATCTTTGGAGTCGGTTTGCCAGCTTCGGGCCAGGTTGATGAGCTCCACAAGTACCATCGTGGGCTTCTTTCAATACTCCTTGGGCTTCTTTTGATGAGAGGCATCGGAGCAGGATCCCGTCATGCGATCGACGATACAATGTTCGCGAAATCGCATTGTAGTAGAATTTGGGGGCTTTTCTTCGGATGGCAGCCGCCTCCCTGGTGTCTTCGGGCAAGATGCCGTACAAGACAAAATCAATGTAGGGGAATCGCCAGTCTTTAAGTTCTGGATCGGTTGACACTTCAAGTGTTTCCTTACCGCGACGATCTCCCGTTGACCTCTGGTAGTCTCCAAGGGGACTTTTTGGGCAGTATAGGTCGTGGCTATAGACGAATACTTTCTCCATTGCTCCAGCTGGGAGAGCTAAGGAGGCAGCAAGAGATGCGAGGGCATCTGCATGCGCATTTTGGCTTCGCGGCACATGGTCAATGTAGAAGTTTGAAAACTTCTCCGCCATGTGGATTGTCGCGTTGTAGTAGGGTACTAGATCTTCATGTCTGACCTCATACTCTCCGCGAACTTGGCTGACGATGAGTTTGGAGTCACCGTATGCCTCGAGATTTTTAACGCCAATCTCATCGGCGAATTGCATCCCAATCAGGAGGGCGTTGTATTCCGCCACATTGTTGGAACAGGGCTCGGTTAACGAGATAGCTCGGGGGATCACGTAGTTTTGTGGGGAGACGAGTACTACTCCTACCCCCGCTACTGTGTGTCCCTTGGGGCTTGCCCTTGATGCACCATCGAAGAAAAGTTGCCATACTTGTCCTTCAAACGATGTCTGGGTTAGGCATACTTCGGCGACCTCATCTGGGAGATCCTCATAAAGTTTGGCTGCCCTCGGATCCGGGTGTTCAGCTAAGAAGTCCGCCACCGCTTGTCCTTTAATGGCCTTCTGTGGCAGGAAGTGCATCTCATATTGGGAGAGCAATATAGCCCATTTCGCCAGCCGGCCATTCAATGACGAAGGCTTTGTCATGAGTAACCTCAGGGGGTTGACTTTTGATATGACATTTATGATTTGGCCTACCAGATAGTGTCGCATTTTCTGAATAGCGAACACCAAGGCCAAACACTCCTTCTCGATCGGGTTGTATCGATGTTCGGCCCGATCATTGTTCTACTGAGGTAGTAGATTGCTCGTTCTCGTCCTTGGTCATCATTCTGAGCTAGTAGAGCTCCCAAAGAATGATCCATCGATCGGACGTACACCAGGAAGGGCTTTCCGGATACCGGAGCTGCAAGGACTGGTGGTTGGGTGAGGTATCGTTTGATCTCCTCGAATGCTTGTTGGCAAGCATCGTCCCATATGAACGAGACTCCCTTCTTCATCAGCTTGGCGAAGGGTTGGCATCTTCCGGAGAGATTTGAAATAAATCTGCGGATGTACGCCAGTCGTCCCTGCAATCCTCTGAGCTCCCTAAGGCTTCTTGGAGGTTGCATTTCCTGAATGGCGCGAACCTTCTCTGGATCCAAGTGAATTCCGGTAGAGGTTACAACAAACCCTAGGAATTTTCCGCTGGCTACCCCCAGGAAGGACTTGGTAGGATTCATCTTCAATTGATGAGCCCGCATGATGTCAAAGACCGCTTTTAGGTCCGCTATGTGATCGCCTTTAGTGCGGCTCTTCACCGCGATGTCATCGACATAGCACTCCACCGTCTTGCGTATCTGCTGGTGGAAAATGGCATTCATAGCCCTTTGGTATGTCGCCCCTGCATTTTTTAGTCCGAAGGGCATGACGGTGTAGCAGTATACTCCTAGAGGTGTCCTGAAGGAGGTATGCTTTTCGTCGTCAGGGTACATCTTGATTTGATTGTAACCTGAGAATCCGTCCATAAAGGACATTCGCTCGAACCCGCATGTATTGTCAATCATGACATCTGTGATTGGCAACGGGAACTCGTCTTTGGGGCAGGCCTCGTTTAGATCGCGGAAGTCGATGCAGATCCGGATCTTCCCGTTCTTCTTAGCAACGGGGACGATATTAGCTACCCAGTCGGGATGTTGTTCCTCCCTGATGAAGCCAGAGTCAATGAGCTTTTTGACTTCTGATTGAATGGCTTCCATTACTTCTGGACGAAACCGTCGCTGCTGTTGCTTGACGGGCTTTACATCCGGACTGATGTTGAGGCGGTGCATAGCCACTTGAGGATCGAGTCCAGGCATGTCCTCATAATTCCAGGCGAAGACGTCTATATACTCTTGTATAAGAGATATTAGATCCTTCTTCTCTGATGGTGACAGGCCGTCACTTATGAAGATGGGCTTAGGATTAGCATCATCTCCTAGGTTGATCTGAACAACCTTGTCTTCTGTGGGTGGCTCACGCTGTTCAAAGCGGATATCCCAAAGAGCATTCAAATGTTTGATCCAAGGGTCTGTATCTGACTGGATCATTTCTTCATCTTCATCTTCCAGATGGCTTGTTGAAACCATATTTATTGAAAGTTCTTTGAAGATGTTGCCGACACTGACATCCGATTCCCACGATGACGTGCCTGATGAGTGGTCGTGGCCTGACAGTCTCTCCGAACCAGAGGCTGATGGCACTGGAGTTGATACATAGCCCAACCCCCTGCGGGTCTGATGATAATAATCAGGTGCTTTCCCTTTTGGCACAAAAGATCGGAGCAACGATCTCCCTCCTTTGCCGAAGTTCAACCCGGGTCCGCTGGCTAGATCATACCCCATACGCTTCATCATCTTGAGCGCTTTTGGTTCATAGTGATTGAACTGCGGGGGCTCCTCTTCACCTTCTGATTCTTCATAGGGTGCTGGTTCAGACGAAATTCGTCCAAAGAGGATTGGTTTCTGGCCTTTTCGTCTGGCTGGAACCAGGAATACAGACTTTTGTGCGTCACCATCATCCTGGTACGTCCCGAAGGATGATTTTATTGGTACCTGCAATGATGTCAAGGCATCCATTGCCGACCATACATCCTCGTCTACGCCGGTACTGGTATCCGACGGTATTGAATCAGACTCACACATAGGAAAGTACGCGAAATCTAAATCTTCATTAATATACCAACCGCCTACATCGTCGGTGGTATCAACATCGAGCTTATTAGTGCTCTTTACAAGTGGTTCTAGCTCCCACAGGCACTTCTTTTTCGGGCTCGATGTCAGCCTCGTTACCAGAGTCTGGCTCCTCTGGTTGCGGGGTTTCATTATTCTCCTCATATAAGAGGGAATCCGTGAAATAATTTTCGACCCCTTTGAACGGATGCCTTTCGGCAATCAACGTTCGAACCTGTCCGCTCTCGTCAATGTATTTCATGACTTGATGGAGAGTGGAGGGAACAATAGAATTTTGGTGAATCCATGGTCGTCCCAGCAACAGATTGTAGGAAGTGTCAGCGTCAATGACATAACACGTCACTTCCGATTTGAGGCTCCCGATCCGGCATTTGAGCTTGATCTTCCCCATCGGGCGGGAGCTGTTGGCATTAAACCCATAAATAGTCGTCTGGGTAGGGCTCAGACGATGGGTAGGAATGCCCAGAAATTGCATGACCCGGCGAGGTATGATGCTTAGTGCGGACCCAGGGTCTACTTGAACGCGGTTCACCTCGGATGACCCGATATACCCTGTAAAGTATAGGGGTCGGTCATGCTTCCCTTTAACCTGCATGTCATCTTTTGTGAAGGAGATGCAGGGAGCATTTGGGGAGGTGTGGAGGCAATCTTCTACATCTTCCTCCCTCGGTACGTGGGTCAGAAAGGCCTCAGCGTTTGTCAGGGCTTCTTGTAGAGCTTCTCTGGTTGACTTTGATAGCCTCAGGAGCTCATACAAGGTAATGCGTGCTGGGATGTTGGCTAACTGAGCCAGCACATCGAAGCGGTAAGGTGTTGAAGGTGTCGAAGATCCTTCCGCTGCACTTCTTGAAAGAACCCGAGAAAACCGAGTTTCTTTCTGTTTCTCCACGGGTGGTTTTGTGGAGGGCTGAGCTGGCTCTACAGCTGGTTGAGGAGGGACCACCGCCTTTTCGCCGTACTGCTTCAAGTACGCCTGCCCTGAACGGGTGCCTGCTGTCGGTTGGTTGGGCTCTGCCGCCAGGACTATTGTTTCCTCTTCTGAGTCGGTCAGCGAAGGAACATCAGCGTCTGCTTCCGGGAAGAAGCGCAGATCACGTGGCAAGATGATGCCTTCCCTTGCCTTTGGACTTCCTGTTGGTCACAGTCGTCCATTGTTGCTCGTCGACGAGGTCAGGGTGGACCCACATGATTTCCCCTTGAGGTGTAGGGACGGGTACCAAGCCTTTCTCCTGCTGCTGATGAGGGTCTGTATTGACCACTCTCAATTCTCCTTTCGGGACAGATATCACTCCCACGGGCATCGGGGGTCGTGTCCCAAAGTGGAGCATCGACGTCATGTTGGCCGTCATCTTCTTCTGCTCTGGTCGGAGTTTTAATACCTCCGCGTCAATCAGGGCTTGAAGGACGTCCTTGAAGATGTAGCAGCTCCTGGTAGGGTGCCCGAGCATCCTATGGTACAGGCAGTAGTTGGGATTGTCGGTCTTGCCGACTTCTTCCGGGCGCCTGATTTCAGGGAGCTTCAGTCGATTGCTCTTGTTGAGTACTTGAAGAGCGAGTCGACATGTTCCTCCTTGAACGAATATTGTTTGTTGGCGCGGGTTGGCTGGAAGAGCCACCTGCTCTGCCTGGTTGCGGCTTGGTGGGAGATTTGGTTTCCGTCGCCAAGTTATCCTTCCGTTTGGTTTGGAGGGATGTGTCTGGCGCACGCCTCGTTGACCTTTCTGGCCTGGGCCTGCCTTCTTCCGCTTTGACGCGGGCGACAATCTCTTCAGCTTGTTCACCTTGCTGGACTAGTTGTTTCCAGGTGCGGCTTTCAGCTACTCCTATCTGAGCAAGGAGCGAGGTTTGGAGATTGTGGCGACATGTTTCCACCAGGGTGGCCTGGGTCATGCCGCTCGGACATCGGAGTGCCGTGTTCCGAAATCTTTCTACGAAAGACTTAACGGACTCTCCCTTTCGCTGTTTGGTAGCTAAAAGGGTAGGCATTGTGACCTCCGAATCATCTTCAAAGAAGCGTGTTAGAAACAGCTTCTCCAAGTCGCCCCAGTTCTTGATGGAACCTTCCGGGAGCTTCATAAACCATTCAAAGGCCAACCCTTTTAGGGTGCCAATGAACAGTCGCGCCAATATAGCGTCGTTATCTACCACATTCCCAGTTTGGGATTTGAAGTAGTAGATATGCTGGTTGGGTGATCCCTTCCCGTCAAATGCTTGGAGAGTTGGAGCCTTGAACTTAGGAGGGTACGGGACTAAGTCCCACTCGGCCGGATAGGGCCGGACTACTCCAGCTTCTTGGAGATCTTTACGACTGGCAAGGGCGTTGAGTCGTTGCTCCAGTAGGCTCATTCTTTGATCTTGAGCCTTCTCCGAGTCCGGGTTGCTTCCTGCATGCGCTGAAGGCTGGGACACATCTGGAGTAGATCGTCGTGTCCTTTCGGAAGGATCGGAGGGTGGACTTTCTCTCCTTCCCCTTCTTGCTCTTGGCCTTCTAGGAGGAGATCTCTCTCTCTCTTCGAGCAATTTCTCAAGCATGTGCTTGAGACCGTCAATGGTTCTCTGCTGAGAGGAGAGTATTTGCATCTGGTGCTTCTGCATCTGCACTAGATGCTTAGTTGTCTCCTCAGGAGCGTCTTCTTTATCCTCAGGAGCATCTGCCATGTAGGCAAAAACTCCCCTTTCACCGGAAGAGTTCGAATCTTGCGACTCTATCACTACGGAGTGAGAGTCGTCCATTCTAATGCCGCGGGATAAGGCATTATAGTCAATTGGGGGGATGGTCCCTGTCCTGGTACGGGTATGTCGATACACCCCTTCTGTCTCAGAGTTTGACCCCTCTGAATTGACCATTGGTTGTTTTCCCCTGCTTCTGCTTGTCATATATGCAGTAAGCTCCGGGTATTCGACATCAGGGAAGGTTCTCCTTCGGTGGGAGCGTCTTCTTTTGGCTGACGGAGGAATCAGGGTCAGCTGTCTAATCAAAGACGGCTGGTGCACGCCTGATTCGCAATGGCATCCAGAGAGCATCTGGATGAGTTGTTGACAGCAGCAAGAAGAAGTGGCCTGATTGGCACTTCTTTTCCTTGTCAAATAATCCCTCAAATCCGTGGGAGGGGGATTAAATAGACTAGCCTCACAACGTCGAAGACGGGGGGCAGTCGTGTGTTGCGCTGTCTGAACGCAGGTCTCAGAAACGCGGTGGTCACGCTGTTGCGTTCCGCGCGTCTGGCGTCTCTGTTGAGACGAGACGCGGTTCTCGCGTTGTTGTCTGCTGCGTTGGAGCAGAGAGACTTGAGGCGTTACGCGCGTCTGGCGTCTCTGTTGAGACGAGACGCGGTCCTCGCACTGTTGTCTGCTGCGTTGGAGCAGAGAAACTTGGGAGATAGTGGGCTGCTGGGCCCTACGCCTGGGGGCGCATGCGTCCTGCGTTTGATGAGACGCAGAAGCTTCGCTTTGGCATTTGGCAAGTTGGTCTTCGGCAGACACAACTTGAGGAGTCTCGCGTTTGGGTCGCCAAACGCGGATCTCTCGCAATGGTCGGGGTGCGGGCAAGGCATCAGATTGAACGCCGCGTCCAACCCCAGTCAGAAAACCATCGGTTCCGACCGAGTGTTGACGCGCGCGTCTTCTCAGTCGACGCTCGGCATTCCGATTGCGTCGTGGAGGAGGAGAGAAGCCAACAATTTCCTGGTTTGAAGAACCAGGGATGTTCACCACGCGGGTCTCTTGAGAGACGTTGACGCGGGGTTTCTGCGCGACGCGGTTGGTCGCAGCAGTAGTTGTGCCGGGGACCACGCGGGCCTTCTGGGAGGCGTTGGCGCGTGGGTTCTGTGCGTCGCGGTTGATCGCAGCAGAGGCGTTGGATGTCACGCGGGCCTTCGGGGAGGCGTTGACGCGTGAGCCGGACGCAGCACAGTGGGTGACAGCAGCGTCCGATAGAGCCACAGATAGGGCTTCGGGAAGCTGTCCACTCGAGACCCTGCGGCAGACGCGGGTCTTTGGGCTCTTGGAGCCAGAAGAGAGAAACTCTTCGTACTTCGCCTGGTCGAACTCAACGACGAGTGATTCGACCATCTTCCCCTTACGGAGAACGTCATCCTGCACCACGATGTGCTCATCGGTCACGAATGTAGTCCCCAGCGGAGTCGCCATCTCTTGTTCGGTGCGGAAAGAGATTTGCCGTAAAATTTCCTTGAATCAGTTGAAAGATTACAACAAAACAATATTCCGACTACAAGGGAGGGAGGATGCTTGAATCTTCCCTTTGTTTAAGGCTGGGTTCTTCGTGTGGCGATGGAGAGTGAATCTTGTTCTCCGTTGACCAGATGACCGTCCTGGACCGTCGGGGGTCTTCTCTTCGGCGGTAGGGGAGTAACTCAGCTCCGTCTACCAAACTCTCAAAGAGGAGGTAGGCAAAGAGCGGCTAGTACTCAGTAAGCTCGCTGAAGAGTCTTCTCTCTCTTGTTGGTGTCAGGCTTCTCTCTCTCTTGCCCAGAATAATCCTTCCCTTTTGATTTAATTTGCTCGCCCCACCTTCATAGCCAACAGGGCTATTTATAGGGGTCTTAGGGGGTGATCGTGCCCCCTAAAAATGCGCCTGAACGAGGGGCCACTACCCGCCATATGTGCGGTAACTGACCCCACAATCCGGGGCGGTTGCAACTGAGACGCGGGCTTCGGGCTGGACGCGCCTTGATACTGAGACGCGGGCTTCGGGCCGACACGCCTTGATGTTGAGACGCGGGCTTTGTGCCGACGCGCCTTGATGCTGAGACGCGGGCTTCCGGCCGGACGCGCCTTGATGCTGAGACGCGGGCTTCGGGCCGGACGCGCCTTGATGCTGAGACGCGGGCTTCGGGCCGGACGCGCCTTGATGCTGAGACGCGGGCTTCCGGCCGGACGCGCCTTGATGCTGAGACGCTGGCTTCGGGCCGGACGCGCCTTGATGCTGAGACGCGGGCTTTGTGCCGACGCGCCTTGATGTTGAGACGCGGGCATCAATCCCTCGCGTCTAGTGCTTGAGACTGCTGCTTTGATGGCTTGCCTGTTAGTCATTTTTAGACAGCCTACAGGGGGATCTCCTCTTCCTCTTTCTCTTCCTCCCTCTGCTCCTCAACACTAGAAGGGACTACCTCGGACATTGAAGCTTCGGCCTCCGATTCCCTCCTAGCCTTCTTCGGGATAGGCTCACCCTTGGAAGTAGAACCATAGGAACGTTTGGACACAGCCTGCCGACTCTTTTTAATGGACTGTTCTTTGGGTGCTGCTGCTCTCGGTCCCGCCCCTATTTCCACTCCTGCTTCTTTCTCGGCTGCTTGATATTCCTCCATACCTCGCGCGCGTTTGTTGGACTCCAATTTGTCCTTATAAGATGCCTTGATGCTCCTAATGCATGAGTTATTTATTGAGAAACCAGGCATCTTGCTAGCCAGGGAGTACCAAGTACAGAAGCTAAGGCCAGTGTAACAGTTGGGCGTCTTGTGAGGCAAGCTGAAAACAGTTTTTGTCCCTCCAGCCACACTATAATACCATGCCCGAGTACCTTCAAACAAATTCCCACTGAAGGAGAGATTAGCATTGGGGTTACCGATGTATAATTGATCATAGCCGAACTGTCGAGCAAAACGGCTCGGCATATAAGGCTCGATCGTACATGAGTTCCCTTGCCGAAAGAGCAGATACCCAGGCCGAATATTAATCAGCCACCAGAAGACTCCCGATGGCAGTCTTGTGAAATCATCTGGTCCCGCAAGGTCAGAAAATTTATCCCCGTAAGATGCACCAGTAATCTCGGGGAAGCAACGGTCGAGCTGGTAGTTCGAAGCGTTCAGAATACATTTCCAAATGTAGAACATATAGTAGTTAGACCAGCTCGAATTCTCCAGCTTTTGCACAAAAGGGACAAACCCCTCAGATAGAGGCACCGCTGTCATCAGTGGAGGGCAGTGCATAACGTACCAAGCCACCAAGTACGTATATGGAAGCTCGATCCTGGGGTTAGGGGTCTTTACTCTTGGCCTTCCCTCTGAGTCAATCTCTGGTCTACCCTTGGAGTCGACAATGGCCTCCACTTGGCACAGGCTTTTAACTAGAGCCGTAATCCACTTTGAATTCCAGCCACCATTGCTGGAAGGAGGGCGATAGACTTTCCGTAGGCCAACAAAACCGCCGGGTACACCACATCGGCGATAATTACTTCATGTGGCAGTGTTGGCACACGCTTCAGCCATAGCATAAGAAAGCCCGTCAATAGCGCCCGGTCAGAAATGGGAACTCGGGCTTGATGATGAAAACTTTCAAAGACCGTGTCAGGTTTGAAAGTATCCTCATTTTACTCCGTGGTGTAAGAGCTTGTAGAGCCGTTGATCCTCTCAGCAATTTCTTCATCAGTGCAAGGAGCCAGACTGGTCACTGGGCTATCTTTCTCATTTATACCGTTGAATAGGTAGCTCGCCCAGGACATCTGCTCAACACCCCTGTTCCACCAGGAGGTTATTTGACCGCAGATGTGAAAGTGACACAACACTTCCCTGTATGTCTCGTATACTTGAGGGCTCTCCTTCTTCAAGAGATGAAGTTCTTCAGAAGTCAGAACGTATTCTTCATAAGGGGCATCTCCCATAACAAGCCCTGAGACTTCATACAGCTCATGAAGAGCGAGCCCCATCTCTCCGACCAGGGTGAAAAATGTGCCCGTCAAAGGATTATAGTTCTCCAGGATGCCATAGAAATTATGGGATCTTTGCGGGAGGCCATACTGCGCAGCCCTAATCGAGTGGTACAGCCCCACTTGTTCCAGCAGAGCTCCAAGTTCGACAAGGACAAATCCAACCATCTTGCCCCACCAGGATCTGTTGGAAGAATGAACGCACCCGAGCGGGCGGAAGTCGACAGGAAAATCACCCCTGACCTTCATGAACTGGTTGATGAAGGTGGTGCCAAGCTGAGGCGTTTCCCCTCTCGGATATTCAGACCTGACCAATCCGGGGAATAAACCAAAGACCTCTTTCCTATGGCCGGCAGAGTGTATTTCTTTGGCACCTAGTCTGCCAAGAGAGACACCGGAGACAAATCGGGAAAGATCCCAGTCCATCGCACGTGAACAGACATATGCTGAAGATAAGATAGGGGATACATTCTCTCCATATTGGGAAGAAAGAACCTCCTATCCCCTATCTGACGGAGCCATTTATAATCTCAGTCGTGCAAAATCCTTTCTCCCTCGTCAATATCGTCACCAAAGAAGAAGACAGGCTTCCGTAATGGAGTGCGAGAATCTGTCTCAAACAGTCCATCAGAGCTAATCTCTCGGAGGGTCATCATACTGGCTTTAGAGATCCTTTCCTTTCGCTCCTTCGACTTACCAGTAGTCACAGGAGCAGTTTTCTGCAGCACAAAGGTCAGATTACAATCAGGCCACCTACATGCCCAAAGTGGCACTTTTTGGACAAAGGGTTGAAGGAGTATCGTACTGCAAAGAGAACAACACTTAGTTAGAAACCTAAAAGAAAATGGCTAAGTGATTGAAAACCAAACGCAGGGGGAATCCAGACGCGGAGACCAGCAAAATCTGCGTCCAGACTCAAAGAATGCGAGGCTTGTATGAAGCCCGCGTTCCAAAATCCAGAACTTAGAAAAAAATTCTAAGTATAGGATTCAGACGCGAGATTCATTAAAACTTGCATCTGATCTTATAAGACGCAAGAATTATAAGAAGCCTGCGTCTGAACTCCTCACACTTAGAAAAAAATTTTGAGTGCTGACTCAAGACACAGGGCTCAATGAGGCCCGCGTTCAGCAAACAGATACGGACTCAGATTGATGAAGCAAAGATGCAGAAGTCATCAAACTCGCATCTTGTCCACCAATCCAAGAACCGCGTTTGATGATCACACACGGGCACGAGCCCCATGTTGGCGGTTCACATTCAAGAGGGACTTAGGAGTTGAAAGAACTCTATAAGCCCCTTAATGGCGGAAACCCAGATCAGATGGTTGTACTACCTGAAATAGGGGCCTCCTGCGTGGAAGAACCGCCCATTTGAGTCTCAGGAGCAACAGCCTTCGAGGACGAAGCAACATGCTTGGCTTTTGGTGCCATCGCAACCGTGGAATCGGTGTTGAAGATGGTGAAAACGGAAAAAAACTTCGAGCTTTTCTTAACCCTAAAAGGCTCAGCGAAGAAGAAGAGTCTAATGATGACTCTTGAAAGACTGTTGTCTTTTATAGGCACAGTGATTCGCAGAGATATGCGGTGCTTGGCTCGACGCCTAATCCCTGTCTGACACGTGGCAGGCATATTAAATGCAGCGCAAAATTCGCGCGCCAAAAGGAAGATGTCCCCTCAATTCTGTTGGCCCAAAGGCCCTTCACCCTAGTTTTGATGATGATCAACTCATGTAGTTATAGTTACTAATGATCTTGTGTTTAATTAGTGACAGATTCATGATCAAGATCTTAGTAGGTGCATAGCTCAACAAAGGATTAAAGAACAAGATTTGGAGCTTGCATGTTGTGATCCAAGGAGTTTTTGGATCAAGCTTGGACCAAGTCAAGAAGATGAGAAGCCTTCAAGTGAAGACTTCAAGAAGTTGAAGACTTGTGTCTAGGTATAGAATTTGTATTTTTGTTTTAGTAAAAATGTAAAGGATAGATAGTTGGTGGATTGCTCAAGTCTATATCACACACACACTCTTGATTAGAACTCTTGATTTAATTGATTTCATAAAAGATTTTGTTTTTAGAAAAGAACTTTTATTTTAGAAAAAGATTTTTCTTTAAGACAAAATATTTGTTGGTTTTTGGTATTTCTATCATGTATATTCTTTAACCAAAACCAAGTTGTATACTAGATTTCAAAAACATAGATATTTCATATTGATTGTGGAGTGGATCATATCCATACACACTATGCTTTTAAATGGACTCAAATATCTTGTTTTGTATTTGATAAAGGTTTGGAAAAACATTTCATGGAAAATTAGGTTTTTATCAAAAGAATTTTTACCAAGTATTTTACCTTGATAGTAGTATGACACATGCTCATACTCTATGATTTTTCAAGACCAAAACATTTTATCCAAGACCCAAAACCTAAATCCAAATTGTCCTGGTCCTGGAAGTTCTGATTTTTCAGAATTTCTCAGTGACCGGTCGACCGGCAGTCGACCGGCACTCGACCGACATGCACAGTTTTTGTGCATGTGCGTATCAGTCGACCGGAGTCGACCGATACTCGACCGACCCAAACCTGTTGCTCTCTGAAAAATGCCAGTCGACCGGATCGGTCGACCGACAGTTCTTTCCAGAAGAGCGGTCGACTCACCAGTCGACCGGTGGCTGCAACGGTCAGAAAAATGACCGTTGGCCGGTCGACCGGAGGTCGACCGCCAGCTCTGACAGAACCCCAACGGCTCTATTTTCTGGCAGCCTATAAATTGGGATTTTGTCATCTGTTTTGAGGTGAACATTTAGGAGACTTCTTGAGCTGTTTTTCAGACACTTTTAGAGGAGTTTCTCTACAAGATTTTAGTGCAAATACTTCCAATCAAAAGGAAGAGTTTTTATCAAGAGAGTGTTTAAGTGATTTCTTGTGTTTTCCAACAAAGCTTTCTTTCCTTCATTTTCTCACCACACACTTGAGCTTTCCATTGCTAGATATTCTTATAGGTGTGTTGTAGTGAGAGTGCTCTTTAGGTGATCAAGTGTTGTGATCATCAAAGAGATCCTTTCTTTGTATTTGAGGAGACGGGCAAGTGTGCTCGTTGTTGGTGGCTAGAGTTCGGTTGTGAACTCTTGGTGGTTCGAGGTACGGCCTCGGCGAGTCGGTGGACTTGCGTGTGTACGGGACTTGGGAGTCCGAGGGTTTGTAGGTGTACGGCACTGAGGAGAGATCCGGTGGGATCTTGCATAGTGGAAATCCTTCGTGTGTCGAAGGCGGGGATGTAGAGCAAGTGTGCTCGAACCTCGAAACAAACCCTTTGTGTTTGCGATTGCTTACTCTATCCCTCTCACTCTCTTTGTCTCTTTTATATCTTGCATTACTTTCATTGTCTTTACTTTACATGCTTGATATACCCTTGTGCTTAATTGATATACATAATTGCGTGGGATTGTTGTTAACACTAGTATTCAACCAAGAGAGCCAACGTGGCACCTCAACCCATTCAAGGGGAATCTAGAGGAGCTTGTCCAGAGCCTCGCAAGGGGAATTCGGCAACACTCTTGAGTTATACATAAGTGTTTAATTAAAAGAAATTTTAATTTGGTCTACTTAGTTTTAACTCCGCATTATTTGTTCATAAGTGACCATTAGATTAGCCATCACCTATTCACCCCCCACTCTAGGTGATCTTACAATTGGTATCAGAGCTAGTGCTCTTGATAAGGGTCTAACAACCTAAGAGTTAAAGATCCTACATTTGGGCTAATCACAATATTTGTTGTACACACACACCTCACCATGGACTTTATGTCGCCACCCACCTTTGACATTCTTAACATCCACATTTGGAAAGTTAAGATGTCATTATTCCTCAAAGCCCTAGGTTATAATGTATATCTTGCCACTACTAATAATGCTTATTGTATAGATGGTAAGAATCTTGAGGCTAATACAAAAGCCCTACATGCTTTAAAGAGCACCCTAAATGATGATTATTTATGTAGGGTTGCTAATATTGATATGGCTTTTGTAGTATGGAACACCCTCATCTCCCTTGGCGAAAATGAACAATACTATGCGGGGAGCGATTCGGATGTTGGAAGCGACACCTCCAACAAGTGCTACATGGTCCAAGGGGATGACCCCCTTGAGGTAAATACCGAATCCGATGATGAGGATGCTAGTATGTCATATGATGAGCTAAATTCTTTATGCCAATTATTGCTTGAAAGATATGACATAATTAAGAAAGAAAATAAAATTTGAAAAAGGACATTGCTTGCATGCATAATGAACATGATTCATGTAGAGATAACATTGCATGTTTAGAAAAAGATAACAAGATTTTGAAAAAGGAATTTGATTGCATGCTTAATGAAAATGATTCACTTAGAAATAAAGTCGCATGCTTAGAAAAAGAAAAGGAAGATTTGAAAAAATGAGAATGTTTCCTTATTTTCTAAATTGAGTATTTTGTGTGAAGGAAACAATACTTTGAAAGAAAAGATTGATTTGGTGGAAAAACAAAAGGAAAGTATTTTACAAGAAAATAAGTCTTTGAAAAGAAAATTTGTTGAAAAAGAAAAGGATAATGTTTGTAAAAAGAAAAAGAAAAATGATTCTTCATCTCATCATGCTTTTCATGCCACATCTAATGAGATTAAGAATATGAAAAATAAAATGAATAATTTGAGTTCAACTTTGAACTCTTGTGCATTCAATCATTCTAAGTTGGAATCTTTGTTTCAAAAGAAACAAGTTCCACATGCTCAAGCACATCATCATACTCATCATGCTCATGCTTATGGTGCACATCACGATCACAATCACACTCATAAGCATCATGCTAAGGTGTACATTTGTACACATTGCGGTCGCAAAGGCCATCTAGCAAGATATTGTTTTGATAAGAAACCATATTTATATTTTGCTAAGTATAATAGATTTTGGGTTCCTTACAACAATGCTAACCCCAAAGAACCCAAGAAAATATGGGTACCAAAACCCCCACCTTTTGATTTTGAAATAGGTGAGGGCTCTCACAAAACGTGAGAGGATTGGTGCCTTGGTAGCGAATGCAATGGATATGATGGACACTCTTGTAGATGCATTGCTATCAAGGAAATTTTGGTGGAAAAATCCACCATGCTTGGAGCTTTGAAGTTGGTAACAATTTCTTAACTCCTATTTTCATATACATGCTTTTACTTATTTCATACATTCATAGCATGTTCATGATTTTGTTTGATTTGTGCTTCATGTGGTATTTACATGCTTAGATGTAGAATATTTCAAAACTTGTATTCATACATAGATGTATAGTGAAATACAATTGACTCATATATATGATTGAACTTCATGCTCATTTGTATCCACTTTATGCATATGTATAAGACTAGTTTTGATGATTCTCTTTTATACATGTTTTACCTATTTTAGTGATTTACTTCATGTATATGCATGCTTAATTCAAATCTAATAAATACACATGTATACCCGTGAGTCTCTTGCCTTCGTGCAAACATTTAATAGACTCTTTTAATATTTGGGATATGTATGCATATTGTTAGATTTGTATAAACCATACATATACCATGAAAATTGTTGATTTTAGTGAAAAATGATTTTTCATGATTTGTTGTTAAAAATTTTGACTTATGATCGTTTTGGGCTTCAATGACTATTTTCATGTAGACACTATTTACATAACCTTTGAACACTCTATCTTTAAGAAAATATATAATTTGGAGCTTTATGGAATATGAGTGCTTGAACTTTTATGTATTTAGTAGTATTCATGAAATACATATGATCTTATATTTTTTTAAGGATCTTTAACTAGTTTGTCAAAAATCCATTTAAACTAGTTATCTATTCTTCAAGTATTGCACATGATTCTATTTTTATGGATAAATTCTTTTGTGATTTCAAAATTTTTGATGCTTCATTGTATTGAATATTAGTTTAGATTTTAGTATTTGTCAACACTTGGATTTATACTTGTACACCTTATGGACCACAAATAAATCTATATATGATTGGGTTGAATGCTTATTTGTGCCTATTAGATGTACTAGTATAGCCTTATGTTGATGATCATTATATTCTTAAACTTGTATTCCCATTTGGATTTATGTTATGATCATGTGATTTCATTTCATGTATATGGTTATTTTGCCAAAACATTAAGATATACATGGATACCTCTTGAGTCATTTGCTTTTCATGCAAATCTATTTATAAGGACTCAATTGTATTTTGGGGATATGTATGTATACTTAATGTCTTGTCAAAACATACATATGCTATGAAATAGAATTTTGATGATTTTCATATATTAAAATTTGTGATGATTTTCGTATTTTCAAAATTTATGATTTTAAGGAATATTGAGTTTTATTGCTAATTTTCATGATACCATGTTTCACATAACACTATCACACTCACTTCTTTTTGATATGGACTTTATGGATAGAGTGCTTTTTAGTGCCTTGTGTTTCATTGATCTTTCATGAAAAACTTTTTTAACTTATTCCTTGATGGAAGGATCTCGTACTAGTTCTTAAAACAAGTTCATTTAACTAGTTCGAATTCTTCATATGGTAGATTATATGATGTATACACTTATGCTTACTTTTCAATTGGTATCATTGGATATTTTCAATTGGTATCAATTTGACTCTTGTTGTATATACTCATATTTTATTCTTTCATATATGTATGTATCTACTTCAATTAATATACTCCTTTCATACATATATATGATTTGTACTTGTGCTTTAGCTAAAATTGACTCTTATATTTTTAAGCACAAAGTTGTTAATGCTAAGCTTACTTCAAATCTTATTTATCTTCAAGCTTATGCATTGTATTTCATAATTGGTATCAAAATTCAAAATTTGGTTGTTCTACATTTGGTACCTTAAAAGAAAATATTGTATTTTAAGATATTTCAAAATTTGTTTTCATAAGAAAAATTCAAAATTTTGATTTGTATTGTCTATATGCAAGGAGAGCTTAACATCTCTCTTACATATAGATTCATGTTGAGTATATTATAAATTGAGGAGATTGACAACTCTTCTTTATATGATATACGTGTGTAGGGGGAGCTTCACATCTCCTCTTATGCATGACATATTATACGTTATGTGAATTAGGGCTTGTCATCCCTCTTTCATGTAATGTATATGTGTCGGGAAGCTAACTTACCGTCTTCCTCTTCATGAATTTATATCGCATATAAATTTTATTGATTGATTTGTATTTTACCCTCCTTGATTTCTTTGTTTTTAACAAAAAGGGGAGAAAAATTTGTTTGATGTATTTTTCTTTGAACCCTTTGTTGATGATTGACAAAAAGGGGGAGAAGAATTTAAGAATTTGTGATTTTATATGCATGATTTCATGATTTCCTTACTTAAGGGGGAGAAGTATTTGTTCCTTACTTAAGGGAGAGAAAGATTTTGAGATGATTTGAGTTTTTATACTTGTGCTTTTACTCATGCATCACAAGAAATAAAAGATTTGTTTTGTTTACATGCATTCATTTGCATACATTTTTAAGTGCTTCATTGAATATCTATTGCTTATTTATTATGCATGAGTTAAGGGGGAGCTTCTTTGAAGCTTTACTTTAATCCATGCATATATAACTCCATGAGTTTTGTCATCATCAAAAAGGGGGAGATTGTTGGCCCAAAGGCCCTTCACCCTAGTTTTGATGATGATCAACTCATGTAGTTATAGTTACTAATGATCTTGTGTTTAATTAGTGACAGATTCATGATCAAGATCTTAGTAGGTGCATAGCTCAACAAAGGATTAAAGAACAAGATTTGGAGCTTGCATGTTGTGATCCAAGGAGTTTTTGGATCAAGCTTGGACCAAGTCAAGAAGATGAGAAGCCTTCAAGTGAAGACTTCAAGAAGTTGAAGACTTGTGTCTAGGTATAGAATTTGTATTTTTGTTTTAGTAAAAATGTAAAGGATAGATAGTTGGTGGATTGCTCAAGTCTATATCACACACACACTCTTGATTAGAACTCTTGATTTAATTGATTTCATAAAAGATTTTGTTTTTAGAAAAGAACTTTTATTTTAGAAAAAGATTTTTCTTTAAGACAAAATATTTGTTGGTTTTTGGTATTTCTATCATGTATATTCTTTAACCAAAACCAAGTTGTATACTAGATTTCAAAAACATAGATATTTCATATTGATTGTGGAGTGGATCATATCCATACACACTATGCTTTTAAATGGACTCAAATATCTTGTTTTTGTATTTGATAAAGGTTTGGAAAAACATTTCATGGAAAATTAGGTTTTTATCAAAAGAATTTTTACCAAGTATTTTACCTTGATAGTAGTATGACACATGCTCATACTCTATGATTTTTCAAGACCAAAACATTTTATCCAAGACCCAAAACCTAAATCCAAATTGTCCTGGTCCTGGAAGTTCTGATTTTTCAGAATTTCTCAGTGACCGGTCGACCGGCAGTCGACCGGCACTCGACCGACATGCACAGTTTTTGTGCATGTGCGTATCAGTCGACCGGAGTCGACCGATACTCGACCGACCCAAACCTGTTGCTCTCTGGAAAATGCCAGTCGACCGGATCGGTCGACCGACAGTTCTTTCCAGAAGAGCGGTCGACTCACCAGTCGACCGGTGGCTGCAACGGTCAGAAAAATGACCGTTGGCCGGTCGACCGGAGGTCGACCGCCAGCTCTGACAGAACCCCAACGGCTCTATTTTCTGGCAGCCTATAAATTGGGATTTTGTCATCTGTTTTGAGGTGAACATTTAGGAGACTTCTTGAGCTGTTTTTCAGACACTTTTAGAGGAGTTTCTCTACAAGATTTTAGTGCAAATACTTCCAATCAAAAGGAAGAGTTTTTATCAAGAGAGTGTTTAAGTGATTTCTTGTGTTTTCCAACAAAGCTTTCTTTCCTTCATTTTCTCACCACACACTTGAGCTTTCCATTGCTAGATATTCTTATAGGTGTGTTGTAGTGAGAGTGCTCTTTAGGTGATCAAGTGTTGTGATCATCAAAGAGATCCTTTCTTTGTATTTGAGGAGACGGGCAAGTGTGCTCGTTGTTGGTGGCTAGAGTTCGGTTGTGAACTCTTGGTGGTTCGAGGTACGGCCTCGGCGAGTCGGTGGACTTGCGTGTGTACGGGACTTGGGAGTCCGAGGGTTTGTAGGTGTACGGCACCGAGGAGAGATCCGGTGGGATCTTGCATAGTGGAAATCCTTCGTGTGTCGAAGGCGGGGATGTAGAGCAAGTGTGCTCGAACCTCGAAACAAACCCTTTGTGTTTGCGATTGCTTACTCTATCCCTCTCTCTCTCTTTGTCTCTTTTATATCTTGCATTACTTTCATTGTCTTTACTTTACATGCTTGATATACCCTTGTGCTTAATTGATATACATAATTGCGTGGGATTGTTGTTAACACTAGTATTCAACCAAGAGAGCCAACGTGGCACCTCAACCCATTCAAGGGGAATCTAGAGGAGCTTGTCCAGAGCCTCGCAAGGGGAATTCGGCAACACTCTTGAGTTATACATAAGTGTTTAATTAAAAGAAATTTTAATTTGGTCTACTTAGTTTTAACTCCGCATTATTTGTTCATAAGTGACCATTAGATTAGCCATCACCTATTCACCCCCCCTCTAGGTGATCTTACAAATTCTGCTAGACGCGTGGCAACGCGCCCACAACACAGATTCGTGTTCAACAGAAAATCGCGTCCCTCTGAAGGTCGCGCCTCTTCAACTAGGCCAAAGTCGCGCCTACTTCACAGAGCGAAAGTTGCGTCTTCATCCCAAAAGACGCATCCCTACAAGAGGCGCGTCTTTTAAAGCAGCATGACCACTGCGTCTACAGGACTTGCATTCAGTTCTTACTTCTGCAATTCAGTTCAACAGTACACTGGCACAAGCAGATGACTGTTTACCCCTGATTCAAAGTACACCAACAACAAACTCAGAGCACTGGGGAGGTCTAGACTGTGTATCTAGACACTCGCTACGATCATTTCTGGCGGCTTTAAAGGATTTCACAGTACACTCACGAAGACCACATTCTAGACAGGATCAAGCTCAGAGCATCTCAAAATGATTGTCAGTCCAATCATGAGAAGTATGAACTCAACCAAAGTCCAAAGTATTTCAAAATCCGTCCCAGTCAACCGCGGAATATTGAAAACTTTGGAGGGGGTTCTGTAGGCTGTCTAAAAATCACTAAAGACAAGTCATCAAAAAGCATAGTCCAAACTCCAGACGCAGGACTAATCATAACCATCACTGCAGCACTAAGGCGCGAGGGTCAAAACCCGCGTCTCAGCATCACTGCAGCACCAAGGCGCGAGGGTCGAAACCCGCGTCTCAATTATAACTGCCCTCGTTATTGGGTCAATTACCGCCCACATAATGAGAAAGTTAACCCCTATTATGGAGCGTTTTTAGGGGGCACGTTCACCCTTGAAACCTCTATAAATAGCCCCGTTTGCTATGGAGAAGGGGTCGGTTGATCAGATAATCCTTGGAGAAGAATTTCGCTTGTGAGCTGTAGAAGTCCCGAGACTTCCACCGAAAAGAAGAGAGTTCAACTTTTCAAGCAACTTGCTGCGTACAAGTCAATCTTTGCCTACAATCTCTTTGAGATTCCTGGTCGACAGGAGCTGCGTTACTCCGTCTGCCATCCAAAGAGAGGATTCCCAAGAAGTCCGGACGTTCACCCGGTCAACGAAAAACAAGATTCACTTTCCACCGCCACATCAAGAACCCAGCATTAAACAAAGGGGAGATTTAAGTCTAAACATCTCCCCTCCCTTGTAGTCAGAGTGTTAATCTGCTGTAATCTTTCATTTGATTCAAGGAAATTTTACAAGGAAACGTCTCCCACCAAACAGTGGTGTTTATTTTACATGGTGCATGTCACTTGTGATATGGGTTATTGATAAGCTCATTTTATTACATATTACTATACTATATTACTCCTGGCATGGTTTCTCGCTGGGGTACATGAACAATTTTCTACTAGCAGTTTCTAAATAACGATAACTATTGATTGATATGCGAGAATAGGCTGTGGTATGGGGCACAGCCGTTTTCGCGTCTTAGGGCCCAATTGATATGCGTAGTAGGCGTTAGATGGGGTACGTCTACTGCACGTGGCAGTTGGGGTAGTGTCACCTAATTAGTAACCCCTAGAGACATCTTCCTAATTAATCTTATGCTTTTGTGATTCTTGTGATGGTTACTACTAGATGATTGCTTAGTTATATTTATTACACTTGACTTACTCTATGCAATGACCATATTTATGTTTTTGTGAACGCTTGTTTATTATCATGACTTGAATGTTGAATGACTGGTTTCAATAATAAATTCATGCCACAAATATATGGTTGTGTAATAATAAATAAGTACTATTGATTGCATATTGCTAGTCCTTTCCTTATTCATGCATATTTTCGTGCTCTGCACATACTTGCATACTTTCTTTCCTTTGTTGTACTTGTCGGGAGTTTTCTGACTCCCCAGGGTTTGCTTGCCCTAGATATCGGAAAATACATGGAGATATCTACTGAGAATAAGGAGTATTACGAGGAGCCAGTTGGAGCTCAGTAGAAGACTTGAAGATTCCTTCAATTATTTGTTTCTTTCATAAATGTATGTATAGAGAGTTTGGAATCATTTCTCAGTATATACATTTGTACCAGTTATTTAGTTTTATTTCATATATGTGTACTCCATTTGGACTTGAAATATATATGCAGCAAATAGAAAAGAAAAAATGACATAATTTACAGGTTAGAAACTTAACATGCTCTTTTGAGTGTGTCGCCGGTACAAGTCACTTGCTTATCTCGCTTTAGTAGGAAGCGGGGCGTGACAGGATTTTTTTGGTATCAGAGCATAGGTTTAGATATCACCCACTAATTATAATACAATAGATATAATAAACTAGGTTCTTCGTTGCTGTATACTGATTCACACATACATGCAGACCTATATTTCATCGCTTAGGATTCTCTTTCTTTAGTTTCTATGTACTTTTATCGCTCTATTTTCTATTTTCAGAGAGATATCTTCTCGTAATTTTTCAAACACTAACATCGATTCCCGTGCTGAACTCTTAAAGGCTCTTGTGTTCTTAAGAATATCATTGAGATCTAAACTGCTATCTTAAATAGAATTACTATTATAAATTATTTGATAACTTTTTCTTTCTGATAATGTTTGTTTTCGTATAGTATTAAAATAATACTTGTGCTTGCTATTACCCTACAATTTAAATAATTATTTAGTTTTTATAAGGTTTTAGCTGGTATTAGTTAGTTAACCCATAATACTATCTAATTGGTTTATTAATTGAACAGATTGACCTAACTTCAAAAGTAACTTTTTTCCTTCTTTCTCATATCGATTATTTTTATATACTATAAATGTATTAGTTTATATATACTGATTGTATTTAATCACTTCTAGATAATTGATTATATTAGCTGATTATAGGTTGCATTACTAGAATGAGTAATATAGTTTTACATTAATTGCTATTATTACTTATAATATATGTAAACTTGTTAATTTTCTGTACTTAACTTTTATTTAGTGTCTTGTATGGCTAGTACTGTGTGTTTTTTCTTTAATAATTTTCTTATATATATATATATAATATTACATTTATATAAATATTCTAATGTGTGTCTTTCTAGTTGATCCATTGTTATTTTTTTGTAGTGACTTTCGTTACTTAATTACTTTTTTGCTAGTATAATTCTACGTTAATTTATAATAGGTTTGTAAATTATAAGATTGTATCAACTTCCATTTAGTTTTTCTTTTTTATAATAATTTTTTTGTACACCAATGTATTCTTACTCTTATTGATTTCTTATGAAAGAATTTTTATTATCCTTAGTTTTATTACTTAGTACTCAATCTACTATTTTTCTTCATCAATATTTTTTTCATTAATTATATTTTATTTCATAAATTATTAGTCATTAGTTATTTATTCTATTTCAATTATCTTTCCTATAATATGACTTTGGCCTTACTCTTGTTTTATCCGTCTTAATTTTATTATTATATTTTTTATGACTAGTCATTTATTTTTTGTCTTTTATTCTTTTCAGTACTAATTTAACACTTCTTGCTCATATTAAAATCTTTTTTTATATAGTTCTTGATAAGATTTAGATAATTACACTACACTATTTTGTAAATAAAATTAATTCTCTTGCATTTTTGTCTTATATTTATTTTGTTTATTTTTTGTTATTTATTCTTTTCTGAATACTTTCATATATTTTTACGATTTTCGTCACAATTCATATCTTTTATTAGTATTACTACTGATTATCTATTTGTACTCACCTCTTTTATGGCAAACTTATGTACATTAGTTTTTTCTATTTACTTGAAGACATTTAATCTTATTCATTTATTCTTTTAATCATTTTCGTTAGTTCTTCTCATTGTCATTTTTACCTTTATTACTTATCATAAATTGTGAATTATTATTATTATTGTACTGACTTTTTTTGTTATATTAATAATGCAACACTAATTTAAGTTATAATTCTTCATATTTTTCTTATTATAATTGTGTCTAAAATCTGTCATCTATTTTGAAGGTTCACCTAGAAGGGGGGTGAATAGGTGATGGCTAATCTAATGGTCACTTAATGCCAAATGATGCAAATAATACGGAAGCTAAAAACAATTATGACCTAATTAAACTTCTTACACTAAACACCACGTATAACCAAAGAGTGTTGCCGAATTCCCCGTAAAGGGCTCTGGACAAACTCCTCCAGATTCCCCTTGAATGGGTTGAGGTGCCGCGTTGGCTCTCTTGGTTAAATACAAGTGTTAGTCAACAAACCCAAGCATGTATACAATATGAGCACAAAGAATATATCAAGCATATAAAGATAGACAATAAAGTATGCAAGATATAAATGAGACAAAGAGAGAGAGAGAGAGAGAGAGAGAGAGTGAGCAATCGCAAACACAAGGGTATGTTTCGAGGTTCGAGTACACTTGCTCTACATCCCCGCCTTCGACACACGAAGGATTTCCACTATGCAAGATCCCAATGGATCTCTCCTCGGTGCCGCAACACCTACAAGCCCTCGGACTCCCTAGTCCCGTACACACGCAAGCTCACTAGCTCGCCGAGGCCGCACCTCAAACCACCGAGTTCACACAAGAACTCTAAACCACCGCGAACACACTTGTCCGCCTCCTCAAAGAACAAAAAGGAAATCTCTTGGTGATCTAAAACACTTTGATCACCAATTACAAACTCTCACAACACAATCCTATGGATAGATAAGGCAATGGATAGCTCAAGTGATGTGTGAGAAACAAGGAAAGAGATGGTGGAGGAAAACTCAAAGAAATCACTTTTACACTCTTGATAAATCTCTCCTTTTAATTGGAAGTATTTGCTCTAAATTTTGTAGAGAAAAACCTCTGAAATGAATAGGAAAAACTGGCTCTAAAAGTCTCCAAAATCTTAGCTCAAAACAATGACCAAACCCCCAAATTTATAGGCCAGAAAAATATAGCCGTTGGGGTCTGTCAGGCCTGCCGGTCGACCCGGCCGGTCGACCCCCAACGGTCAAAAATCCGACCGTTGGGGCCTCCGGTCGACCCGCCCGGTCGACCAAAAGAACAGAGAGTACTGCTCTCAGTTCCGGTCGACCCGCCCGGTCGACCCGCCCACTGAACTGACAGACGTGCACGGCTCTGTGCACGTCGGTCGACCCTTGCGGTCGACCTGCCCTTGGTTCCGGTCGACCAGCCGGTCGACCCGTAAGCCAGTTCTGGGTCAGCACTTGGGAGAAAAATGTTGGTCTTTTGGCTTTCATAAAAATCCCATAAAATACATAAAAATCTACAAAAATAGTTTAACCAATAAACTTTGATATACAAACATGCTTGCACAAAATCAAGGCATGTTATAAAAGATTTGGACTATTTTTGTAATATGGAAATATTTGGCTCATGTGAAAACTTGTATTTTCCAAAGAACTTATTTTCCAAAACTCTTCATCAAATACAAAAATAAGATATACTTTTAAAGCATAGTGTGTATGGATATGATCCACTACACAATCAAGATGAAATATCTATGTTTTTGGCATTAAGCATAAACTTGGTTTTGGTTGAAAGATGTAAACATGAATATCAAAAACCAAATAGTATTTTGTCACAAAGAAAAATCTTTTCTAAACTAAAAAATCTTTTATGAAAACAATTCTATCAAGAGTGTGTGTGTATATGTACTTGAGCAATCCACCAACTACTCTATCCTTTACATTTTATCTAAAACATAAAAATCTTATACTTAGACACAAGTCTTGATCTTGAAGTCTTATCATCATCTTGACTTGGTCCAAGCTTGATCCAAAATCTCCTTGGATCACACCGTGCTAGCTCCAAATCTTGACATTTTATCCTTTGTTGAGCTATGCACCTACTAAGATCTTGATAATGAATCTGTCACTAATTAAACACAAGATCATTAGTAAACATAACTTCATGAGTTGATCATCATCAAAACTAGGGTGGTAGGCCTTTGGGCCAACAATCTCCCCCTTTTTGATGATGACAAAACTCATGAAGTTATATATAAATGGATTAAAGTAAAGCTTCAAAGAAGCTTCCCCTTAACTCATGCATAACAAATAAACAATAATATATGCAATGAAAGCACATAAATATGTATGCAATGTATGGAGATAAAACATGAAATCCTTTTTCTCCTAGTTGCAATACAAAACATATATGCATAATTAACAAGGAAGACAAATACTTCTCCCCCTTAAGCAATGAAAACATGCATATAAACTCAAATACTTCTCCCCCTTTTTGTCAATCATCAACAAAGGGTTCAAAGTAAAATCAAATCAAACAATTTTTCTCCCTCTTTTTGTCATAAGCAAAGAACCAAAGAAGGAGTAAATCAAATCAATCAAGAAAGGTTATATGCGATATACATTCATGAAGAGGAAGACGCTAAGTTAGCTTCCCTACACATATGCATTACATGAAGAAGGGATGACACGCCCCAATTCACATAACACATATTATGTAATGCATAAGAGGAGATGTGAAGCTCCCCTACACACGTATATCATATAAAGAAGAGTTGTCAAGCTCCTCAATTTATAATATACTCAACATGAATCTATATGTAAGAGAGATGTTAAGCTCTCCTTACATATAAGAAATACAAATCAAAAAAAAAAAATTTTAATTTTCTTAAACAATTTTTTTTTAAAGGTATCAGATCTTTTGTAAAACAACCAAATTTTAAGATATCAAATTGAAAATAATCATTATTGTAAATCATATTGATACCAATCGAAATTTAACAAATATGAAGTTGAAACATATTGATACCAATAGTAAACATAATGATCAAAAAAATTATTTTTCATCATAAACTTTGTGCTTTTAAAAATGTGAACCAATTGAAAGTTAAGCACATGAAAATCATATATATATGTATGAAATGAGTATACCAATTGAAATTGATACATACATATATAAGAAAACAAAATATGAGTATATACAAAAATTATCAATTTAGATACCAATTGAAAGAATCCAATGATATCAATTGACATAACAATAAGATTAAGTGTATATCTCATATAACTACCACCAATCATGGTTCAAGTTTTAAATGATTTTCATTTTAAAGCATACATGAACATGATCTCCCATCCATCCTCCCATAGATGGTAGGGGTTTTCAAAAATTAGATTTGAAAATATTTTAGCATGAAAATCACTACCAAATGAAGAACAATTAACTAGTTAAAATAATTTAAAAAAAAAACTAGTTAAAGATCCTTCAAAACATGAAATCAAAGCATATGAATTTCATGAATCATACCAAATTACAAGAATTGACACTCGATCTATGAAGCTCAAAAATATGTTCATGAATCAAAGTCATGACAAAATAAATAAAGTGTGAGTGTTCAAGAGTCATGTAAATAGCATTTTCATGAAAATAGACATTGAAGCTCAAAAAGATCATAAGTCACATTTTTTAAAAAAAAATCATTTTTCATTAAAACACTAATCTTCATGGTATATGTATGATTTATCCAAAACTAACAATACACATACATATCCCAAACATAAAAGAGTCTATCAAATGTATTTGCATGAAGGCAAGAGACTCACGGGTATACATGTATATTTATCAGATTTGAATTAAAAATACATATACATGAAGTAAAATCATAAAGATTGGTAAAGCATGTATAAATGAGAGAATCATCAAAACTAGTCTATACATATGCATATAGTGGGTACAAATGAGCATGAAGTGCAAAAGTATATAAAACAAATGTAGCTCACTATTTGTACATGTATAATACAAGTTTTGATAAAAACTGCATCTAAGCATGGTATTACCACATGAAGCACATACAACACAAAACATGAACATGCTATGAATATTATGAATGAACAAGCATGAACATAAATAAAATAGGAGTTTAGAGATTGTTACCAACTCCAAAGCTCCAACCATGGTGGTTGTCCCCACAATCTTCCTTGATAGCGATGCATTCAAGGTGTGTCCATCAAGTCCATATGCATCCACTATCAAGGCACCAAATCTCTCACGTTTTGTGAGAGCCCTCACCTACATCAAATACACAAGGTGGGGATTTTGGTACCCATATTTTCTTGGGTCCTTTGGGGTTAGTCTTGTAAGGAATCCAAAAATTTTTATTCTTAGCAAAATTAAAATGATCTAACCTATCATAACAAAACTTTGCTAAATGGCCTTTGCGGCCACAATGTGTACATGTGTACACCTTAGTATGCTTATGTGTAGGAGTGTGATCATGTTGTGCAACATAAGCAAATGCATGATGTGAATGTGCATGAACATAGGGAACTTGTTTCTTTTGAAACAAGGATTCCAATCTAGTATGGTTGAATGCACAAGAGTTCAAAGTTGAACTCAAACCATCCATTTTATTTTTTAAATCTTTAATCTCATTAGTGGTGGCATGTAAAGCATGATGAGATAAAGAATCATTTTTCTTTTTCTTTTTCGAAACAAATTCCTTTTCTTTTTCACAAATCTTTCTTTTTAAAGAATTATTTTCTTGAAAAACAACTTCTTTTTGTTTTTTCACCAAATCAATTTTATTTTTCAAACTTGTGTTTCCTTCACAAAGATCATTCAATTTAGACATGAGGGAAACATTCTCATTTTTCAAATCTTCCTTTTCTTTTTCTAAACATGCAATTTTAGTTTTAAAAGAATCGTTCTCTTTTAACATGCAATCAAAATTCTTTTTAATTTTCTTATTATCTTTTTCTAAGCATGCAATGTTATCTCTAAAAGAATCATGTTCTATAAGCATGCAAGCAATGTTCTTTTTCAAATTTTTATTTTTCTTTTTAAGCATGTCATATTTTTCATGCAATAATTGACAAAATGAAGTGAGCTCATCATATGACATGTCTTCATCATCTAACTCGGATTCGGTGTTTACCTCAAGGGGTTATCCCCTTGGACCATGTAGCACAAGTTGGAGGTGTTGCTTCCAACGTCCGAATCGCTCCCCGCATAGTATTGATCTTTTTCGCCAAGGGAGATGAGGGTATTCCATACTACAAAGCCGAATCAAAGTTAGAAACTCTAGATAAATAAACATCATCTAGGATAGACTTTAAAGCATTTAGGACTTTTGCATTAGCCTCAATATTCTTACCATTTAAACAATATGCATTATTAGTAGTGGCAAGATAAACATGAATGCCTAGGGCCTTGAGGTACAAGGACATCTTCACCTTCCATATATGGATGTTAACAATATCAAACATGGGTGGTGACATGAAGTCCATGGTGTGTGTACAAAATATGTGATTAGCCTAAAAATGAGGATCTTTAACTCTAGGTTGTTAGATCAAATCAGAGTACCAAGCTCTGATACCAATTGAAGGTTCACCTAGAGGGGGGTGAATAGGTGATGGCTAATCTAATGGTCACTTAATGATGAATGATGCGGAACCTAAAACTAATTATGACCTAATTAAACTTCTTACACTAAACACCACGTATAACCAAAGAGTGTTGCCGAATTCCCCGTGAAGGGCTCTGGACAAACTCCTCTAGATTCCCCTTGAATGGGTTGAGGTGCCGCGTTGGCTCTCTTGGTTAAATACAAGTGTTAGTCAACAAACCCAAGCAAGTATACAATATGAGCACAATGAATATATCAAGCATATAAAGATAGACAATAAAGTATGCAAGATATAAATGAGACAAAGAGAGAGAGTGAGCAATCGCAAACACAAGGGTATGTTTCGAGGTTCGAGCACACTTGCTCTACATCCCCGCCTTCGACACATGAAGGATTTCCACTATGCAAGATCCCAATGGATCTCTCCTCGGTGCCGCAACACCTACAAGCCCTTGGACTCCCTAGTCCCGTACACACGCAAGCTCACTAGCTCGCCGAGGCCGCACCTCAAATCACCGAGTTCACACAAGAACTCTAAACCACCGCGAACACACTTGTCCGCCTCCTCAAAGAACAAAAAGGAAATCTCTTGGTGATCTAAAACACTTTGATCACCAATTACAAACTCTCACAACACAATCCTATGGATAGATAAGGCAATGGATAGCTCAAGTGATGTGTGAGAAAACAAGGAAAGAGATGGTGGAGGAAAACTCAAAGAAATCACTTTTACACTCTTGATAAATCTCTCCTTTTAATTGGAAGTATTTGCTCTATATTTTGTGGAGAAAAACCTCTGAAATGAATAGGAAAAACTGGCTCTAAAAGTCTCCAAAATCTTAGCTCAAAACAATGACCAAACCCCAAATTTATAGGCCAGAAAAATATAGCCGTTGGGGTCTGTCAGGCCTGCCGGTCGACCCGGCCGGTCGACCCCCAACGGTCAAAAATCCGACCGTTGGAGCCTCCGGTCGACCCGCCCGGTCGACCCAAAAGAACAGAGAGTACTGCTCTCAGTTCCGGTCGACCCGCCCGATCGACCCGCCCACTGAACTGACAGACGTGCACGGCTCTGTGCACGTCGGTCGACCCTTGCGGTCGACCTGCCCTTGGTTTCGGTCGACCCCCTGGTCGACCCGTAAGCCAGTTCTGGGTCAGTACTTGGAGAAAAATGTTGGTCTTTTGGCTTTCATAAAAATCTCATAAAATACATAAAAATCTACAAAAATAGTTTAACCAATATACTTTGATATACAAACATGCTTGCACAAAATCAAGGCATGTTATAAAGATTTGGACTATTTTTGTAATATGAAAATATTTGGTTCATGTGAAAACTTGTATTTTCCAAAGAACTTATTTTCCAAAACTCTTCATCAAATACAAAAACAAGATATACTTTTAAAGCATAGTGTGTATGGATATGATCCACTACACAATCAAGATGAAATATCTATGTTTTTGGCATTAAGCATAAACTTGGTTTTGGTTGAAAGATGTAAACATGAATATCAAAAACCAAATAGTATTTTGTCACAAAGAAAAATCTTTTCTAAACTAAAAAAATCTTTTATGAAAACAATTCTATCAAGGGTGTCTGTGTATATGTACTTGAGCAATCCACCAACTACTCTATCCTTTACATTTTATCTAAAACATAAAAATCTTATACCTAGACACAAGTCTTGATCTTGAAGTCTTCTCATCATCTTGACTTGGTCCAAGCTTGATCCAAAATCTCCTTTGATCACACAGTGCTAGCTCCAAATCTTGACATTTTATCCTTTGTTGAGCTATGCACCTACTATGATCTTGATAATGAATCTGTCACTAATTAAACACAAGATCATTAGTAAACATAACTTCATGAGTTGATCATCATCAAAACTAGGGTGGTAGGCCTTTGGGCCAACATATTTAAGATTATTGATGAATATTATATGATATTATTAATCTTATTTACTATTTTGTACAAGCAATTTTTAACAAGTTAGCTAATGATCTTAAATTAGCTATGTTCATTGTTGTGTTCTCTTATATTTTTATTTATTCATCATTATAATTGTTATTTACTTAACTGATTTGTTAGTAAATTAACTCACATTTACAAGTCCTTATTGATTACTTTATAAGTTAGTCAACACTTCCTATAACTATTTGATATTTCTTTAGTATTATTTATTAACTTCTTGTTTCGTTATTAGTGAAACTATTTCTCCTTATTTTTCTTTAATCATTTTTTTTTATGTGCATAACTAACTCATAGTCTGGTGTTGTTTATTTTTTTGAATTATCTTTTATAGTTTCACAATGTTTATATATATATATTTCTATAAGTTTTTAAATTTTTTCAGTATGCTTTTCTGAAATTTCAAATTTTATACTTTTGTATGAATAAGCTTTAAATTTGTATGAATTGGCTTTTAATTTTCTAACATATTTTCTATATTCTCTTTTAAAATTTATTTTTTTAATTTATCCCTTAAAACTAATTTTATGAATACTTGACATTTTTTATAATTTCAAAAGCCTCATTTAGCTTCACAAAATATTTTTTAAAATAGAGTTTCTGAAGTTTATTTTCAAATTCACCCATACTTCAATTAAGTACTTCTTTTACATTTTATATATTAACAATGCATATAGTGTTTAAAAGCATGCCTTGTGATTCTCCAAATTTGTTATTTATAAGTTTACTATTCTCAAACAGCTTTATCAAAATTTTCAAATTTAAATTTCTAAAGTTTAATGTCTTAGCTAACCCATAAATCTATCATTTTTTCCTTGAAAATCAATCTATTGAATCTTTTGATGTTTCTAATTCTAACTCTTCTTCTAAAGTGATCTGAATTTTCACCTTGATTCCTGTCCTTCTCGATTCTATTTTTCTGATTTTATCTCTAAGAACTGGTCGCTCCATTTCAAAGCTGGTAGCAGAATTTAAGTAGCGCAACGAAATCATGGTGCCCATGAGAAGCGACGTGGAAGGGAGAAGATGTCATCAATAATTGACATCGGTTCTATTCTTTAATTTCTCAACTTTCTTGTATATATTTCCTTGACCTTGATCATTTTTATCATTTTCCTCACCTTATTGAAATTTTGAGGACGAAATTTTTGTAAAGTGGGTAGAATGTAATAACTCTAATTTATAATACATGATTTAATATATATAGTAGTATTTTAATATGTATATATGATTTGTATTAAGAATTATTATTATTTTATGTGGGTTTTCATAACTAATAGTTATAAATTTCTATTATTATTATTATTGGTGATTATTAGTAGTAGATGTTGTTATTATTATTTCATTATAATTATTATTATTTATTATTATCGTTGTTATTACTAATACTGTTGTTGTTATTAATAATATTATTATTATTTACTATTATCATTATTGTTTATTTTAATTATTATTTACATGTAATCTTTATGGATTATTATTACTATTATTAGTATTGCTATTATTATTATTATTTTGTTGTTGTTCCTCTTACTAATATTTCATATTCTTTCCCTAAACCCATGAATCCTAAACCCAAACTCAAAAACTAATAAGAAACCAAATCAAAAATTGAATTTCTCTTAATTTCTTATCTTTTTAGATTCATGAATACATAAAAATAAAAGATAATTATTTTTAAAATTCGTACAGAATTCTTCCTTATCCTAAAACACCCCCAAATCAAGTTTAAACTAATAGATAAACATTCAAATTTATGTCCATGTCTAAATTCTAACTAAAAAACAATTTAAACTTAACATAAATATTAAAAAATGATAAAACTCATCTTATATGGCCATCTATAAATAAATCCAAAATTAATCCATAAAAAAATAAACAATTTACTCTGGGAGGAGGAGAAGGCCATTACCTATCAGACTTTGGAGTTCAATCGTCACAAGGCAAGTACCTAGTGTCCCCTTCTTTTTCTTGAATTTTAATCTAATAGAAATCATGCCTAAAAATCTCCATTTTTTTTCCATCCGTAATCCTTTCTGAAGTATGATTGTATGAGAAATTTGTTTATTTTGCTTGAAGTTAACCCAAGTTTGTAAAATTTTATGAGATACTTTTGTATTGTTCTTATATGATAGTATGACCAATACTTTCAGATATTATCATTCTTCTTTCATGCAAGTATTTAACCATGAATATACCAATAGAAGTTATGTGATGAGAAATACATTGTACTTTAATGTATGTAACTTTATATTTCTTGTTCAGTAACTATATGTTCTAGGTAAGTTCATTATAGAATTTATGCATAATTTAATAATTAAGCCTGTATGATTTAATAATTCTATATTGAATTCTTATTTGCATGGTTATATGTGGGATAATTACTGAATTAAAAATCACATATAAAAGTAACAAAATGTTATAAATATATCCCTAACTCAATTCTAAAAAAATTTTGTCCAGTCCATGCTATTCTGAAAATCTGTTAAGTTCTAAATAAATTTCTGCTCAGTCCCTGACTATTCTGAAAATTCTATTAAGTCCTGAATAAATTTCTATTTAGTCCCTGACAATTCTGAAAATTCTGTTTGGTTCTGAAATAACTGCTGTTTAGTCCCTGTAATTTCTGAAAACAATTTTCAGAAATGAATAACTGCTGTTAAGTCCCTATAATTCTTGAAAACTGTTACCATAACTGAAATATTATTGATTAGACCCTGTAACTTCTGAAAGTTATTTCCAGCCCTAAAATATCATTGTTTAGCCCCCATAAATTTCCTAAAAAGAAAAAGAAAAACAATTCGATCTAGTATGCTAAAATAGTTTTGCTTCCATAAAATAGTTTAAGAACTTATGATAATTTATGTTTGCTCCATGTTGAACCCTTTAATGAAAAATTAACAAACTTTAACTTAAAATCAAAATCTTAACACTAATAGATGTCAAGTTTCTAAGTTTAAATTCGAAATTGGTTATGGATGAATTGAGAGACGTTATTATTTGATACTGATTTTCATGCATGCTATTGATATTACCTCTAGTTAATCACTTTTATATGCCATGCTTGGATAAATAATTGACATGACTAACATTGTTCACGTAGAGACACCATGATATATGAATTACAACATGAACATCTTGAACATGAACACATGAATATGAATATGAACATGAATATGAACACAAAAGTTTAAATGGCATGGATAAATGCTTGCGTGAAACATGTACTTAGAATTACTTGAGAAAGTGGTACGTGGTGATTATGTGGGCCTGGCAAGGATATGGTGGCATGGTTATTCTTGGTACTTAGTTCACGCAAGGATATTCATGTTTTATAATAAATTTGGTTGTAAAAATGACAAGACGAGGCTAATATGAAGGAAATTGATAGTGAAAATTGAGAAAGCGTACCCTACCTGTGTACAAGGTACATGTCACTTATGACATGGGTTATTGATGAGCTCATTTTATTACAAAAACTATACTATATTACTCCTGGAATGGTTTCTCGCTAGGGTACATGGACACTTTTCCACTAGCAGTTTCCAAATAATGATAATTATTGATTGATATGCGAGAATAGGTTGTGATATGGGACGCAACCATTTTCGCATTTTAGGGCCCAATTGATATGCGTAGTAGGCGTAGGATGGGGTGACTTTACTGCACGTGACAGTAAGGGTAGTGTCACCTAATTAGTAACCTTTAGGGACATCTTCTTAATTAATTTTGTACTTTTGTGATTCTTGTGATGGTTGCTACTAGTTGATTGCTTAGTTATACTTATTACACTTGACTTACTCCATGCTATAACCATATTAATGTTTCTGTGAACGCTTGTTTATTATCATGACTTAAATGTTGAATGACTAGTTTCAATAATAAATTCATGCTACAAATATATGGTTGTGTAATGATAAAGAAGTACTATTGATTGCATATTGCTAGTCCTTTCCTTATTCATACATATTTTCATGGTCTACACATATTTGCATACTTCCTTTCCTTTGTTGTACTTGTCGGGAGTTTTCTGACTCTCCGGGGTTTACTTGCCCTAAATAGCAGAGAATACATAGAGATATCTACTGAAGACAAGGAGTACTACGAGGAGCCAGCTGAGTTTGGTCTAAAACTTGAAGATTCCTTTAGTTATTTGTTTCTTTCATAGATGTATGTATAGAGAGTTTGAACTCATTTCTCAGTATATGCATTTGTACCAGTTATTTAGTTTTGTTTCCTGTATGTGTACTCTATTTGGACTTGAAATATATATATATATATATATATATATATATTATATATATATATATATATATATATATATATATATATATATATATATATATATATATATATATATATATATATATATATATATATATATATATATATATATATGCAGCAGATAGAAAAGAAAAAATGACAATTTAAAATTTAGAGACTTAGCATGCTCTTTTGAGTGTGTCGCTAGCCCAAATCACTTGCTTTTCTCACTTTAGTAGGAAGCGGGGCGTGACATTGAGGGGGGTGTTGACAAACATGTGATACATGTAATACATTATATCTAGACATGTGTATAGACATGTATACTTTTCTTATTTCATTTTTCACTTCTATATATATTGATGTAATTGCTTTAGGAACAATATACAGAAATTTTTTTCTCCAAATTATCAGTATCATTTGAAGGAGGTGACGCTATTGAATATAAACTTATTCCTTCAAATTTAAATATTTTTTATAGATTGTAGTAAGCATAGAAATCGATTTAACTATTACATTAAAGTTGCCAAAAACCAACCATTTTCTTCTTGAACTTGTTTTTGAACTCCAGTGTAAAAACTAGTAGAGGGTCGAAGAAGAGTACATGTTTGTAGTAAAGCATCTAAAACCTAATGTCTCAGCATAATAAAAAAAAGAGAGAATTTTTATATCTATTGCCAAATCCACTTGTATACTCACTTTTAGCGAGCACTCAACTCTCATACATCTGATGCAAAAAGAATGCCCTGCTGTTTTTTCTTTTTTCTTTGGAATAAACAGTGAATCAATTAAGCCCACTTGTTATATTAAAAGCTTTTAATGAAAATATCTCAGGAAATATATCAGAATGAAAGCACAGATTCTCTCAAGACAAAAGAAACAAATGCACATGCAAGTGCAAAATAAGAGAAACAACAACAGTATAATAAAAAAGAAGTACAAAAACATCAGAAAAATTGGAGTATCCTGACACAAAATACCGACATATCCTGTATCAAGCTTCAGAATACGCCAAAATAACTAAAAATCAAGAGTGCCCTACTGTTTGTTTCTTAAGTAAATAAATAACCAACATGCAAAATTTCTTTTGATGATCAACACCATCATCAAATCAAATCAAGCTCCCAATGGTCCTTCCACTAGCATGGCCATCTTCATCATGGAAGAATATTCCCTCCTCATCTATCTTGTAAATTCAGAATATTTTAATTTGCACTAATTATTTAATCAAAATCTATCGAAGAGAGGTTTGCCCTCGTCATTCCTTCACAAATTTTGGCCGTCCATCTGTCATTCTCACCTCTCTTTCTCACTCTCGTCTCCGTCTTCCTCCTCCCCCATCTCCCTGCTCTCTGCCTCTTCCCCTTTCCCCACTCTGTCTCCCCTCTTCCCCTCCCCTTTTTCGTCCTATCCCTCTCTCTAGTTCTCCTTCCCCTCTCCACTTTCTCTCGCTCCCTTCTGTCCTCCCCGTCCTCCACCTCTCTTACTGCTATCATTGTCATTATATTAGTATTATCAAATCAGGAGTAGTGAGGTTTCTCCCGTGACTTTTTCTTGAAGTTTGTCTGTCCGCCTGTCTCAAAAAAGAGTCACAGAGAGAACTGAGCGGCCCTCTCTCTGCCTCCCCCCTCCTTGCTCCCCTCTCTCCCTCTCCATCTTCCTCTTCCATCTTCCCACTCCTTCTTTTTCCTCCCCTCTCCTTCTCCCATCTTCCCACTGTTGCGCGCGCCCCTTGGCAACAACTGTTTGGTGGGAGAAAAATTCGCGTAAAGTTTTCTTGAATCAATTGAAAGTTTACAACGGACTTATACTCCGACTACAAGGGAGGGAGGATATTGAGTCTTGAAATCCTCCCTTTGTTTAATGCTGGGTTCTTCAGGTGGCGGTGGAAAGTGAGTCTTGTTTTCCGTTGACCGGGTGAACGTCAGGAACTTTTGGGGATCTTCTCTTTGGATGGTGGACGGAGTAACCAGCTCTGTCGACCAGAAATCTCAAAGAGATTGTAGGCAAAGATTAACTTGTACGCAGCAAGTTACTTGAAGAGTTGGACTCTCTTTCCTTCTCTGTGGAAGCTCTTAAGTCAAGTTCTTCTCCTTGATTTCTCTGATCTAAAAATTGATCGACCTCTTTTTCATAGCAACGGGGCTATTTATAGAGGTTTCAGGGGTGAACGTTCCCCCAAAAAACACTCCACAATGGGGGTTAACTTCCTCATTATGTGGGTGGTGATTGACCCCATAACGAGGGAAGTTATAACTGAGACACGGATTTCGACCCTCGCGCCTTGGCGCTGCAGTTCTGGTTGAGACGCGGGTTTCGACCCTCGCGTCTTGGTGCTGTAGTGCTGGCTGAGACGCGGGTTTCGACCCGCGCGCCTTGGTACTGCAGTGATGCTGAGACGCGGGTTTCGAGTCGCGCGTCTTGGTGCTGCAGTGCTGGCTGAGGCGCGGGTTTCGACCCTCGTGTCTTGGTGCTGCAGTGCTGCTGAGACGCGGGTTTAGATCCTCGCGTCTTGATATTGCGGTGGTGGCCATGATTAGCCCTGCGTCCAGAACTTGAAACTCTACTTTTTGGTGCCTTGTCTTTTAGTGATCTTTAGACAGCCTACAGAACTCCCTCCAAAGTTTTTGATATTCCGCAGTTAGCTGGGACGGATTTCGAAATACTTTGGACTCTAGCTGAATTCACTCTTATGATTGGACTGACAATGCTCCGGGCTTGATCTTGTTTGGAGTATGGCCTTCGTGAGTGTAACACCCCATCCTCAGAATACGTACTCAGATGCGTATCCTCATTTTAAAAAAAACACTTTGTTATTTTTATTTATTTATTATTTTCTTTTATTTATTTCTCTTACAATGGAAGTACTACATGATTTGATCTCTCTGGTCATCAGCATGGGTCAATTTTAGTTTTAAACACTATTTCCTACTATTTTTTATTTTTCATGATTTTTCAGATTTTTTTTGAATTATTTTATAAACACCCTAAAATCGGGATTAATCGGTACCGCTGGTTTATTCCTGGATTTTTAATTTACAACTGGGATCAAATTTTGAGAAACCGCTTTCACATATCTACTTAGAATAATATTTACTATCTTAATTCATTTTTTGAGAATTTTCAAAATTTAACAGATTTCGGCCAGATTTGGCGACGACCGATATTGACGGCCGATTCCAGGATTTTTAATTTAAAAACTATAAAGAATTTCTTGAAACTAATTTCACCATGATTCTTAGAATAATATTCTTGATTTTTGAGAATTTTTGCAGGTCGTTCCGAGATACTTGATTTTCAGACGATTTCGGTATTTTTCCGAAAGTTTTCCGCATCCGCAACCGAATCCCGGGAATCCGTCACTCTAATCATTTTCACTTTTTATTCTAAGAAAATATCTTTCTTTTTTCATTTTCTTTTCCTTTATCCTTTTTCTTTCCTTCCTTTTCCTTCCACCAAATTCTCCAAACTTCTCCATTCTTCCATTATCTTCTACAACTTTCCACCAAAAATATCTAACACCAAAAATATCTTCTCCAAAATATCCAACCCCTCTCCCATCACCATGGCCGGCCAAGAGAGGGACACCTCACCCCCTCCATTTTATAAAAACCCCCCTCTCTAAACATTTATTTACATCGCCTTCACAATTCCATTTCTATATAAACCTTTCCTTCTTCATTTCACTTCATTTTCTCTTCACCAACACCTTAACCACCAACTCCTCCTACATCTCCACCACAACCACAACCACTACAACTTCTCTAACTCTCTACCTTCATCTTCTTCCTCCTCCATCTCCATTTAAACCATCACAACTCCAACAACTCCACCAAAGTCTCCACCTTCTCCTTTACCTTTTCCAAAACTACCACTACAACAAAACTTCTCCACAAACCACCACCCCATCATCTTCTCTAAGGGCCGGCCACCTCCTTTGGATTGGGGCCGAGCTCTTCTTCGTCGGTAACATCTCCGGTGATTATTCTGGTAATCGTTTACGATTATTCCGGTAATCATTCCGGTGACGATTACAACAACAACACTAACGACACCACCACCATCTTTTTATAACCTTTTTTTCACCATCATCTCTACTAATTTTACCACCATCTTCACTTCCACCATCAAGTTCACCATCACAACACCACCTTCATCTCCACTACTTCCTTTACTTTATTTTATTACTTCACCAAAATCCATCTTCTTTACCAAATACCACCACCACTAACAAAATCACCTTCCCTTTCCTCTCCTCCTCCCTCTCCTTGGGGCCGGCCACTCCCTAGGCCACCACCAAGGGGTGGCGCACCACCCTAGGGCCGGCAGCCACCCAAAGGCCAAGCCCCCTTTCCTTTGCTCGCTTGGTATTTTTCCTCTCCCGGGGAATCGGACGCGCAAAGCTTCAATAGTGGCGTTTTAGGCAAGTGATTTTCCTCGCCAGAAAATAGATTTGTATTAAAATCTTTATTATGTTGTCTTTAGTATCAGTGCGGTATGATTGTACGGGTGTGTGTGTGTTGTAATCTGTGGGATGTCTTCACTTGAACCGGACTGATATACTGTAATGCTTGTAATAGGATAGAACAACTCGTGCGGACCATTCAGCCTCCGGTCTCTCACTATCTCGAGAGAGAAGTGATTGGGACCGTCAGGTTTCTCAGCACCGCCTCCAGACCATTCAGCCTCGGTCTCTCACTATCTCGAAAGAGAAGTGATTGGGACCGTCAGGTTTCTCAGCTCCATCTGGTGAGCATACTTAGTGCTCAGTGCTTTACCACTAGATTCGTCTAGGCAAGATGCTGCCGGATTCGCTACTCGCACTTTACGACGAGTTGTCCCGGTAATCTTACCAGACGCTCCAGTGTTAAACACTGTTAGCTATCTGTGCCTCCAGCTTGCTTAAGCTCCACTCGATTATGCTCAGCTACTACCGATAATTGCCCCTTGTTATTACATGACTTGTCACTTGACGAATATCACCCTCTTGTCATGCTATCACTTGACACCCGGCATGATACACTTGACTCTCATAATTATCACGATAACGGGAATGATGACCTGACATCTTGATTTCTTTATAGTACTTACTGTACTCCTGAGATACATGTATTCCTGACTTGTTCCTGCACATTCCGGAATCTGATAAATATATAATAAATCATAAAAAGGAACAACTTGCATCGGGTCGGGGGAAACTCGCGGTTATCAATACATGTTCATGTTTACAGTGGTATTAGGCATGTTGTGCAACTAAAACTTTCGATCTGACCTGTGGGCCTCCAGGGGACCGAGGGGAGAGCTGGCTCCCTCCTTCCTGGTACCATCTTGATAAGGGCATCCATAAGACCCTCCTGAATTGCCTTGCGGTAGATTCTGTCACCAAGCAACGGAACATCCTGGGCCGTGGTCCCGGGTATGCACGGGACCCACTGTAAACATTGTTCGTTGATACCCCCGCTGGTTTCCAATAACAGCCTCAACTTACTCAGATGTGGATGTATGTGCGTTAGGATGCTATAGCACATACCTAGACATATGAGTAGGATGAGTAATAAGATTAAGCATTAAAAGTGATAATATCGATGTATTCGGGTTTTTCCATTTATAATACGTTGTACCTCCTTTACACGCTTGTTATTCATAATGCTATATCAACTCTCATACACTTATCTCTTATGCCACTTGGCTGTAACCTGAACATTTGTTGGGAGGTTCTGACTCCCTTGAATTTGTATGTTCAGGTTCTGAAGCTTGGATTGAAGTGGAGCCCTCCACCGAAGATCAAGTTTTCCTCTCAGAGCAGGCTGACTAATCTTGGTCCCTTTCGTACCCGACTCTTCCTTCCAGCTTGCGGGATTTTCCTTCAGCTCGTGAGCATCTTGTATTCATATTGTACATTTTACTTTTGTACCTGGCTGTGAGTATATCACACTCTGTGATAACTTTGTAAATTGTACTCCTTATGTTGGCATGTGTATAAATACTACGTATTGTGGTACTGTGATTCTTGCCTGTACTGATGCTTAGCGTATATACGTAAGGGTACTTATGACCAGCGTATATACGTCGCAGTAATGTCTCCGTACCCTCGGGATCAGGGCGTTACAGGTTGGTATCAGAGCCTAGGTTCTCACACCTACAGTACAACTAAGCAGCAAATTAATGGACTATTAATTTGCTGTTGCTATGCATGAGTCTCGGTTATACAATCCAACTACAATGTACAAAGTTATCTATTCCTTCTTGACTCCTTTCCTTATGTCCTAAATCCTTCTATCTTTCTAGTTTCCAGTCATCTTTTACCAACATAAATATGGATAGAAGGACGGGTCGTAACAGCTCCGGACAATTACCAAATGGACCCACGGGAGAGAATGCTGATATTATGAGGGTTATCCAGAATATGATGGAGAATCAACAAAAGCAGATAGAACTCCTTCGGCAAGAGTTAACAACTCCTAAGGAACAAAGGCCGGGAAACGTATCAGACTTTAGGCGGTTGCAGCCGGCAATATTCACAGGAGGAGAGAGACCACTAGATGCCGAACAATGGCTGATCGACACCACAGATCTTTTGAACGCAGCCCGGGTCCCAAAAGAAAATCAGGTAGAGGTTGCCAAGATTCAACTAAAAGATGTAGCCAGGACCTGGTGGCTAGCCGAAGAAGCACGACTGGAGAAACCCATCACTTTGGACCAGTTTTCTAAGAGCTTTTATAATAGATTCTTCCCTGTCACAGCTCAGAAAGAGATGGAAGAACAGTTCATCAGACTTCAGCAATGGAACCGGTCTGTGGATGAGTATGCCACTGAGTTCTTAAGACTTAGCCGTTTTGCTTCATATATGGTGACCGACGAAGAGAAGCGGGCAAGTAGATTCCAACAGGGCTTATAAATGGATATTCAAGTCCTCTTGATTCCCCAACAGCTGAAAACATATGCCCAGGTCCTCACTATAGCTAGGGAGGTGGAGCGAGGACTGGAGAAAAAAAAACTTAACCTGATAAAGAACCAGGCCATGAAAAGGCCACTTCCACAAATGGGGAGAGGAGGTCCATTCAGAGCTGCAAAAATTCCGACAATGAGACGACCATTTCGACCAGCCCCCTTCCAGATAACCCAATCATTTCCTTTTTGTAATTATTGCCAGAAACCAGGTCACTCTCAACAAAATTGCCGTAGGGCAAATGGATTATGCCTGGTATGTGGTTCCAGTGACCATACAATAGAAGGCTGTCCCCATAAAAGGACAGGAATAGTGAACTAAGCCTTGCCAGCACCACCAATACCAAATGGACAGAGGAACCAGGGACCAATAGCTAGAAGGGCCCCTCCCCCTCCCCAACAGCAAGTTATCCGCCCAGTCCAAAGGGGAGTTAGGGCTGCAGCAGGTCGCGGAAGGGGACAAGCTTACAACTTGACAGCGGAAGAGGCCGAGACTTCTGAAGAGGTGGTAACAGGTAAGATCAGGGTACACTCAAAACCTGTTCTAGCCCTCTTTGATTCGGGTGCTTCTCATTGTTACATATCAGATCGTTTCATTGCCTTGCATTTTATACCTGTTAAGTCTTTAGACCACCAATGGGAGATTAGTACAGGGAATGGAGTAGTCATCTCCTCTAAAATTTGTATCAATTGCCCTGTAGAACTATGTAACAAAACATTGGCCATAGATATGCTCGTACTAGATACCAAAGGGTACGACGTAATCTTAGGCATGACCTGGCTCAGCAAATACTATGCGGTTGTTGATTGTCGGAATAAGAAAATTAATTTCAGAATTTCACTTCAGCATGAATTTCAATTTGACGGGGAACTTAAGTCTGCCAAGAGAAAAACTCAGATGACTACTACCGAGATTCAGAAGAAAGGAGTACCAGTTTGGGATGAATTCCCAGAAGTGTTTGCTGAAATCTCAGGACTCCCACCTGACAGAATGGTTGAGTTCTCCATTGATACCATTCCAGGCACAGTTCCAATATCCAAAGCTCCGTACAGAATGGCACCCACTGAGTTAGAGATTCTAAAGAAACAGCTGCAAGAATACTCTGATAAGGGGTTAATTAGGCCGAGTACTTCACCATGGGGAGCTCCTGTACTATTGGCAAACAAAAAGGATGGTGGTAAACGGTTATGCATAGACTATAGAGAATTAAACAAAGTTACCATCAAGAATAAGTATCCCTTACCAAGAATTGATGATCTTTTTGATCAACTTCATGGAGCCCGAGTCTTTTCTAAATTAGATTTACAATCGGGTTATCATCAGCTAAAAGTAAAGAAAGAAGATATTCCAAAGACAGCATTCAGAACTCGTTATGGCCATTACGAGTTTCTAGTCATGCCCTTCGGAGTTACCAACGCCCCTGCAGTCTTTATGGATTTGATGAACAGAGTGTTTTCGCCATATTTGGATCAGTTTGTAGTTGTATTTATACATGACATCTTGATATATTCCAAGAACGACAGGGAGCATGCAGAACACTTGAGGATAGTATTGCAGACTCTCCAGCAGGAACAACTTCATGCTAAGCGGAGCAAGTGTGACTTCTGGTTGGACTGTATAGCTTTCCTTGGACATATGATTTCAGAAGAAGGAATTTCAGTTGACCCCAGCAAAATCCAGGCGGTAAAGGACTGGCCAATTCCAAAGACAGTAACAGAAATTAAGAGTTTTATTGGATTAGCTGGATATTACCGGCGTTTTGTCTGAGATTTCTCTAAGATCGCAGCCCCGTTAACAAAGCTCACCCGAAAGGAGAAAAGTATATATGGACAGAGGAATGTACTGTAGCATTTGAACAATTAAAGAAAAGACTCATTACAGCTCCAGTCTTGAGGACTCCCTCAGGAAGAGGAGGGATGGTTATATACAGTGATGCATCCGGAAAAGGCATGGGTGTGTATTAATGCAGCATGATCATGTCATAGCTTATGCATCCAGGCAATTGAAACCACATGAGAGAAATTACCCAACTCATGACTTAGAGCTGGCAGCAGTAATATTTGCATTGAAGATCTGGAGGCACTATCTTCTGAGAGACAAGGTGTTAATCTACACTGATCACAAGAGTCTTAAGTATATTTTCACGCAGAAAGAATTAAACATGAGACAGAGACGGTGGCTTGAATTGATGGCGGACTATGATATAGACTTACAATATCATCCTGGCAAGGTCAATACAGTACCAGATGCATTGAGCAGGAAGCCAGAGAATAAAATACTAGCACAACTCACTCAGCAGAAGGAGTTGATTCAGGACATTACAAAATTGGACTTAATGCTAGTACGAGGAACTGATAAGTCAGGACAGTTGATGACTTTTCAGATTCAATCAACCCTGATGAATGAGATTAAAGAAGCTCAAAAGGAAGACCCCAGATTACAGAAATTCAGAGCTCAAGTAGAGGCTGGATTAAGAACTGATATCCGTATTCATTCGGATGATGCACTTTATTTTGGTAACAGAATTTGTGTTCCCCAAGGAGAAGTTCGACAGAAAATTCTAGCAGAGGCACACAGTTCGGCTTATTCCATACACCCAGGGGGAACTAAAATGTATCAAGACATAAAGCAGCAGTTTTGGTGGAATGCTATGAAGAGGGAGATAGCCCAGTATGTGGCCAAATGCTTGGTTTGCCAGCAGATAAAAATAGAACACCACAGAACAGCTGGACTTCTACAACCCTTACTGATACCCGAATGGAAGTGGGAACATATCACCATGGATTTTGTCACGGCTCTACCCCGCAGTCCTAAGGGTAATAATGCAGTATGGGTAATCATCGATCGCCTCACAAAATCAGCTCACTTCATACCATTCAGAGTAGGTCAAACAACAGAAGTTCTAGCAGACAAATATATGAAGGAAATAGTTCGTCTGCATGGAGTTTCGGTTAGCATTGTATCGGATAGAGATACAAGATTCCGATCACATTTCTGGGAAAGTCTCCAAGAAAATCTAGGAACTCGTCTGAAATTCAGTACTTCATATCACCCCCAGACAGATGGACAATCTGAACGAACTATCCAAATTCTTGAAGACATGCTGCGAGCCTGCATGATTGAATTCAAAGGGTCATGGGAAGACTATCTTCATTTGGCTGAATTCTCTTATAATAACAGCTATCAGGCCAGTATCAAGATGGCTCCGTATGAAGCCTTGTATGGTAGAAAATGTAGGTCACCGTTATGTTGGGACGAAGTCAGTGAGAGAAGACTTTTGGGGCCAGATATACTAATTCAGACCACAGAGAAAGTCAGAATTATTAGGGATCACCTCCGGGCAGCACAAAGCCGACAGAAAAGTTGGGCTGACACTAACAGAAGACCATTGGAATTCAGAACAGGTGATCATGTATTTTTAAGGATATCACCAACAAAAGGGGTAATCCGATTCGGTACTCGTGGGAAACTTAGTCCGAGATATATCGGCCCATTTGAGATTTTGGATCGCGTGGGAGAGGTAGCTTACCGATTGGCATTACCGCCGTCATTAGAAGGAATACATAATGTCTTTCACATATCACAGTTACGGAAGTATGTCAAGGATGAGAGTCATATTCTAAATCACTCTGAACTGGAACTACGACCAGATCTATCCTATACAGAGCAACCGATGGCCATTCTGGACAAAAGTATCAAGACTCTGAAGAATAAGGCAATACCGTTAGTATTGGTTTCTTGGAATAGGCATGTTCCAGGGGAGGCCACGTGGGAACGAGAGGATGTTATTCGTGAGCGTTACCCTCAACTATTTACATCTTAGTTGGTAAAATTCTTTCTTCCTATTCTTCTCTACCGTCATATTCCCCTTCTTGAAATTTCGAGGACGAAATTTTTTGCAAGGTGGATGGATTGTAACACCCCATCCTTAGAATACGTACTCAGATGCGTATCCTTATTTTTTTTAAAAAAACACTTTGTTATTTTTATTTATTTATTATTTTCTTTTATTTATTTCTCTTACAATGGAAGTACTACATGATTTGATCTCTCTGGTCATCAACATGGGTCAATTTTAGTTTTAAACACTATTTCCTACTATTTTTGATTTTTCATGATTTTTCAGATTTTTTCTGAATTATTTTTATAAACACCCTAAAATCGGGATTAATCGGTACCGCTGGTTTATTCCTGGATTTTTAATTTACAACTGGGATCAAATTTTGAGAAACCTCTTTCACATATCTACTTAGAATAATATTTACTATCTTAATTCATTTTTTGAGAATTTTCAAAATTTAACAGATTTCGGCCAGATTTGGCGACGATCGATATTGACGACCGATTCCAGAATTTTTAATTTAAAATTATAAATAATTTCTTGAAATGAATTTTACCATGATTCTTAGAATAATATTCTTGATTTTTGAGAATTTTGCGGGTCGTTCCGAGATACTTGATTTTCGGACGATTTCGGTATTTTTCCGAAAGTTTTCCGCATCCGCAACCGAATCCCGAGAATCCGTCACTCTAATCATTTTCACTTTTTATTCAAGAAAATATCTTCCTTTTTTCATTTTCTTTTCCTTTTTCCTTTTTCTTTCCTTCCTTTTTCTTCCACCAAATTCTCCAAACTTCTCCATTCTTCCATTATCTTCTACAACTTTCCACCAAAAATATCTAACACCAAAAATATCTTCTCCAAAATATCCAACCCCTCTCCCATCACCATGGCCGGACAATAGAGGGACACCTCACCCCCTCCATTTTACAAAAACCCCCTCTCTAAACATTTATTTACATCGCCTTCACAATTCCAATTTCTATATAAACCTTTCCTTCTTCATTTCACTTCATTTTCTCTTCACCAACACCTTAACCACCACCAACTCCTCCTACATCTCCACCACAACCACAACCACTACAACTTCTCTAACTCTCTACCTTCATCTTCTTCCTCCTCCATCTCCATTTAAACCATCACAACTCCAACAACTCCACCAAAGTCTCCACCTTCTCCTTTACCTTTTCCAAAACTACCACTACAACAAAACTTCTCCACAAACCACCACCCCATCATCTTCTCTAAGGGCCGGCCACCTCCTTTGGACTGGGGCCGAGCTCTTCTTCGTCGGTAACATCTCCGGTGATTATTCTGGTAATCGTTTACGATTATTCCGGTAATCATTCCGGTGACGATTACAACAACAACACTAACGACACCACCACCATCTTTTTATAACCTTTTTTATCACCATCATCTCTACTAATTTTACCACCATCTTCACTTCCACCATCAAGTTCACCATCACAACACCACCTTCATCTCCACTACTTCCTTTACTTTATTTTATTACTTCACCAAAATCCATCTTCTTTACCAAATACCACACCACCAACAAAATCACCTTCCCTTTCCTCTCCTCCTCCCTCTCCTTGGGGCCGGCCACTCCCTAGGCCACCACCAAGGGGTGGCGCACCACCCTAGGGCCGGCGGCCACCCAAAGGCCAAGCCCCTTTCCTTTGCTCGCTTGGTATTTTTCCTCTCCCGGGAATCGGACGCGCAAAGCTTCAAAAGTGGCGTTTTAGGCGAGTGATTTTCCTCGCCAGAAAATAGATTTGTATTAAAATCTTTATTATGTTGTCTTTAGTATCAGTGCGGTATGATTGTACGGGTGTGTGTGTTGTAATCTGTGGGATGTCTTCACTTGAACCGGACTGATATACTGTAATGCTTGTAATAGGATAGAACAACTCGTGCGGACCATTCAGCCTCCGGTCTCTCACTATCTCGAGAGAGAAGTGATTGGGACCGTCAGGTTTCTCAGCACCGCCCCCAGACCATTCAGCCTCCGGTCTCTCACTATCTCGAAAGAGAAGTGATTGGGACCGTCAGGTTTCTCAGCTCCATCTGGTGAGCATACTTAGTGCTCAGTGCTTTACCACTAATTCGTCTAGGCAAGATGCTGCCGGATTTGCTACTTGCACTTTACGACGAGTTGTCCCGGTAATCTTGCCAGACGCTCCAGTATTAAACACTGTTAGCTATCTGTGCCTCCAGCTTGCTTAAGCTCTACTCGATTATGCTCAGCTACTACCGATAATTGCCCCTTGTTATTACATGACTTGTCACTTGACGAATATCACCCTCTTGTCATGCTATCACTTGACACCCGACATGATACACTTGACTCTCATAATTATCACGATAACGGGAATGATGACCTGACATCTTGATTTCTTTATAGTACTTACTGTACTCCTGAGATACATGTATTCCTGACTTGTTCCTGCACATTCCCGAATCTGATAAATATATAATAAATCATAAAAAGGAACAACTTGCATCGGGTCGGGGGAAACTCGCGGCTATCAATACATGTTCGTGTTTACAGTGGTATTAGGCATGTTGTGCAACTAAAACTTTCGGTCTGACCTGTGGGCCTCCAGGGGACCGAGGGGAGAGCTGGCTCCCTCCTTCCTGGTACCATCTTGATAAGGGCATCCATAAGACCCTCCTGAATCGCCTTGCAGTAGGTTCCGTCACCAAGCAACGGAACATCCTGGGCCGTGGTCCCGGGTATGCACGGGACCCACTGTAAACATTGTTCGTTGATACCCCCGCTAGTTTCCAATAACAGCCTCAACTTACTCAGATGTGGATGTATGTGCGTTAGGACGCTATAGCACATACCTAGACATATGAGTAGGATGAGTAATAAGATTAAGCATTAAAAGTGATAATATCGATGTATTCGGGTTTTTCCATTTATAATACGTTGTACCTCCTTTACACGCTTGTTATTCATAATGCTATATCAACTCTCATACACTTATCTCTTATGCCACTTGGCTGTAACCTGAACATTTGTTGGGAGGTTCTGACTCCCTTGAATTTGTATGTTCAGGTTCTGAAGCTTGGATTGAAGTGGAGCCCTCCACCGAAGATCAAGTTTTCCTCTCAGAGCAGGCTGACTAATCTTGGTCCCTTTCGTACCGACTCTTCCTTCCAGCTTGCGGGATTTTCCTTCAGCTCGTGAGCATCTTGTATTCATTTGTACATTTTACTTTTGTACCTGGCTGTGAGTATATCACACTCTGTGATAACTTTGTAAATTGTACTCCTTATGTTGGCATGTGTATAAATACTACGTATTGTGGTACTGTGATTCTTGCCTGTACTGATGCTTAGCGTATATACGTAAGGGTACTTATGACCTGCGTATATACGTCGCAGTAATGTCTCCGTACCTTCGGGATCGGGGCGTTACAGTGAGTGTACTGTGGAACTCTTTGAAGCCGCCAAAATTGATCGTGTTGAGTGTCTAGATACACAGTCTAAACCTCCCCGATGCTTTGAGTTTGTCATTGGTGTACTTTGAACCAAGGGTGGACAGTCTCTGCTTGTGCCAGTGTACTGTTGAACTGAATTGCAGAAGCAAGGACTGAATGCCAGTTCTGTGGACGCAGGGGGTACCACTGTTTTAAGACGCGCCTTCTATAGGGGTGCATCTTTTGGGATAAAACGCGACTGTTTACTCCATGAGGTAGATGCGACTTTGCCGGGTTGAAAAGATGCGATCTTCAGAGGGACGCGACTCTGGCCGTGTTGAGAAGGTGCGTCCATCGAAGGGACGCGTCTTTAGAGATGAAGACGCGACTGTTGGATGCGAATCCGTGCCATGAGTATGTTGCCACGTGTCCTGTAGAATTGAGGAGACATCATTTTTTTTGCGTGCGAACTTCACGCTGCATTTAATGCGCTGTCCACGCGTCAGGCGGTGATTAGGCGTCGAGCCAAGCGCCGCGTATCTTTGCGAATCACTGTGCCTATAAAAGCAACAGTCCTTTAAGAGTCATTATTAGACTCTCCTTCTTCTTCGTTTGCATCTGTTAGGGTTTGAGAAAGAAGCTTTCTTTGCTCTCCTCGTTTCCTTCATCGAACATCAAATCCTCGATCACAATGGCACCAAAGACTAAGCATACTGCTTCGTCTTCAAAGGCCATCATTCCTGAGACTCAAATGGGCGGTTCCTCCATGCAAGAAACCCCTATTTCAGGTTAATTAGAAAAAGGCCATCGGACACTATTTCCACCATAAGGGGGTTTTATAGTGTTCTTTTTAACTCTTAAGTCCTTTTGAATATGAACCGCCAACGCGGGCTCAAGCCCGTGTTTAATCGTCAGGCGCAGTTTTTTGAGTCGATCAACAGGGCGCAGGTTTGATGACCTCTGCTTCTTTATCTGCTCGAATCTGCGTCTGCTTGTTGAACACAGGGCCCCAATGAACCTTGCGTTTTAGATTCAACACTTAGAATATTTCTAAGTGTGAAAGATTCAGACGCAACTTTCTTATGACTCTTGCATCTTGTCAAATCAGATGCTGGTCCTCATGAACCTTGCGTCTGAGTCCAATACTTAGAAATTTTTCATAAGTCTTGGATTTTTAAACGCGGGCTCCATGCTAGCCTTGCGATCATTAGATCTGGACGCAGATTTTGATGATCTCCGCGTCTGGGTTTATTTCTGCGTTCGAGTTGTAAACACTTAATCATTTTCTTTCAGATTTTTGATCAAGTGTTATTTTCTTTTGCAGTGAGATATTCCTCCAACCCTCTCTCTAAGAAGTGTCACTTTGGGCACGTAGGTGGTGCTGACCACAACCTGACCTTTGTGCTGCAGAAGACTGCTCCCGTGACCACAGATAAGTCGAAGGAGCGACATGAGAAAATCCATAAGGCCAACATGAAGACCCTCCAGGAAATTATCACCGACGGGGTGTTTGAGACGGACTCGCGCATCCCGTTAAGAAACCTGTCTTCTTTTTTGGCGATGGCATTGACGAGGACAACAATGCCTTGCATGATGGCGATTACAAGTGGCTCGCCAGATAGGGAATAGGAAAATTTTCCTTTATAATATGGAGAGGATGTATCCCTTGTCCTATCTCCAGCACATGTCCATTCATCGTGCAATGGAATGGGATCTTGCTCGACCTATGTCAGTATCTCTCTCGGCATACTAGGCACCAAAAACGTACACTCTGGGGTCACGGAAGGAGATTTTCGATTTATTTCTGGATTGGTCAGACCTGAGTATCCAAGAGGGGAAACCCTCGGCTCGGCACTACCTTCATCAACCGGTTCATGAAGGCAGGGGCGATTTTCCCATTGACTTCCGCCCACTCGGGTGGGTTCATGCTTCCGACAAGTCCTGGTGGGGCAAGATGGTGGATTCGTCCTCGTCGAACTCGGAGCTCTGCTGGAACAGTTGGGGTTGTATCAAGCGGTCAGGGCTGTGCAGTATGGCATCCCGCAAAGTTCCCATAATTTCTACGGGATCCTGGGAGCACTACAACCCATTGACGGGGACATTCTTCACCCCAATCGGAGAGATGGGGCTCGCCTTCCATGAACTGTATGAAGTTTCGGGGCTGGTTATGGAGATACCCCTTATGAAGGATATGTCCCAACTTCTGAGGAGCTTCATCTCTTGAAGAAAGAGTGCCCTCAGGTATATGAGACCTACTGGGAGGTGCTCTGTCACTTCCATATCTGCGGTCAAATAACCTCCTGGAGAACCAGGGGAGTAAGCAGATGTCTTGGGCGAGCTACCTGTTTAATGGTATAGCTGAGAATATCACTCAGTGACTATTCTGGCCCTAGCACGACGAGGAAATCGCGGAGAGGATTGATGCCTCTGTAAGTTCTTATACCACAGAGTCGAATGAAGACACTTTCAAACCTAACACGGTTTTTGAAAGTTTTCATCATCAAGCCCGGGTCCCCATTTCTGACCGGGCGCTACTGGCGGGCTTCCTCATGCTGTGGCTGAAACACTGTGTAGTGCCCGACACTGCCGAATGAAGTGATTGTTGCTGATGTGGTGTACCCGGCAGTTTTTGTTGGCCTATGGCAGGTCCATCGCTCTCCTGCCGGCAATGGTCTGGAATCCAAAGTGGATTACGGGCTCTAGTTCAGAGCCTATGTAAAGTGGAGGCATTGTCGACTCAGAAGGTAGATCGGAGGTCGACTCGGAGGGGAGGCCGAGAGTAAAGACTCCCAACCCCCGGATCGAGCTTCCCTACACGTACCTGATGGCTTGGTACGTTATGCACTGCCCCTCATGATGACGCCGGTGTCTCAATCTAAGGGTTTGTCCCTTTTGTGCAGCGACTGGAGAGCTCGAGCTGGTCTCACTACTATATGTTCTACGTTCGGAAATGTATTCTGAACGTTTCGAATTATCATCTCGACGCTGCTTCCCCGAGATTACCAGTGCATCTTAGGGGATAAATTTCTGACCTCGCGGTCCGGACGACTTCACGAGGTTGCCATCGGGAGTCTTCTGGTGGCTTATCAACATTCGGCTCGGGTATCTGCTCTTTTGACAGGGAACTCAGGTACAATTGAGCCCTATAAGCCGAATCGTTTTTGCCCGACAATTCGTTATGATCAACTGTATGTCGCAATCCCAACACCAAACTCTCCTTCAGTGGGAATCTATTTGAAGGTGCTCGGGCTTGTATTACAGTGTGGCTGGAGGGACAAAGGCCATTTTCCTCGCTTGCCTGACAAGACTCCTAACTGCTACGCAAGCCTTGGCTTCTGCACTTGGTATTTTCAGGCTAGCAAGATGCCTGACTACTCAATACATCGCTCATGTGTCAAGAGTATCAATGCGTCTTATGAGAACAAGTTGGCATCCAACAAATGTATGCGAGGCATAGATGAATACCAAGCAGCCAAGAAAGAGGCTGGAGGGGAAACCGGGGTGGAACCGAGAGCAGCAGCACCTAAGGAGCAGCCTGCTAGATGCCTAAACGTCCCTATGGCTCTACTTCCATAGTTGAGCCTACCCCGAAGAAGGCCAGGAGAGACTCGGCGGCTGAAGCTTCCATGTCCGAGGCCGTCCCTTCTGGTTTGAGGACAGAGGGAGAAAGAGGAGGAGGAAGACGAAACCCCCCCTTGTTCGTCCTCGTGGATTGCGGAGCAGGGCCCCGTGATTTTAGAAGAAGGGGAGCTTGCTGATGAACCCACTGCAACTGATGAGGCTGAGCAACTCGAGGTTGACCTGGTGGGAAGGGATGATGTTGAGATTCCAGGGGTCTCAACTCAGCCAGGGTCTTCTTCAGCTCAAGCGAGGAGAGATGAGGCACCACAGCCTGGGTCTCCTAGTGTATTAATGCCCAGCTCGCGGGTAGTCGACCCAGCCCTACTACTGGGGTACTCGGTGGCAAGGTCTCGATTGCCGAGGCCTCTTATGTTGCACTATCGTCTTCCTCGTCCGGAGAGTATGAATATTCTTCGGCGATGAAGTCGATTTTGGCGATGAACTGCTCCTCCGATCCGAGTAAATTCTCACATATTACGGAGGAAGAGATACAAGGGTGTGACCCCGTGACGATGTCGCCAATAGCAACAATTGCTCCTGCTGAAGGTACTCTCATTGTCTTTTTGACCCGGTTTCTCTTTCAACTAGGGAAGGTTCTGACGTTTTCCTTTAACTTTATGCTACAGGGCTGGCCGTAGACAGTGAGGCTGCAACTTCCTCCCACATCGAGGAAATGATACAAGAGCTGGCCCAGCAGGAGAGCGTTGAGGCTCCTGCTACTGAAATGCCTCAAGAGAGGGAAATTATTTTGTTGGGTCCCGCTCTTTGCCAATGTAGGATCTATAATCAAATCAACACAACACTTGACAGGAAGATTAATTGTTAAGCAATAAGTAAACTTGCAAGTAAAGAAAACAAATCTCAGAAAATGCAAACGCAAACAAGAGATTTATCCTGGTTCGGTCCTTGTGACCTACATCCAGTCCCCAAGCCACCCGCTTGAGATTTTCCTTTATCCTTGATCTTGCCACCCAAAATCAATACAACATGTACACCACTTGTCGAATCCCCTTCTCCAAATGTGTACACCTTCTCTTCCACCAAGAGAACACTTTCCTTTGTACAACTACTTCTTCAACCAAGAAGCCTCCCGTGTACAATGGTCACCTTGTACAACTTGCCTCTTCAACCAAGAAGCCTCCCGTGTACAAATGAACACTTTGAGAATTTACAACTCTTTTCCTATAGCCTTGATACTGAATGTGTATGTGGACAAGGTACAGTATAGGAAACAAGAACTTCACAGAACTTCACAATAGGAATTGGCTTTTGGTGAAGAACTGAAGTTAGAAATCAGTTTTCAGGTTTGCAGATTTTTTGGCTTTTGAAAAACTGAGAAAAACTCTTTGTAATTGGCCTTTGGTATAACTTCCCTATTTATAGCTGAAGACTAGGGTTAGTTAGGGAGTTATTGGTGCCATTTCAGATGATAAGAACGTTGGAAAACGTTGCACAAAAGACCAACAGTCAGAAACTGTCCAACGTCAGAACTGCCTATTAGTCGACTTGCCCATAGAGTTAGTCGACTAACCTAGGCAAATTCCTTCTATTAGTCGACTATGTTTGGCTATTAGTCGACTAGGGAAGTGACGTTTCAAGTGACAGTTTTCTGATAACTGAATCAAGTCGACTGGAAGCAAGGATTAGTCGACTTGACCAGGGATTAGTCGACTTGGGACTTCTATAAGTCGACTAGAAAAGACTATTAGTCGACTATGTTTACTGCTGGTCGACTAATTTGACAAACAGAGAGTTGGTCTGTTTCAGGACATAAAACTTAGTCGACTTGAACTTTGGGTAAGTCGACTAGACAACTGATTAGTCGACTTGATATTGGGATAAGTCGACTAACATGACTATGTGTTGTAAGTTTGTATCAAGGCTTTTACATGCTATATCTTCTTTACAAACCACAACATCTCACCCTCTTTGGCACAACTTGATCATGTCGGACTCTTGATTCATCATGTGTAGAGCTCCAAATGAATTTGATCGTCACGAACGTCTTCATCGAAATAGTTCCAACATTCTCCCCCTTTTTGATGACGACGCTTTGGTGTGCATGTCCTCCCCCTGTAAAAATATGTTATCTTTTCTCCCCCTGCAGGAAATAGGTTATAACAGATATAAAAATATTTTGTTCTCCCCCTGCAACAAATATATTAGTACATATATATATAATAACTTTTATATGGTACCTGCAAAATAAACGTTAGTTGGTACCAATATAAAAGATCATATCTAACCTTTAGGACTCCAAATCCATTTAGAATTTGGTTTCCACCTATTAGTATATACATAATTGCAAGAATCACATATATCATGCATGTATGAAGCAATATATGTATTTTTATCATAAATATTTAATTCTTTGGAATCCATATAAACTTACTTTTCTTAGTCTTTCTTTTAACACAAGAACTATATGGATTATAACATGAAGATTTTGCAATATATCCAATACCATGATTATCATGTGACAATTTCTGAAAAGATAATACAACATTCAAATTTTCTTTTCCTTTATTAAACTTAGTCACATTTTGCATAAGATCTTCATATTTCTTTTTGAAAACTAACATGTCTTTATCTAATATAGAAATTCTATCATTCAAAGACTTAGTTTCCTTTTTTCAGAAAAATGTTTTCTTTTATAAACTTCTCATTTTCAGATTTCAAAGATGATATGACATTTTCAGTTTCATCTTGTTGAGAATTTATAGAAGAACATTGTAATGCATAAACAGAATTTTCCTGTAAAAGTTTTCTCATTTTCTTTTAAACAAAATCTGTTTTTCATTTTTTCATTTTTCAGATCATAAATAACTCATTAAATGCATCAAGAGTTCAGAAAACGATACCTCTTCATCTTCTATGGCCATGTAACATAAGTTAACATGTTTAGTGGATTCTTCTTCATCGGAAGATGAGGAATCACTATGTTCTGAAGATGCTTCGTAGTTCTTCTTCTTTCTGAACTTCTTACTCTTGTACTTTTCTTTCTTCTTGAGCAAAGGACAGTCCATCTTCATATGTCCTGGTTTATACAATTGAAACATTTAAATTTACCTTTCTTAAGAAATTTTCTGAACTTCTTTGAAAGCATTGCCATCTCCTCTTCGTCATCATTGTCCGGTCGGAAGATGCATGGAAGGCGAGTTCTTTCTTCTTTGAACGGTGTTGTCGTTCTTGGTCCTTCTTCCTTCTTCTAACTGCACTTCGTATGCCATTAGATTACCGATTAGGTTTTCTAATGTCATAGTTGAGAGATCACATTCGCCTCTTCAATGGCGGTTGTCTTCTTCTCCCATTCTGGTGTAAGTGCACGAAGGATCTTTCGAACTCTTTCGACTTGGGTG